>JAJHJA010000401.1:0-494144 GCA_021202915.1 Heliconius himera
CCAGATCTTCGTTATTTTATATAACCTGGTTAGGACGATCAGGGAATATTAAATTTGGATCGACCTTCTTAACAGTTTTTATAGAATAATGACGGTATTACTGTCACAAGCTCTTCCGCTATATATCTATACTTCTATACTAATATTATAAAGAGGTAAGATTTGTATTTTTGTATGTATGTTTGTATGGGTTTTCACACAAAAACTACCGGACCGATTTCAAAAATTCTTTCACTATTAGAAAGCTGCATCTTCACTGTCCCACATAGGCTATATTACATTTCCAAAAAATATAGGGATCCCTAATAAAAATGCAATAATATAACACAAGGTGTGAAGAAATTGATCTTAAAAATAATATCATCGCGTGCGCTTCGAAAACTATTGATGATAGAACAAAATAATGTTCTACAGTATTATAGAACGCATCAATATCTATAAAAAAGTCCGCGATACCATATGTCCAACTACTATAGTTATGACAATATAACTACATTTTTATATTTTATAAGTTGATGAAAGTGCCGGCAATAATCAAATCATTTTATTCATACCTCTGCATTAATCCTTATTCTATCAAATGATATTTTCGTAAAGATAATTTCAATAGGTGTAAAGTACTTTTTAAATTAATAAAATCGGACTTTTCATTTAAAATATATAACGAATTTAAAAATATCACTCTAAAGAAAATCATGTAATAATAAAAAATGCGGAGTGTAGCCTCGCGCACCGTAGCAAGTAACTCTGCGGGGTGGGGGAGGTGCATCGATATCACTAACATTATGAAGACAACTTCTTATTTTGATTTATTTCTTTATTTGATTTTGATAGGCCCTGAAACTACGGGACCGATTTGGAAAATTCTTTTACAATTAGACGATTAACGTGTAAAAAAATACCAATGAAAAACCTTATATCGCGTACACGATACCATGTGTAACTGATAGAGTTATGCCACTAATTTTCAAAGGAAAATGCCGCCATTGTAGTGCAGAGGGACACCTAAAAATATATGTATTATTGTGAAAGCATAAAACGAGTGTGTAATTTCTCTATAGATTATAAATCATAAGAAATCTATTGGTGATAGAATAAAATATTGTCTTATCTCTATCTCTATATATTATAAAAATAAAATCATGCCTTCCGCCTCTGTCTGGCCTTTATAACTCTTCTTCTTCTTCTAAGTCACCCAACGGATTTTGGATGCGGTTTTCACCATTAGGTAGAGTATTTCTCAGGAAAAGTTTATATATAGTTTATTATATGTATATTTTAATGTAATTTGACATAAATATGATAAATGTGTATAAAGTCCTACCTGTTGAGACACTTTCACAAATGCGCTGCTTTAATGGTACGTCCTACATGAAAACAATGTACTAAAGTATTATTCCTCTTAATAAGATCTACAAAAAAGTCAGCGACAGCATATTCGTATCTTCTAATGATAACATACAGTGAGCATATTTGTGTCTAAAAATAGTAATTTGAATATATATTTTTATTGTGAGGGATGTTTGTCCACAATGGTATCAATCCTTATGCTTTTAAATACTTTATTAATTTTCTACGTTAAACGAAGATAAAATTTGCTCATTTAGTTTGTAGTTGTAGAGAAAAATGCATTTAATTGTTGACACATCACGCCGGCTATAAACCGCAGTTTTGGCTCATGTTTCATTTATCCCTTACTCTCAGCATATAAATAAGTATATTAGTTGTCTTGGCCATTTGGTGTTGATTAAAACATCCTTTACAGAAATTTACAAAAATTACATTACCAAAAAATACTTCCTATGAAACGGTTCGCCGCCCGCCACGCGTCCCTTGCGTCCCACGCCCTGCGCCTTTTTGCACTTTTAGTTTTAATAGTTTTAAATATTATTTTACGTTGCTTATTAACTTAAATACCGTATATTATTATTATTATAATTATTATAATTTTGCGAGCCAAATCCAGTTTCTTCGACTGCCACAAGGTAAGATTCACGTCCGTCCGTTCGTTCGTTCAGGGGACGCCTTAACCGCCGTCAGCATCGTTACAAGCAGCCACATAGTGATTGCAAATATTTCAGAGACAGAGAAGCCTCTTCCCTCCCCACCATGTGACGTGTAAAAGCCAGTACGGCTAACAACATAAAGTTCAAGTTCGAAAAAAAAACGAATAAAATCAAATAAATGCCCAAAAGACTTAAATTACTTAATGATGCCGTCGTGACACAATGGCACAAGCGTGTGATTTTAACGCGGTAGTTGTGAATTCAGTTGCCACTTTGGAAAAAGAGATAGTAGTTTATTATTATTTTCATTTTGGTAAAAAGGCAAAGCTCCAAAGCTACTCAATACGCGCAGAAAATAAGTGAAAATCTTAAGTTTTCAACTATTGTTTATGTGATAACAGAAAAAACTCGACACTATATGATTATAATATAGATCGAGATTACAATATTTAATATTCTCCAATATAAGTTGAGACTTTCTCAAGCAGCCACAAGTTCTCACAATTTGTGTATGATAGATAGTGATTTGTATAATAATATATAATCTATATTTTAACCCGGAATGTATGTGGTGAAAATTACTTTTGCGGTGTGCGCGCATTGGCAATTTAATGTAGATAAAAACTGTCCTTTACTGTTTTTCATTTTAATAAGTACTTTAGAAGCTGTAACACAGATTTAAAATTACATTAGTAAAAAATATTTGCTGCGATATGGCTCGACGCCCGCCACGCGTCGTTTGCTTATAAAAGTGCATCCGTCCTGGCCACCTGGCTCCTTTCCCCCGGGCGTAGAAGGAGAGCCTGATCATGTTGCCTGCCTCACTACGCTGTAGCAGCGATTAACAGAAAGGAGAGTGCAATAGTTCCTCAACGTAGCACCTGCTTTCGGCCGTGTACGAGGCTACATTATAAAGGCTACTTTATAAAGTGTTCCTGATAGGACATTTTTTCGTGAGAGTGGAGAGTGTAGCAGCCACTTGATCTCTGCCGGACTTCCCCAGGGCATCATTTTGTCACCTGGGCAGGTGGGTCTACGAATTATATACCGATGGCATCCCAACCTTAAGTTGGGCCTCCCTGACTGAGGGTCTCGAGTGGCTGAGCTTACCGCTCAGGTGGCATTTGATCATCCTTCCAATCCCACTAAATAACTCTCTTTGTATTTGGTCTAGGACATGTACACTATCCTATGGCCAAAGGGCCCCCTAAAGATGCATCCATATTGATGGTAGCCGCTTGAGACCACGGCCAGACGGCCAACACCTTGATGCCGTTCCCCAGTGCCAAAAGAAAGGAGCTGGACGAGAGAATGCTTCAATGCTAGCTCTATAGTAAAGTAGGTTTAGAAGCAATTGCACGTATTTTGGAGCTCTTTAAATAATTATAATGTATTATTTCAGCGCAACATAATTGGTTTCATCTTTCGTTTGAATATTTTTACATAAAAGAATAGTAGGTATACTACCTACTACGTTGTTTATGATTTTTACCATTTAAGTATTCTGTTGTTTGTGTCGTTTGTTTAAGGAACGCAATTCAGTATATTAGGTAAATAATTCAGTAGTTTAAGCGGGCGAAGCCGCGAGTGGGTCGCTAGTATATTATATATGCGAGAAATTGATAATAACAGTATCAAATAATAACCAATAACATAAGCAATAACAAAAATATCATACATTCGCTCGTTGTGACGTAATGGAACGGAGTTTGTAGCTATAATCGCGATGGTTTTGGGTTCTATATCAGCATCAGGAAATGGTACATTTTAAGTACGATAGATAATTAAAATATTGCCAACCAGCAATGTTTGCCAGCAGCCTGAATCCAACCAAACCAACTATTATATATTAACTTTATAGTAGGTATTAAGTACATATGATTAACTTGCTTCGGAAAGACATAACGCAGTTTTTGACTAAGCAACGTCTCGAAGTCAAGAAAAATATTTCTTTACAACCTCCACCACCCAAATGAAAATCAGGATAGTCCCATTATCCTTAAGGAGGCTTACCTAGCCCTTTCAAATCTTTAACATAAAATAATCACAAAAATATCGGTAAAACAAGAAACGAACAAAAATCCGGACTAAAGAAGCCGTGCTGCACTAATGTCGGTATGTGAAAAATTACACGAAGTTTAATGTTATTTTTATCTATTAAAATTTTAAAAAGTTACCTGTTTCTCTAAACTGAGATAAATACGAACCCAAATATCACTTAACATTATAGCTATATATATTTAGCTAAGTATCAACTATATTTAGGTGCTATTAAACGCCCAATTCCAGTTTAATGTGAATGCAAATCAAGCTTATTGTGTTTAAAATTTACAGTACAACAAACAATGCACAATTCTGTCTGGTGTAGTTTCCTCGCGTCAAAATTTTCTTCAGCTTTTAGTTTTGATGCAAAGACTTGTTCACGTTCTGCCAATGAGAATTTATAATACTAGCTTAAGTTTTGCAAAATAAATATTGAATTTTGTTGTTTTTAGATATATTTAAATTAATTTTAAATTACTCCTTAACCGGATTAATCGGGTATTAGTATTATAGATTTTTGGAAATCCGAAGTTTCGAATGTTTTGCTGTGTGTTTGTGTCTGTGGTCACAAGCAGGTATATATAATTAAAAATCGTATTAGTCGTGTTTCGAATAAAATGTTAAAATTGAAGTTATTTAGCCTTCGGATTTCTAATATTTATTATGCTTGAACATATTTAATTCTTTTAAATTATAAAGTTCATGTTGACAGAGTAATTATGATTTTAAATATATTTACTATTATTTGTATGAAAATACTTTTATAAATTTATTATCTTATTTAAAAAACACTTACATACAAAACTTACCTAAAATTCCAGCACAAAAACAGCGTGCATTAATACATGTTTGAATAATTATTGCTGCATTGTTCGACTAACAAATATTTGCAGGTAACATTACGACTAAACACAACGGAAGCTGTAATCCCACATTTCAAATTTAAGTTAAACGTTGTTAATGCGAAACATTCGTTACTGTATTGCTATTATAATACGAATTTGTATAATATTTTGTTACAGTATAGTAACATAACTTAGCGTAGTCAAGATAAATTGACTGCACGTAGTTAGAGTGGGTTCAACTCCTCGTATTGTTAAATGTGTGTTTTTCCTTTCCTTTCAGGATAGACAGAGATTTGAGCCTCTTGGAAACCGAGCAAGAACTTTGAGCTCTGACTACTAATACATACGTCCTCATCTAGCTGCGTCGAAATTCATATTCGCTTGTTACAATTTGTTTATGTTGTAACCATCTCTGTAATGAGATTTTTACAAAGTTTTTGTCTGCTGATCAACAATACGCAATAATATAGTACCAAAGAGCTGTTCCTCTGATGAAGCCCGAACCAAGAATGCTTATGAGCGTATCGCTATATAGCTCATGCTTTTAACCTAAGACTTTGGAACCGTGAAGAGTATTCTAACAATTGAACTGGAATGTTACCGATGGAACCGAGCGTAAGCGTGTTTTGAATTTTTAAAACTAATAAATTAATAATTTTTGAATTTTTTTCTTACTTAGTATTAAATTATTGTTTGCGGCTTAATTTTTATTCTATAATCAGATAACTTAACTTAACTTAACTTAACTTAACTTAGCTTCACGCTTTATCCCTTGCGGGGTAGTCAGAGAAAACGGAGCGCCAAACGCTACGGTCTCTACATACCTCTTTCGCCTCGCCCACTGTCATCAACCTCTTCATGCATGCCCTTCGGGGGGTCCTCATGCTTTTTACGTGACCTTCCTCCAGTATCTTTGATACTGTGTTTTCGAAGGTCAACCGAGGTCTCCCCCTACCTCTTTTACCGCTCACTTTTCCATCATAAATCTTTTTTGCCATTCTTTCATCACTCATTCGTTCGACGTGCCCAAACCAGCTGAGCACGTTCTTCTTCATTCTCACCGTGACATCCTCGCTAGTACCTGCCATTCTGTGTACCTCTTCATTGCGGATTCGATCAGCTAAGCTGACTCCGCATATCCTACGAAGAGATCGCATCTCCACAGCATTCATCTTTCTTTCATTCTTCTTCTGTAATACCCACGTTTCGCTGCCGTATAACAGAGTCGGTACCAAAACTGCATTGTGTACGGCCAAACGCGCAGCTGTACTGACGTTTCGCCGTCTCATCAATGCAGCTAAGGCTCCGTTAACCTTGTTACCGGCAGCAATACGCCTTTCCACATCCATCTCGTATCTTCCATCTCTACTGAACATACTTCCCAAGTATACCACTTCATTCACTTGTTCTAATATCTTACTATTTACACTGATCTTACATTCCGTTCTTTCTTCATCTCTTTCAAAAATAAGAACCCTTGTCTTATTCACATTGAGGCTTAGATCATTATATTCACACCCTTCTTTCAGAGTGGTGATCGATGCCTGCAACTCGCATTCTGATGATGCAATAAGCACTGCATCATCTGCGTACAGCAGGCAATTCACATTCAGGTCACCTACTTTCACTCCCATGTCACTTTGTTTCACTCCTTGGAGACAGCTATCCAAATACAAATTGAACAACCAAGCTGACATGGCGCACCTTGTTTAACACCCGAACAACCTTTCAGATCTCTCCTGCATTCTTCTCGCTAAAACTTTAGCATAAACTTTACTACCTAAGCTAATCAAACTGATAGCCCTATGGCTTGCGCAGTCTATCTGTGAACCTTAGCCAATCGTCTGGGACCTCCCCTGATTTCCAGCACAAATTGCACAAAAACCAGAACAAGTCCAAGACGCGTGGCCCACCATATTTGATCATCTCGGCAGTAACTCCATCTGCTCCCGCTGACTTACCACATTTCAGACTTCGTATTGCACTCTCAACTTCTTTTACACTGATTTCGCCATCAGCTACATCAAGACTCAGCGTTTCGCTGCTACTTGAGACTGAGGCGACATCACATTCATACATCTCCTTGTAAAATTCCGCCCATCGCTGCAAAACGTGTGGTTGTTCTGTTAGAATTTCACCGTCCTTCGAAAGCACCCCTTTCATTCTACAGGCTAACGAGCAACCTCGAGAAACACTAACTTCTCTCCAGAAAAGCTTCGTATTTTCCTTGAAGTTGTTCGTTAACCTTTCATCTCTTTCATTCTCTGCCTTTTCACGCTTCATCTTGATCAGTACTTTCGTCTGGTGCTTTTGCAGCTTATACTCTTTCTTTTTTTATCTCTCTCATACTTTTATCTTTATCAGAGGCTTTATAATCCTGCCATGCCTTCTTCTTTCTTTCTACTGCATCTTGCACTTCATCATCCCACCATTCATCACGCTTTTTGCTAAAGCCCCTTTTACCTTTACCACATACCTCTATCGCTGCTTCCTTCATACAATCCCTAAGGTTCTGCCAGCATACTTCAATATTTCCATTTCCAGATTCACTGCTGTCTAGCTTTTTGGAAACTCTTTCTTGATATTCCTTTCTAGTCGGTGGATCTTGAAGCTTCCGGCTTCTTATGCGGTAATTCGACTCCAAGTCTGGACACCTCGTGTAGCTGCGCCAACCCGCGAACAGACCCCTTATTCTAGCAACGAGTAGATAGTGGTCTGTTCCCAGATCAGAACTCCTAAACACTCGTGTGTCCATGACTTGGCTTCGAATACGCTGATGCACTAGGAATAAATCAATCATACTTTTCCCTTCCGTTCGCTCCCATGTATACATGTGAATTTGTTTGTGGTCAAACATAGTGTTTGCCACAAACAAATTCCTTTCCTTGCAAATTTCCAATATAAGCTTTCCAGCCTCATTTATTCTCTTGTCACCATACTGACCTAACACTCCCTCGTAACCGCTTCGCGCAGTTCCGACCCATCCGTTCAAATCGCCACATATTATTAATTTTTCATTCCCTCTAACGCTACCTAGAACATCCCTGACACTCTCCCAAAACTCCTCGAGTTCGCTTAATAGAGCTGAGGATACTGGCGCATACGCCACTAACAAGAATACTCTTGTTAACCCCAGCTTGAAGCGAACCCAAAGCAGTCTCGGGTTGATCGCCTTGTATTCAACCGCTGCACTAACCAAACGAGAGGACAATAACACACCTACACCTTGACAGCCCCGCTCGCTCTCTGGTACGCCGGCCCAGAAAGCGACCCGACTGCCCGGCAAATCGGTCGTGTCATTGCCCTTTCGCTTGGTCTCTGTCACACAAATCTCTATCATCCATCACATCTAATAATTCATTCATCTTTTCTTCCATCCCTCCTCTTACATTCCACGTAGCTATTTGTAGCTCCGTCCTCCACCTCCCGCCGTTCCGGACATGGCGTGTTGGGTGGCGGTCCCCAACGCCGCATTCGTCGCCACTTGACACACCAGCGGGGACGCCCTATCAGTGCGCTCTCTCGAGGTGCACGTGGCGGATGGAACGTTGCAGCCCTCGTAAGGGCTGGCAGGGGTCGCTGCGAGCAAGCCTTCCATCTTGGACCCCCAAAACTGAAAATCAGATAACACAATGCTTTATTTTTATTTATCACTTAAACTGTAACTGTTTCACATATTTACATAAATCGGACTGCTCGTACAAAAATACATTAAATCACTGACAGTGATGTATTTACGTATTGGCAGAATGCAGATAAGCCGGTGCCGTTGTCAAACGTTACTCGGCAAAAGGAAACTATTTCGCGGGAAAACGACGCCATTTTCTTGATCTGATGTAACTGTGTCGAAATGGCGGCTCGTTTTTTGGAGTTTGTGGTGTTAATCATAGATTACATCTTTTTTACTGCAGTAATAGTAAACTATTAGAAAATATAAATATGTTTGCTTATCTTTTATATAATAATCATACAGTTTACGGGATCGATTTATTATTGTATTTCTAATATTTCTAATATTCTTACCATTCAACACCTCAACTCGTTACATTTTTTCTATAACCTTTTATATAAATACATATGTATAAAATTCCGCCGTTTCTGAGCTACTGAAATGTGACGCAAAGACGAAACTAAGGGAATTAGAAATTAAAAATTAGGCATGTATTATTTTTATACTGATGGGAACTGGAAATACCCAGATTTTCCATTTCACCAAGACTAAAACAAAGTGAAGCCCGGAGTGACCATTCACTATTTGATACAGCCTATCTAGCAAAATATAGTGTACGTGAACAGATCTATAGCCAATTCAAATTGATACTAACAAATGATCAGTATTAAATCATTCTGTGGCCATTCGTGAATATTTGAACGTTATCAGGAACAATTTATTGCGAACGCTAAATCGTATATTCTTATAATTTGACCGCTACAGTAATAGTATACACGGAGGGTAGATAGCAAATACTTTATTAGGCCTACATTGAGTTTGCGGAAGTTCCGATACGTCTAGATTTGGGAGATGGGTAACGATGAACGAATTCAAATATACAAGAATAATGTAAGGTATAAGGCATAATGTAAGTGATTATTAACCAAATATACTGGCGAAGTGCGAGTCTGACTCGTGCACGAAAGGTTTTGCACTAGGGCACGGTAGAAAAATAATATTTCTTTTATGAGAGCCCCCTAAAATAACGATTTTATTCTGTATCTTATACATATAATATATTACCTAATTTATAACAACCAAATAAAGTTTTCATCTTTATAATAATATTTTAGATATAGATAACTAATAATTATAACATATCTATAATATAATATAACCTAATACAGAAGCTAAAAAATCCATTAACTGATTTCTGTTAGGAAAGTCACGAATAACCTTAATGGCATAACAGATAATAAGAAACATACTAGAGTCAATACGGTAGGTATGCATGTTCATCTGTTCCCTCATAACTTCTAAACTGACAATTATAAATAAACAATAAAGGTGTCGTTAGAATTGTCGTCTTGATAGCCCGCTTGTTATAGACTACATGATGTCACTTTAAAGTGACCGCAGCGCCCTCTAGGGGACTTAAAGTAAAGAACTAAAAATAATCTTTTTTTTACGGGGTCGTGTGGGGTATCAAATGAAAGAGCTTTTAGATTTAAGACATTATTAGCTCATGACTTTGCTTGCAATCACCTAATAATTACAGCAATTTATAAAATCACTTCTAAAATAGTTAAATACAATATGAAACAATAAAACCTTAACTGCTTTATTAGATCTGCTCTGCATAATAAGTACACGGTATACCTAACACGAGTTCATATACCTAACTTCAAAATAAGTTAAGTAAAAATAAAGTTTAAAAACTAAAAACTCGATAACTAAAACACTCTCTAAAAAGTACGAAACAAGAAAATAATCTTCGCTCAAATTATTATGTAGAAACTATAAAAAAAATACCGATTATTAAATAAATAACTTATTACGTTATACGTGTAGTATTATATATTAACGTGTTTTTATACCTCATAATGATAGAGATACGTATAGAGGATAGCCGTGGTCGTATGCCGAGACCGTAGCGTTTGGCGCTCCGTTCCCTCTGACTACCCCGCTAGGGATACAGCTCACGCTTTATTATTAGCTAAGTTTAGTTAAGAAAATAAAGAAATAAAAAGTAATAAAAAAGAACGGATTTTAGATTTTTATACATTTTGCACAAAAAATCGAATTTTAGAGGAATTCTTTGTAAGAAATCTTTAGAATAATTAAATAAATTATCTAATATTAGGATGTGAAAAAAAAAGTAATTTGTTAATATTTTTATTTTGGACAAATTATTGAAAATGTGGCAAAAAAATGAGAAATGTTCACTTTATACCTATTGTTAAGACAATTCTTTCCCCGTGCATCGCCCAATTTTCGAGATATTTCTTATTGAGGCACCCAACAAACAATGTCTCGAAAATTAGCCGATTGGAACTGAACGCCGCGTTTAGTCTTGTTACTAAAGCGATTAAATTATACAAAATCTGCTTCTCTGACTTTTTGTGAAAAAAAATATAGCAATGATTTTTTTAAATCTTACTACAAAAACTTTCGTAATATTATTAAAGCGTATACATGTTTTTAATATAACTCATTTTAATAAACTTTGTGATTGATGAACGTTATATTGCATACAATAATTGAAGTAATCATATTTTATAATTAGTGCGTGAAGCAACACCAGCTGGAATACTATTTTTAATAATTGTAATTAAAAATTGAAAAATTAAACACCTGTTCATTATTTATTATATTAATAATTATAATACAAATTCGAGGTCACAAGTGTGTGACTGTTAACACGACTAAACGCGACGCGACGTGTGATGGACGACACGAAATGAAATATTTTTTTAATTTATATTTTTATTTCTTCGCCCTGGTGTTGAGGCAAAGCGCGGCGATTGTTCCACCACTCAACACGCAAAGCCTCGAGAATTCTGCGAAAAATGGGAAACGGAGTGTCTTAACACTAAGTAACCTCTGCCTACAGCGTGAAGCTGAGAAAATCCATTTACTTATATTTTTTATAACAATATACTGGGACATTTTCCGTGTTAATAGGCAAAGAAAAAAAAGAAATAGGCAAAGAATTAACAATATTATTGTATAGACTGATTTCTAATTTTACTTTAATTTTTAAAGGTCGTTCGTGTTCGTTTCAGATTTTTTTTAGCCTAAGATGCCTTAATACCAGAGTCTTAATACAGTAAGAAACTTAACTATATAATATAACTTTACTATATAGTAAAAGTAGCTTAATGTATAAAAAATATATAATTTAGATTAAAAACATCTTTGTAATATAAACATGTACTAAGTGGAAAATGGGCCAATTATTTTATTTAAAATTTTTGAATTGCGTTCTTTATTGGAAATAGAATAAAAAAGGGAACTTAAGGATTTAGCTTCGCTCTGTGCTTCTATCTAGCAGCATAAATAGAAGGTGTCTACAGTTTTCAAAACAATACGTGTTGAGTGACGGAACTCAACAACGCGCATTGTCTTGTTTCCAGAGCGAAATGAGAATATTATATAAAGTTAAAGAATATGTTTGGTTAAGCGTGCTAATCTCAGGAAATACTGGATCGGATTGACAAAATATTTTTACTTAGAATAGTCCAATTATCGAGGAGAAATTTAATTTAAATTACGTTACTTAAATTATAATATACAGAACTCAATTATTTCCATTTGATAATGAAGGCGAGGACACTGATGGAAGCTTATATACCTATATGAAATAACTTAATAAATTAGTTAAAGATACCATGTAGGTATACTAGTTTCTTCTTAAGGTATAAGTTAATCAATTAAAACACCGGTGCTAGCACGACGGTGCTCTTACATGCAGTGAATGCTAATTTTCAGTGAATTTTGCATAGAATCTAACATTCCGCTCATAATGCACCATCGTGTGAGCTTTGTATGTTTTAATTGTTAATATGAACATATTTCATGTCTAACAAATATTGATTTGATACAACTGCGGATATATTATTTTGAAACTAATATTAGAATTTATTGATATGCGGCTTTAGTGATTGATAGTTGTAGGTTCGATTTCCTATAGTAAGAAATATGCAAGTTAAGTTCATAAAGCAACAACATGTTACTCTATGAACTTAAATTGTTAGGTCATCTTTTGTTCTTTCTTTCTACCTGACGTTAGTCCCGGCTATTTTTGGCAGTCGATATACTGGAATATAACAATCAAAGTGAGATTTGCTCAATCTTCAGCATCCTCGGTGGTCACTATTGGATCTTAGGTCTTCATTGGATGTCGTCATCTCGACTCATACTAAACTGAATTTAGTAAAACTTTGTGGCTGTTGAAATGTATCTGTACTTAGTGAAAAATAATTATCTCATAATGATGTTTAGTTTCCGCGATATATAGAGACAACATACAAACATAGTCACTGACGCACACATAAAAATAAGCACAGGTGCTTGGAAGCCTAAATATCATATCAACATACTCAAATATCATCCAATTTCTAAAATTAAATATAACATACATATATCACCTTCTTTTTATATGAAGTTAGTAGAAAAGAGTTCTGTAGATATAACGTAGATATAACATACAGATTACAATCTACAAAGTGAAGCTATTTAAATTCCCATCACACAACTACAATAATCAGCGTTCCTTTATTTTATTCGGTCTAATTAAGTTTCATGTCTGAGTCTTCTAATGGACTATCGGGTTCAACTTTTTACAATTTCATTTGCGCCTCCATGAACATTTGGATGTAAATTCCCATCTCCTTCGAATATTTTACGCAATATTTGAGGACTTGTTTGAGATTCCTCTCTTGTTTTGTTAAATATAAATAATAATATCGAGCGTAGGTACTCTAAACGCGACAGGTTGTTGGTTCAATTCCCGTACGAGGAAATTAAATGTTTAATATTTTCATGTCTTTGCTCTGGTAACGTTGGCATTGAGTCCTGCCCTCAACACTCAATTCCTTCAGAATTCAGTGGAAAGTGCGGAATGTAAGTGTCCTAATGGGAACGGATTGTCTTACAGTAGGTTTCCGAGTCCCCTCTGCCTAGCCTGCTGTGTGCGGGATACAGCGTGAAGCTGATGTAGTTAAAAAAAATGTTCTGCTATTTAACATAGATGTTCTGAGTAAGCGAAATAAGGAGAAACAATGTGACATATAATCTATGACATTACTTTATTCTTTCTTCTATTTCTTCATGCTTTTCCCACAGCATGCAGTTCCATGCAGGTCAGAAAAATATTGAAACACATTAAGAAATGCTTCCTGATTCAAATTCGAACCTGCATCACACCATCAACTGTCATAGCATATACTTGTAACATCGCGTAAATAACAACGGAACCTCGAAAAATATCTTTCATCTCGACTCAGCCATTTTCTTTAATATCTCAGTACAAATTCTCAGTAAATACAGTCACGTAACGGTGACCCTTAATATTGTCAGCGTTTCTGGGGTTTTTAACAAAAAGTTTAGAAATATGGGGAAGCGCGCGGAACGTTCTGGAATGATGTCACGATGGGTGTGACGCAGATTTTTTTTGGGTAAAATGAGTGTAATTTGTAAGCGTACTCGTAGCAATGACTGTTTTGGTTGAGTTTGTTTCAAATTTTACTGCAAAAACGTTTGTGTAAAATATTGTGGAGAGGATATTTTGCATAAGTAATTTTTTTAGAGTTATTCTCCTGTTAAGATAATCAGTTCTTCATTTTCCGCCCCAATTTTGAATTGAGACATTGAGTTTCGCCACAACACAACAGTGTAGGAGTTTCTAAACTCAAAATTTGACTTAAATTACATTAAGTATCTACACATACACTTCTTATGTTTTAAGTAATATTAATAGTTTTTGTAATTTTTTCCATCTTTCAAAAATGAATAAATATTAAAATATTAACATTTTTATTAAATTAAAAAAAATTAATAATAACAGGGGTCAGTCGTGGCGCAGGGGCACAAAATGTGACTGTAAAATCGACTGGTTATGGGTTCGATCCCCACTGGAAATGAAATTTATCTCTGGTTTATTTAGTAGGTCAAAGGGCGGCGTTGAGTTCCGCCACTCAACACACAGTGCCTCTAGAACTCGGCGGAAAGTGGGGAACGGAGTGTCTTAACACTAGGTTTCCTAGCCTACCCTGCCGTGCGCAGGATACAGTGTGAAGCTGATTTATTTTATTATTAATAATTCAAAATTACTTTATTGTGGCGGTAAGCTTGGGCCACACAGGCTTATAAGAATATTCACAATAAAGCACATTACTAAAGTAACTTCCGTCTTAAATAGGGTTGACGATAACTTTTCTTTATTATTATACCATTATTATTTTTTCTTTAGGTTATTATATATGTAATCGTCATAGAGCCTGAAGTGACTGAAATAAAACGGAAATGGTATCTACCAACTTTGAAAATATATTTTTCATAGTTATATTAAAATTATATTGTACACTTTATATTGGAAAAGAGAGGTGTTCTAATACCTTTTTCTTTCACAAATCTGTTTTAGCAAGTAAAATATCTTTGTTTATTTATTTGAAATTCAGTTAATTACAATTATCAGTATGTAATTATTATTTTTTGTAACCTATAAATTTCCACTTTTTGGATTTTTCCCTTTATATATATTTAAAGCTTTTATTCTATACTTAAAAAATACAGGAAAAACGATGCATAAACGCTCGTAGCTTATGATTGCGATGATTTAGAAGGCTGAATTATTGTGCTTCAAGAGACCTTAAAGTATACTTGTACTCGTATATTTAGTATTAATTTCAAATTGATAGCACACGTCATCTCGCGATAACTTTTTCACAAGCTGATCCTAAGGACGGACGGACAAAGAACGAAACTAAAATGTTTTTTAATTTTGAGGTACGGAGCCACAAAACTACTATCTTTTTAGATTTTTACCTAAACTGAATATAGTGCAAATATTTAGCAAATTTTGAGTATGCCTGCACTTATTTCTAATCCACCCTAAATAATAAAATTTCTATAACTTATCAAAACAATTTGATAATTAAATTACTCGAACTAATTCTAGTCAAAATAGTCTATGCAGCTAGGTGGACTATAAATTGAGTTATGTGGGCGAATAAAACTCTTTCGTTACTAAGTGATTAACAGACAACGCACAAATTTAACTGTGCAGGAGACTCTAATTAGCTTTTAAGTTTCATGGAGAGTATAGAGCTCTAAGAGAAGATATTTGAAATTCCTATAGGGTCTTACTTTATAGGTCACGAAAATGAAATTGCGGGTAGTCAATAGTTAACTTGTATTTCCACATATGTACATATTTTTAAAGTGACAACCCTACATACAAGAAAATGCTTTAATAAAACTTGTTTTGGTGTGAACTTTAATATGGTGTAATTTATTATTTGGAAGTGAAATAATAAAGTGGGAATATTATGATTATGAAAGAAAAGATATAAGAATATCGTATAAATAAATTTACTTTTTTATGTTTATATAATTTTTTTATATCTTTAATATCTAATTTTAGCGTTCTAAGAAAAGATAAATTGTGTAAAATAAAAATATATGAACATCACAAAATATTGTATGTTCAATTTGATTTTATGGCTTTTTCGAACATTATTGACTGGTGAAACTGACTGAACGTTGTTTGTGCATATTTAATATCTAATTTTAGCGTTCTAAGAAAAGATAAATTGTATAAAATAAAAATATATGAATATCATAAAATATTGTATGTTCATATTTAATGTGAAAAGAAGATTAAGACATCTCTTTTTTTAACAAATTTCTTCCTGTGTTCATATATCGTGACATAGGCAACGTGATTTTGTCCTTAACTAGCACGTTTGTGCCATAAATTAAGAACTGAAAATCATATATTATTATTTCCCTGGTTACAATCAACAGCTTGTTTTTTACTATAATTAAGTTTTTATGCTTACTTTTCCTTAGGACCTTATATCTGGAGAGTACCATATATCTGGAATGGGTTGGCCTTAAAACGTAAAATATAGCCATTGAGAATTTTCAATATCTACAATTGATGGAATGTAATAAAAGAATGATTATATCATAAATAATATATTTCAGGAAAACAATCATTTAAAGCTTTTATGTGTACTTCATTTTATAAAAAAATTGTGCATACAGCACCTTAAGTTTGTGAACTTTTATAATTGGTAGTTACTTCCCGTTGATCTACAATCATGAAACTGACACGGAACCCTCAATGGCCGACTTACACTCGCACTTGACCAGTTTTTGCATTATATTGTGGCTTAAGTCTTTTATCATTCTTTCATCTTTGAATGTTTTGCAGAACATTGTTCTCAAGATTTCATTGTCACGGTCTTGAATATAATAGTACCTAAAAGATACATTTTTACTTTACTTTGACTGACGTGGCCCAATTTCAGCATATTTGAATGAATATTTCTAGTATAAGTAAAAATAAAGGGGTTTTTTAGATTCCCGTTTATCCCTCATAACATAATGTAGTTGTTGTAATACTAGGTTTTACTAGACATTCCGTTTTGCATATCTGTACGTTAGCAAAACTCAACGGCATGCTTTATATTACTAGAGAGGGAAAGTGAAAATAATATCTCCCCCAAATGGGAATCGAATGCACAACTATCGTCTTTACAGACATAGGCCATCATTTAAATCATGCTACGATAGACTTTGCTCTGGTCTAGATTTATAAAGCGCACAGTTGATTTTCATCATCCAGCATGCGACTTCTTCAAATATCAGTAAATGTGAATAAATGCTTCACAGAGTATGTATATAATATGTGTATATATCATCTGTTTTAGCTTCACGGTGTTTCCCGCATACATGAGGACAGGCAGAGGAAACCCAGTGTTAAAATACTACATTCGCCATTTTCCACCGAATTTTCGAGGTATTGTTTGTTAAGTGGCGGAACGAATGAATGAAAAAAATGTCAATTAATTCATTTTCCCGAGTGGGAATCAAACCCACCACTTGTGCCACTGCGCCACGACTATATAAGTAATATTATATGTATAATGTATTAGCAGTATCAGAGCCAGTCGTAGCGCAGCGGCACGAAGTGTGACTGTAAAACCGACTGGTTGTGGGTTCGATCCCCACTCGAGGAGATGAAATATTTACTTAAATTTATATTTCCATTTCCTCGCTGGTGTCGAGGCTAAGCGCGACGTTAAGTTCTGCCACTCAACACGCAATGCCTCCAGAATTCGGCAGAAAGTGGGGAACGGAGTGTCTTAACATTAGGTTCCCTCTGCCTACCCTGCTGTGTGCGGGATACAGCGTGAAGCTGATTTAATTTAATTTTTTAGTATCATAGATTGACTTCGAAGAAATAAACATTATTTATTAGTACTGAGTTTGATTTCTTTATAAGAGAAGGATAAGGGTATATAAAATAAAAGACAATAATATAATCAAAAAACATTGAACGCTATATTTAATAATCTATAAACAACATTCATATCATATATTCAGGCGTTATAAGACCGTCTACACAAAAACAATATTACACGAACATTACGCTACATTTGTAAACAAATATAAGAGAGGCTGTCAGTGTGAGAGTGGCATTAGTTATTTAAAATATAAGTTAAATTGTTTTACATAAGTTACTATGCCTTTATTATGAAATATTATGTGTCTTCTTCTTTTAATACCGGTGAGAAAGGGACAGCGTTATATGTTAGTTATTGAGTAACTGATTTTTATAAATATACTTAAACCATTATTGGTTATTGTATGAAAAAAACAATAAAATGTGGGTAATATTAAATTTATAGTTAAATCACTCTCCAATTGATGGCCTCAAATATACATTATGTACAATATACAGATAATTATTCTTTAAAGAACATTTTTGTGCTTAATAATCCGTAAAAATAATAGCATTGTTATATAAAATTGAAGAATTCAGTTTTAAGGTTCTAATTCAAAATTTAATAAATAATTTATTTATATACAAAAATATTATACATATTGTCTTTTAGAATTTATATTTCATATTTGTAATATTATAATTATTATGATGATAAAATTTGAAAATATTTTTAATCATGATGTGAATTATGATGTCTATATTTTTTTTTCTAAAGAAACTGAAGAAATGTTTAAATTTTTACGCTATTATGTATAGTTTTAATATAATTCGATTTATTTATAAACTCTTTTTCAAAATTACTTACATCTCAAATTATAATTGTAATTGTTTTTTTGTAATTTTCGTTATTACTTTGAAATATAACGGCATTTCTGTCTTAGGCCTTTTGTTATAAACTTAAATGATATGTTTTTGAATACAATAAATAAGTAAATACAAATATATTCTGTTACTTAATGAATATATAATTTTACTTTTAGTAAAATAAAAGTTACTATTAAACAAAATTTAGAATATAATAATAACTTTTATTCGATAATAATTAAAGCTAACATTGAATTTAAAGCTTGACATCGACTTATAATATCATAAACAATTGAAAACAAAGAAAATCGATTTAATTGTTTTAAGAAAAAAAAAAACAATATATCATTAAAAAAATATAAATTTACAATAACTTGCTGCAACAACTTGCAAGTGCAGACTTAAAATTTTTAAAGACTTACATTTTTTTTTAATTACATTCAATTTTGTTTGAAAAAGTCAATAGTTGTACAATTTATCTAATATTTACGTAAATCGATTAATCGCTCATATAGAAAAAGACGAGTGAAATTTTATGATCATATAAACCAAGAATAAATTATTACTATAGTTAATTATTTATTATTAATCTATATTTTAAATTATTATTGCATTCGTTAAGCTGACCCAATATTTATTACAAAAGTATTTTTGCGTACCTTACTGACTTGACTGACAATCAACGCACAAACGAAACTACTGTATACTACTTAAAAAGTTGATTATAGCATGTAGGGATTGTAGAGAATGCTCCCCTAGAGCACTAAAAGAAGATTTATCGATATTACTATGGAAATGGGGAAAAAATCGATTTTTCATTTTAAAGTTAACGCATCCAGAGATTTGGGCGACGATAAGTTTATAATATCTGAATTTTTAATGCAAGAACTAATGTGCATGCTCTTCGTTATCTCATTTAACGTGAAATCTTTAATTCGATGATATTAAAAGAGTAGACCAATTTTAATAACATACTGTTACTTAGTTTAATTGTAAATTTAGTATCAGCTTAAAAGGTAATATAATAATAATTCTCCTATAGACGTCTGAACGAACATCAAGCAACAACTATCGCATTTGTAAAAACTAACGTACAAAAATCTAATCTAACAGCAACATGGACGTGAAACTAAGTTTGTGGACCTCCGTATTTTAATATTGTCCATCATTGTGCATTGTTTTATTACATATTATCACAAAAACATCAATTATTTAATCAAAAACTCGTTTAGAAATATTATTATTTTCTATATAACGCCATCGCTATTTGAGCATCGAACGTGAAATTCTTATTAAATACATTATTGGTATTTATTTACATAGCATAATGCTTTATTATAGAAAAGAAAACATCAATTTTAATACTAATGTATATGAAAACACACATTTAGCTACGTTATGCTGTTGTACATAAATGCTGTAAATAGAAACCCTTATGTTAAATTATAGTATTCTTGGTGAATGAGCGTCTAATGCCTCCTAAAGTCCAAATTATTCTTCTCGTACCCCAATACCAAAATGCTCTACGTAAACATTATCACAGGCTTCCGCTCCTAACCCTGAGGGTCGTATCAACATTGCACCCTAATTTCAATAATTCAACCTATTCATAATATTTAAAACGAACTCTGTTCCAATTACTCTAAAGATAACATTTTTTTTTATTTGTTAAATTTCGTATAAGAAAACACATTTTTTCAAGTCTTTATTTCGAATATCTGGTCGGGGGTTTCACAGGGCGCTGTATTAGGCCCGATATTGTTTTTGTATGTCACTGGAACGTACAATTTTTTTCAAGCAGGTAGATTAGGTGGATTTTGGCGGTGGTCGCCTAACAGTCATGCGGCCACCTGGATGGGTGGCCGGCTACGGATCACATGACGCAACAACTTTTCGCTCTTCCCTTCAGCTCGGCCTTCAGGTCACGCTTGCTCTTACTGCGCCCGACCTGCTTCTGGTAAAAATGTATAATGTGTATTATGTTCTTATTATTATTATAAATTTTATATACGTTCATTATTTAATGCAATCAAAAATAATAACTGAAAATCGAGCTTAAATAATTTCAAATGTTTCTTTCTGTATTGTCTAGAGTGATTCGATTATTAATAAAGACTTATTGATAAAAAATGTTATACTCTTATTTATGTATAGATATTGTAAAAAAAGAATTGTAATATATATTTAACAAACATGCGAACGCGTTATCTTTACCTGTGTGAAGCCAGCGGGGGCGCTAGTGAATGAAATTTAGAATCAAAAAAGATAATACCATGTTCTAAATAACACTTTATGATTTTTACTTTGTATGCTTATGACTTCATTTAATCAATTCAAATTATTATTTTTAATTTAACATATTTTTATTTAAGATCAAATATAATTAATTCCCCATAATTAAAACTAACGTCCATAAAAGTCTTACACGAAATTCTATAATGAAATTCCTTTCAGAGTAGTCTAAGCTTTTCTACTAAATCCAGCGAAAGCTTTCGAGAAATGTACCTGTTGCTTCATTTGTTGCTTGTTCAGTTTGCCCAGGGCCGCCAAAGCCGCTACTTCAAAAGCATCTTTCACGCCTTTGCTGGAGGCGCGAGCTGATGTCTCCACGTAAGTTGTAGCCCCAAGCTGTCTAGCTACTGATAGAGCCTAGAACAAAAAATGTTTAATGTAGCCTTGATGATGAGTACTTTGAGATATTTTCGGGAGAAGAAAAATTAAAAGTACGACTTAGAGGCTTTACTTCTCTTCTTAAAGTTTATAGAATGTTACACGTACAGTAGGTACTTAGAGAAAGTGTGAAAAGTGGTTAGGAAGTAGATTTTATATTTATTTATAGCTTCATGATGTATCCCTCATATAGCCGGGTCATATAGCAGTGGGAACCTGTTTCTAAGTCACTCAATTTTCAAGACTTTGCAAAATAAGAAATAACTGTGTGGTGATACTAGTATAAAAAAGTAATCATTAATAAAAAAGAGCCCTAAAATGAATATCATTCAAATCAATGTTTACCAATGCTATAATTTAATGGACTCATGATATATTACGTATAAATCCGCGGATAATATCGAAATAGTAAATATCCAGTTTAATAGGAGAACGCTTCGAATTTGCCTAAATTTATGGAAATTTACATAATATCGGTTGTCTATACACCCCGTACAGTGGATTATTTAACATGTATTCTAAATTGCAACAACTAGAATTGTTTGTGAAAAGTTTCTTTTCACATGGCTTTTTCCAAAATGAAATGAAATGGACAAGATATTTACAATATCACAATCAGGCAAGAAAATAAATGATTTACATTTTTGTTTATTTGTTTTATTTTAAATTATTTTTTTTCGTTTTGCTCTGTATCCGGTATACAGCAGAGTAGTCAGATGGAGCACAGCCATTATGTCGTGGAACTCGACGCTACGCTTTGTCTAGTTACAAGAGCGAGGAAATCGAACCCACAGTCGTGCCGTTTGGAGTCAGACAATAGAAAGTGTGGGACGAAGTGTCTTTACACTAGGTTCTCTCTGCCTACCCTACTTTATGAACACAGTCTAACGTGTTCTAATATCTGGCGTCAATACCTCTAAATAATTTAGATAATAGAACAGTGACCTGAATTGTTGGTGTCAATTGTCTTGTAGGAACTCATTGGAACGATATTCAAAGCATTTCCAGTGGAGTATTCGAGATCATTAGCAGACATCTTGACACGACTAAATTTTAATTGATAAAATATCTAAATAAATAGATATATTTTTAATGTGATGGCGGAATACGGACTGTAGGACTCTTTATAATGTTAGTTTGGTGATAAAGACACCTTAAAAAACATTATAAATGTCAGTGTCTGGAAAAGCCATTTAAAAACTGTGATTGTTCCCGCTATATATATAT
Source organism: Heliconius himera (assembly GCA_021202915.1). NCBI lineage: Eukaryota > Metazoa > Arthropoda > Insecta > Lepidoptera > Nymphalidae > Heliconius > Heliconius himera. Next base: position 22,546 of record JAJHJA010000401.1, read on the forward strand.
CAAATACGTAATTGTTGCACTAAACGAATGATATATCGTATGATATATCCATTATCTTTACCATGATAGCACAAATAACTAAGTTTTGTCTTCTTTAAAAGACGTTACTTGATCAGACTGAGCATATTATTTTTTTTTTACTTTTCACCTGATACTGCTCTCTCTCAGCTGTATTTTGCATTGCAGGTTCGGCAACGGGAGCTTAGTATTTAGACATTCCGCTTTCCACTTTCCGTCAAATTCTGGAGACATTGCGTGTTGAACGGCGGAACGTAACGCCGCGCTTTGCCTCGACACCAGAGCGAAGAAATGATAATATTAAATATTTAATTTTTTCGAATGGGAATCGAACCCACAACCTGTAGCGTTTACAGTCACGTGTTTGTGCAATGCGCTACGGGTGGCCTCAAATGTTATACTTGACTCTTATTTTTAAATTATAAAAAAAACCCATTGTTTTGATATTTATTCACGAAATGGCTAAACATTTTAATTATTTTAGTTTTAATACGAAAAAATAAAAGGTTTCTAGTTAATTACTAAACTAAAAAAGATCCAATATAATTTATCAAAGAGACACAATGACTTCCGATATTTCTCAAACGCCGTAGTGAAAAATGAGAGTGAAAAGTACAGTTAAACCCCGTACTAAACTACAGCTACAACGGTTAACTATAACAGTTTAAAGCGGTTTGTATAAGTGACACTAGTTTTTAATATTTTATTTACATTTACGATGATACTAAGAGATGCTTTATTATACCATAGTCTAAGATTCAAATTCAGTTTCAGCGATTCAGTGGATAATTTTTTCTTCACGCATTTTTCCGCAAGTGGTATGGTAGGCAGAAAGAAACTAATATTAAGACTCTCTGTTCTACAAAAAAATATAAATATTGTGTGTTAAGTAGCGGAACTCTACGCCGCGACTTTTCCATCACAAAATCAATTGGCTTAAATTATTAATATAAAGATTTTTGGATAATTAAAAAAAGTGATGCTTAATTAAAATATCAATATTTTTATTTCGACGCTTGTTTCGATCCCTGGAGACATATTTATATATATCCTGCTTGATACAGTGCCATTGAAAAGGACAGTTTTGAAAAGAAAATACTGATATAATTTACTTACATTCTTCCGCCTATCTTGTTTATTACTTATTATATAGTCAGTCAGTTAGTCTATCCAAGGGCTTAAAATATAAATATATATTGTATATAGAATACCTCTTCGCTGGTGACTGGATGTGTTCTTAGCTTAGACAGCATGGTGAGAGTTTCCTTATCGTGTCGTAGGTCTGCTTTGCAACCGCACAGTAGAACTGGCGCCGACCCACCATGAGTCCGGACCTCTCTATACCACTGAAAAATATATTATATTTAAAATTAAAAAATTAAATTAAATTAGCTTCACGCTGTATCCCGCACACAGCAGGGTAGGCAGAGGGAACCTAGTGTTAAGACACTCCATTCCCCACTTTCTGCCGAATTCCGGAGGCATTGCGTGTTGAGTGGCAGAACTCAACGCCGCGCTTAACCTCGACACCAGAGCGAAGAAAATGGAAATATAAATTTAAGTAAATATTTCATCTCCTCGAGTGGGGATCGAACCCACAACCAGTCGGTTTTGCAGTCACACCTCGTGCCGCTGCGCCACGACCGGCCTCTAATATTATATTTAATTAATTAAAACAAAATTAAAAAGACCAGCTTCACGCTGTATTTCGCACACAGCACGCAGGAAGAAGAGGTAGGCAGAAGGAATCTAGTGGTAAGACACTCTATTTCTCACTTTTCACGGAATTGTTCGAAGCATTGCGTGTGAGTGGCGGAATTGAGTTCCGCCACTCACACGCAATGCGGTTAATTACGCCGGATTTTTTTATCCTTTATGTAGGAATGAAGAAATTAAAATATAAATAATATAGTAGTATATTCCTCCGAGTGGATATAGAACCCACAACCGTCGCACTACAGTCACGCCCTTGTGTTGTGGGTTCGATCCCCACTCGAGGAGATGTAATATTTATTTACATTTATATTTTCATTTCTTCTTCGCTCTGGTGTCGAGGCAAAGCGCGGCGTTGAGTTACGCCACTCAACACGTAATGCCTCCAGAAATAGTGTCTTAACACTAGGTTCCCTCTGCCTACCCTGTTGTGTGCGATCAATCGAATCAATGTTATATTATCAAAGTTTTTATAAAAAGTATTTAAAAAAGACTAAATTTCAATATGTCGTAAGATAATGATGATACCAGGACCGGGATCTGGGTCCCCACGCAAGCCTACCAAAGGATCGATCTTTTAATTTCCCGATAAGACGTTGGTGATTTTGAGACACATAGCATAACATAAATTATATTCTTATAATTTGGTAAAGACGACACAGCCGAAATAGCTCAGTTGGGAGAGCGTTAGACTGAAGATCTAAAGGTCCCTGGTTCGATCCCGGGTTTCGGCAGATGATTTTTTCTTCTTTGTTATATAAATATTCGCAAATTGTTATGTAATCATTTTAAAAAATATGTAAAATAAATAATTGGAAAAAAGCACACAACAAAAACAAATACAAGAAAACAAAATATATTTATTTATATACAAAAAAAAAACAAGTCCAATAACTTATTCACATTTAAAATTTTACAGAACTCCTTAGGAAGTATAAATTAGTTGAAGAATGGGTCATATAAGATCGGTCGCCTCTTTTGGTGTCTATACATACACACATATAAACACATTACTCTTTGCATTACGCAGTAGGATAAAAAGATATAAAGGAAAATATCTAAAATCTAAAAGAAGACAAACAGAAACTTAAAAATTTCAAAAACATTAAAATTCAATTCCAAAATATATTTATTACATCGCATTTAAAACTTTTATGTGCAGTTTCAAGTTTTCATTGCACTTCTTCCAAAGCTATCCTGAAATCTTTTTCAATAAAAAGCATAAAGCTGCATCTCTCGTTAAGCTATCAAGCTGGAGCAGCTACTAAATGTGACTTGCCATATATTTTAGCTTGTACCGTTTTTAGAAGCCTAATAAATAAAAATAAAATAAATCAGCTTCACGCTGTATCCCGCACACAGCAGGGTAGGCAGAGGGAACCTAGTGTGAAGACACTCCGTTCCCCACTTTCTGCTGAATTCTGGAGGCATTGCGTGTTGAGTGGCAGAACTCAACGCCGCCTAGAAGCCTAATAATTCCCATATATTAATTACAGCTTGTATTTTGGTAAATAAAAGAAAAAAATAGTTTTTTTTTCAAATATACTCCTAAAATGCTTTGTTCTCCGCTTTGTATCGTATTCGAGACTAGTGGGCACGCGCAGCTTCGCCCGCTTATTTGCACCCTTAGTGGTGAATTAAAAAAAACCCCGAAACACGTGTTCAATAAAATATTTTTAACAGACTGAATTTATTTTTTTATAAAAATCGGTGGCGATTTAAAGATTTTTCCATATAAACTTTAATACCCCCCCCCCCCCCCCTTATTTGCACCTTTAGGGGATGAATTCTAAAAAAAAACCATGAAACACGTGTTCAACAAAATATTTTTAAGAGTCTGTATTTCAAATTTTATAAAAATTAAAAAAAATATACCGGTTTAAAAAAAATTTCATACAAACTTTCAACCTCTATTTCATGCCTTTAGGGTTAAAATTTTTCAAACTCCCGTCTTAGTGGATGTCCAGATTATGAAAATAAACATCTGTCCGAATTTCACATTTCTACCATCGTGCTGCGGCTGTGCGTGCTGCGTCTTACCTCAGTCAGTCAGGTACAAGTCTTTTTTATATATAGATAGATACTGTGTTTTGATTGCTAAATCTCAACTCAGCCACTTTGTTTTATTGAGGATGAGGATTGAGAGAATAGAAATGAAAATAATTATAATATAATAATTCCTTCGGATGGCGATCGAATCGTAATAAAATTATGCAAAACACTGTATATTTAATGTTTTAAATTAAATTTGAAACGGCACTGTCTGTAAACGGTTGTGGATTCGATTCGCGCTCGGGGAAATGATTATGACTATTTAATTTTCTATTTCTAGTAAGACGATAAAATAGGGTGATCACTTTCACCACTCAATATTTATTAACGGAAACGTAGTTACTTAGGTATTCTCCGCCTAATTTGCTATGAGGGAACAAAAAATAAACTTAATTATACTTGAAAAGAGAAATTCAGGACTTCACAGGAAAAAATATAATGATATTATTGTAATAAAAACAAAGTAGCCCCGAGAGTGGTTTGATAAGAGCTTCCTATTAGATACTTAATTTTGAGAGCTATACAACGAGATTTGAGACCAGTCGCACAAAGTGTGACTACAAACCGACTGGTTGTGGGTTCGATCCCCACTCGAGGAGATGAAATATCTATTTAAATGTATATTTTCATTTCTTCGCTCTGGTGTCGAGACAAAGCGCGGCGTTGAGTTCCGCCACTCAACACGCCAATGCCTCCGGAACTTGGCGGAAAGTGGGGAAGTGTCTTAACACTAGGTTCCCTCTGCCTACCGATACAGCGTGAAGCTGATTTATTTTTTTACAACAAAATTTACTTTAGAACGTAATTTTAACTATTCTTATAACTTGTTTAACAAGATTTCTTAAGGGGTTTGATAAAGTAGAATTAGTTTACTAATTAGAAACTAGTCACTCGCTCGCGGCTTCGGCTGCTACAATTACATAATTATTTATTTCTTAATTAATTACTTTTGTGTGTAATAAAACATTTTGTACCAATTATATCGAACAAATTACAAACCGATTAAAAAAAACACCAAATATTAAGGCAAATTTGCCAAAATACAATAGTGTAAGTTGAATGTAAATGTGTTACCGTTTCTGTAATAAGCGTGCACGGACGCTACGGACGGACGGAAAGAGACAAAAAAAATAAAAATAAATATAAAAAGAAATAGATTTTGCCATATAATTATATTCCATGTACAGATTAGTTATAATTTTATATATAGATATAGGCATTCCCTCGATTAGGATTTGAATACCTGTCGCAAACTTTTATATATCTACGTCAACTGTGCTACTATAGTTTTTTGTTTTTTTTTCAGGTTTGTGCTTTATACCGTATATTTAGAAAGGTAGGAAGAGAGAATTTAGTTCCAATACATTTTATTATATATTTATTATTATTACATTTTGCCCAAATTACAAGAGTATACTCTGTTGGTTGAAGAAAATCCTTACCATACTTTATCTTACCAGAGCAGGGATTGAACTGAAAACGACAGCGTTTTCAGTGAGAATCTGTTCCACTGTGCTAGGAGGTCCTCCAGGGTTCAGTAATAATTTGTTATTATTTTTGGCACATTAATAACATTTAATAGGCGTAGCTGTTTGTAACAAAAAGTTTATCTTTTTAATCGTAATCTCAGGTTATCCATTTTTGACTTTCTTATATCATTATGTTTATTTTGCTCGTGAAGATTCAACTTACAGTGTTTATATTGAATTGGTAAAAAAAATATTTAAGCTTTTTTCAACTTCACCTAAAGTGAAACCTAAAGTAAAGACACTCCATTCTTCTCTTTTAGCCTAATTCTGGTGGCATTGCGTGTTGAGTGGCGGAACTCAACTAAGCAAAATTTGCTTCGACACCAAAGCGAAGAAATGAAAATACTAATCGAATCCACAAAATCATAAGTATTTTACTAACAGCACCTTTTAGACATAGATAAATAATTTTTTAATTAACAAGAAAAAATATATAAAAAGTAAACAGCAGCATAGAAGTAGATAAGGCAAAGGCGATCTTATCACGATTAGTGATCTCTTACAGGTAAGCTTAATCATAAATAATAATACATAAATATTAATATATAAATATTAATAAGAGGAGGAGGCCAGTCGAGGCGCAGATTCACAAAGGTTCACTCTGGTGTCGAGGCAAAGCGCGGCGTCGAATTCTACTCAATACGCAATGTCTCTAGAATTCGGCAGAAAGTAGGGAACGGAGTGTCTTAAAACTAGATTCCCTCTGCCTACCCTGCTGTGTGCGGTATACAGCGTAAAGCTAATTAATTAATTTCAAATATGAAAAAGAAAGCCACATAGGTATATTTTCCTCAGGCTAAAAGGCTATTTTCAATATAAGCCATTCTTCGTTTACCGGAATATAAAAATAAATTGTTTTGTGTTACCGAGAAACAAATTTCCGGTCTGTGGCGGAAACACGAGTGCACCGTCGGAAACCTCCCAGTGAGGAGGCAACTTGATATTGATTGCCTTTCAGCGACATGCTATTATATTAGATCTTGTTGTTGTTCTTGTGTCATAAACGGCTTGATTTTTTTATCACTGTATAGAGAATATAGTGCTAAATCACTCTGTTTTAGCTCGAAACGCCATAATTAAAGAACCAAACCAAACCACTCTATTTTAGAAACTTAACGTTGTTTGGCCATATGGGTTGGATTCAATAAATATCTAAACACACTGAGAAAAAGAAAATGTTTTCTTTAAATGTAGACATTTTTTTAGACAATTTTTTTAAAATTTGTTTTTAGTTTTACGCTATATTCCGCACATAGCAGGGAAGTTAGAGGAAACTCTGTAACCTAGTGTTAATATACTCAATTCTCCATTAAGATACTTCCGTTCCAAACATTCTTGAGGCATTGCGTGTTGAGTGGCGGAACTCAATTCATTTGACTGATTGATTTGCCTGCGTGAGTACAGCCGCTGTGCAATGACGAACACCATCTTTATATTTTGATTTTAAATTTAAATTAAACTTATAAAATAAAATAAATCAGCTTCCCGCTGTATCCCGCACACAGCAGAGTAGGCAGAAGGAACCTAGTGTTAAGACACTCCGTTCCCCACTATCTGCTGGATTTTGAAGGCATTGCGTGTTGAGAGGCAGAACTCAACGCCGCGCTTTGCCTCGACACCAGAATTGGAAAAAATAACTATTAAATAAAACCTTTTTACCTATATAGAAAATACCTCAAGATTTTGTGTCTACCATATTAAAGACCAAATGAGTCATGCCAATTTATTCTTATAGGTTAAGGCTGGTGCAAGGTGGGTAGAACAATGGGAGGAACATAAATGTATTCGCTACAACACTATTGTGCAATTCCCAGGCTATTTAAGTTTATATTGTCCATGTTAATAGTCGCTGTTGTTAGTGACGTGCGTATTACTGTGACCTACATATAATTATTTAAATATGTTTTATTAACTTCACGCTGAATCCCGCACATAACAGGGTAGGCAGAGGGAACCTAGTGTTAGGGCATTCCACTTTCCGTCGAAATTTCGAGGTATGGCGTGTGGAGTGGTGGAACTTAATGTCGGGCTTTGCCTTGGTGCCAAAGCGAATATAAGAAAATATTAATTAATAATAATAATTCATACAGTTATTTAAATATGATATTATAATTATTTCAATATGACTTTATTAGATTCACGCTAGTATCCCCCATTAAGCAGGGTATGCAAAGAAAAGTGTTAAGACATTTCATTTCTTATTTTTCGCAGAATTTTGGAAGTATTGTGTGTTGAGTGGCTCGACACCAGAGTATAGAAAAGAAATAAATAAAAAATTCATTTCCTCGAGTGGAGATTGAACCCACAACCAGTCGCTTTTAGTCACACACTTGTGCCCTGCGCCACGACAGGCCTTTCAATACCTGACATGACTGGCTTGACTTTAAAAGAATAAAACTATTAATATGTTTTTATTTTCTCCGTTCATTTTCGGTAATTTGACGGGATGAATAGATAGATTTTTTGTAATAATATAGAGCTGTAGATTTTATTCGATCGAATGCGTCAATCTCAGGAACTGCTGGATTGAATTAAATATTTTTTTGTGTTGGATTGTCCATTTACGCCCAATATTAATAAATCAATCTTAGAGTGTTTTAACAATAGGTTCTCTCTGCCACCCTGTTATATCCGGGACAAAGCGTGAACTCAAAAAATATATAAATAAGGTTAAAGTGATTTATTATTAGTTTTTACCTACTGTTCCGCGCACGTGGTCAAATGGTAGTAATTGTGAGTTGTGTATGACACATTCTAGGTACCTGAGGTGACCCTGACCGCAGGTACACTGTAAGCTACGTTGAAACGCATAACGTAATGTAATATTATTATAGCCTTACTTATTAACGCCCAATATTAATAACCTATCTCCAACGTCAATCTTAGATTGTTTCATATATTTATCCAATCTCTATAAATCTCTAGATTGGATAAATATATGAAACAATCTAAGATTGACGTTGGAGATAGGTTATTAATATTGGGCGTTAATAAGTAAGGCTATAATAATATTACATTACGTTATGCGTTTCAACGTAGCTTACAGTGTACCTGCGGTCAGGGTCACCTCAGGTACCTAGAATGTGTCATACACAACTCACAATTACTACCATTTGACCACGTGCGCGGAACAGTAGGTAAAAACTAATAATAAATCACTTTAACCTTATTTATATATTTTTTGAGTTCACGCTTTGTCCCGGATATAACAGGGTGGCAGAGGGAACCTATTGTTAAAACACTCCACTTTCCGCCGCAATATCGAGGCATGGCGTGTTGAGTAGCGGAACTCAACGCCGCGCACTTCGACCCCATAATCTATTTACACCTCATCAAAATCTGAGCGTAAAAAGGAAATGCCTCTAGCCGGAATCAAACTAACAACTTTCGCGCACAGTCGGTCTAAATACTACTAAGTATGGTTTTTTATTTTTACCTTAGCTGCAGCATTGTTTAAGCTTTCGGGTTCAGCGATGTTGAAGCATAGCATGAATATCTTAGCGTCTTGGTACGCGAGTGGCCTTACAGTGTCGTACGCTGTGGTACCTGTAAATGGAAAAAAGTCTTTAATAAGAATGTAAAATGGATAACTAAAAAAATGTGTTGATTTCTCTCGACGCCAGTCATGGCGCAGTGGTATAAGCATGTGACAAAAAACTCGAGAAAAAATGATTTTTTTTTTTTAATTTCTCCGTGTCGAGACAAAGCGCGACGTCGAGTTCCACCACTGCCTCTATAATTCGAAGGAAAGTGGGGAGCGGAGTGTCTTAACACTAGGTTCCCTCTGCCTAATATCTCTCCTTTTAATATTTTTTTTAGAAAATTATAAAATATAGCTAGCTTATGACCATCTACGATGTATGGACGAACTATCCAATACAGAAATATAATATTAGTAGAGTTTTACTCTAAAAACAAAAAAAATATTTTCGACATCATATTATTGCACTTCAAATGTTCCGCAAGTCCAAATCGACCTCAGGGGTATAATTATTTTTATTGTATATTAGTTTCTTCGGCTCATCTTATAAAATATCGGAAAAAAATAATATTATTTTGGTTTCACAGTGCTTCTTCACTCTTTTTCCCGCATGTATCAAGGGATAAGGGATCTAGTTTTAAGACACTCCGTTCCCTAATTTTCGTGGCATTGCGTGCTCTGTACCAGTATTAAACTAATGTCAAATCATTTAAATATCATCATTCCCCAAAAACTTTATATTGGCCAAAATGTCATGTAAAATGTGAAACAACCATTTAGTCCAGTCTCTCTGTTTAATCGGGAACATCTTTTTGATTCTTTGCTGCATCTCACATACAACAGGGTGGGTAGAAGGAACCAAATGTTAAATTACTCCGTTTTAACGCTCGATTTTCAAACATTTTATGACAAGACATTGCGACATTGTCGAGTGCAACTTATAGCCGCATCTTGATTAGCTACCAGAATGGAGATACGAAAATAATTTATTGTTCCGATTGGGAGTCCAAACCAGAACATTATAAAAAATATATACATATAAGAAGCGGCGATATAAAGATAAAAAAAACTAAGTAATCCATAAGTAGTAAGATATGTAATATATGTTGATAAACGAAAGGAAGTGCGGTCATAATGTAAATTGATGATTACATCATTTATGTACTACTTTAGCTTGTTTTCAGTAGCCGTCCTTGGTTTTATCAGCGCTTATTCACTATTTTTTTGAATTCGCGCTGTATTACGGTAGTAGGCCTGTTTGTGTAAGTCGCTCTCAACTCTGAGATCGTTCTTGAGAGAGATTTTGGGATGCCATCTTCATTACAGATTATTGAAATGGCATATCAAGATCAATTTTAAAACTGGAAGCTGTTTATAACTACGGGCCCCGAGTTTTTAAAACAATTCCTTTTTTTGTGCGGATTTGAGCCAATGTTTTAAGTTATGGAACTCAACCGGTTTAACAGAACTTATTAAATCAGCTTCACGCTGTATCCCGCACACAGCAGGGTAGGCAGAGGGAACTTAGAGTTAAGACACTCCGTTCCCCACTTTCTGCCGAATTCTGGAGGCATTGCGTGTTGAGTGGCAGAATTCAACGCCGCGCTTAACCTCGACACCAGAGCGAAGAAATGGAAATATAAATTTAAGTAAATATTTCATCTCCTCGAGTGGGGATCGAACCCACAACCAGTCGGTTTTGCAGTCACACCTCGTGCCGCTGCGCCACGACCGGCCTCAGAACTTATTAAAAATTAAAATAATTTATTCACTCGAATGGGTACCAAACCCGCAACTTTTTCAATAAGCATAAACAGACAAATATCTTAGTACATATATAGGAGCGTAATTAAAGGGAACTTTTGAGGGAAATTTCGAGGCATTGCGTTTTGAGTGGTGCAACTCAAAGCTGTGTTTTGCCTTGTCACCAGATCGAAGAAAATAAAATATGAATAAATAATAATTCATTCCCCCGAGTGGAGATCGAACTCACAACCATCTCGTTACAGTCACACACATGCGCCACTGCGCCACAACGTCGTATCTTACAGATATTGGTATGATATAACTTAGAGATATGGGTTCAAATCCCGATAATTTCTAATTTCATCCCAAAATATACATTCTATTATAACGAAAATATTAACTTATACTTGTGTAACCTATAAACATTGTGCATTGCTTCATTTAAAGCTATCCCACGAGCAATACCGCTAGATACAAGTACATTAGATGTGTATTAAGATCGCTATACAGTTTAAATATACCAACAGTTAATGAGTTATAACGTAACGAGAATATACTTCTCAGACTAAAACAGGCGTGCCCCATATAGCGGGTTATTGAGAAAATGTCATCTTACACGCTTTGTTAGTTTGTTTATGGACTACAAGTCATTGATATTTGTAGGTTCTCGTATGTGTATTACGTATATAATGGAACGTTAGGAACTTTCCATTTTATTTTCGAGATATTGCGTGTTGATCGACGGAACTCAGCGCCGCACCCTGCTTTGACAAAGCGTAGTGCTGATTTTTAATTCGTACCAAGTCCCCTGAATGGGAATCAAACTGGCAGCCGTCGCGTTTATACCAAAATTATAGAGGTATAATTTTAGTTTAAATTAAAGAAAATACTTGATAATACATTAAAAAATTGTAATATTTTAATTAAAATTATACACATGTTTTTCTTATAATTTATACAGAAAAGTTTTGCATATTTATCTCCATTGTTGCTTGCGATATTTACTTTAAATGGTTATTTATTTAGTGATACCATTTATTGAACTAAGAAAACTATTATTGTAAAATTCATTTAATATTGAATCTGAATAAATAAATATATAAAAAATGAGTTTCAAAATTTGATACTTTGAAATAAATGTAAAAAGAATGTCACTTTAAGAAGAATATTTTAAGAAGTTAAAATATAAACGCCATCTGGTGTATAAATAATTAAAACTTATTTTTATTTTCTCAAACTGATCTGAATTTTATTATTATTTTTATACTATTTAATCATTAACTGTCATTACAGGTTTTAATTTTTATAAATATATATAGTCTATTAATACAAAATCGCAATAAAATATATATATTTTTTTAACTTTTTCGTATATTCGATTTAGTTAACAAAACAGTATATAAAAATACAAAAAAACTTTTTAATTTATAGTAAAAAAAATCAAAACTTCTGCCGAAACCCGGGATCGAACCAGGGACCTTTAGATCTTCAGTCTAACGCTCTCCCAACTGAGCTATTTCGGCGATACCTAACAATATGAAATTTACTATAGCATTCTTATATCTTATCTTATGTGTATTTAAAGTATAGATAAGAATATAAGTAATAAAAAGATATTAAATATCAAACACATTATCCTCTTTTACGGAGCGCAGACTAAAAAAACACTCAAAAATCAGTATCAATTATGAAATAAAAAAAAATATCACTTAAGTGTTGTTTCTGAAATACTTCTTTTTTAAATCGGTTAAAAATAAAAAAAACTCAATTATCTCAGTTTAGTATGACGTCATCTTCGGTCATATCTTATTAGTGATGCATTAATCAGTGACGTGACAAGTTAAGCTTAAGATTAACATGAGTTAACCTTGTATAGGATTTAATTATCTATTAACTCAACTTAACCAGCTGCTTAAGTCGCGAACACGGACGTATCTAGAGATATTTTCTGAGGGGCCACCATTTGATTTCGAACTAGTAGTTTCTGATATTAGCGCGCTTAAACATACAAACACTTTACATATTAAGTGAAATAAGTATAGTAGTAAGTATCAAATAAAACACTTGAGACCAAACAATTGATACCAGTCGTGGCGCAGCGGCACGAGATGTGACTGTAAAACCGACTGGTTGTGGGTTCGATCTCCACTTGAGGAGATGAAATATTTACTTAAATTTAGTTTTTCATTTCTTCGCTCTGGTGTCGAGGCAAAGCGCGGCGTTGAATTCTGCCACTCAACACGCATGCCTCCAGAATTCGGCAGAAAGTGGGGAACGGAGTGTCTTAACACTAAATTTCCTCTGCCTACCCTGCTGTGTGCGGGATACAGCGTGAAGCTGATTTAATTTATACATACAAATACTTTACATTAAAATAGAAGTTGATATTAAGTAAAATAAGTATAGAAGTAAGTATCAAATAAAACAAAAAAAAGCACCACAAGCGTGGACAGCGTGAAATAATTTCCAACAGAGCGCAAGAGATCTATAGATCTTCCATAGATCATCTACAGCGGATGCTGTTACTATACTTCCACATACATTAAGCTGATAAAAGCGCCTACACCAGTATTACCTACTTTGATGGTAGTATTGATATGATCGGTTCTCACGCCCGCTTCGCCCTCGCAATGGTAATTACAAACAAATTATGTTATTAATTCGTGTTTTATATTTGTATTCATTAAGATTTATTTATATTTTAAATAGGTTCGAATAATGTGGTGATGAGGTTATTTTAATGTATCTATATCATAAGTTATTGAGGCCAATCGTGGCGCAGGGGCACAAAGTGTGACTGTAAAACCGACTGGTTGTGGGTTCGATTCCCACTCGAGGAAATGAAGTATTTATTTACATCTATAATTTCATTTCTTCGCTCTGGTGTCGAGGCAAAACGTGGTGTTGAGTTCCGCCACTCAACACGCAAAGCCCTCAGAGCTCGGCGGAAAGTTGGGAACGGTGTGTGTTAACGCTAGGTTCCCTCTGCCTATCATGCTGTGTGCGGGATACAGCGTGAAGTTGATTTTTAATAAGTAATTGATTGTATTGTAATATAGATATTACATTCAATTGAAGCCATCGTGGTGCAGTAAAACTGCGACTGGTTGTAAACACGGTGATTGTGGATTTGATTGATTCTAACTTGGAACAATAAATAATCATAAATAATAAATAATTTTCATTTCTCCACTATTTCAGGCAGGAAGCGGAGAATGAAGTGTTTTAACATTACTTTATTCCTGCCTTATATTGTATTTTTTAATACTAGATAAATATTGACGCTGTAATTTCTCCGGAATTGAATTTGTGTAATTTAAATATCGGGAGACGTTTAGCTGCAATATAGACAGTAAAATAAAAAAAAATGATGGCATTTTAGCGGGGTAAGCAGGGAGAGGTGATCTAACCGTCGAGTTACACTCATAAGCCCTGCACCGCGACTTACCTCTATGAATATGGAAAAATAATTGTATTTTAATAATTATTTTTCCATATTCATGTATGCCGACTTCCAATATAACTGCAGTCACTGACCCACTAAAGTCAGTCTATACATATCACATATGTTAACGTGTTTGTATTGTCGATATGGCTAATCAGTTGTGACAGTTGAATTAACACAAATATCGAATTATATGGGCTATAGTAATAGAGAGAGAGCCAATAGTAGAACAGTATAGCCAGATATCGAATGTATAAGTTAAACATATGTTAAAATCATATTATTCTAAAAAAACAGCTTCACGCTGTATCCCGTACACAGCAGAGTAGGCAGAGGGAACCTAGTGTTAAGATATTTATTTTTATCACTTTCTAGTGATAAAACGTCGTTGAGTGACAGAACTCAACGCCGCGCCTCTACACGAGAGCGAAGAAATGGAAATATAAATTTAAGTAAATATGTCATTTTCTCGAGTGGGAATTGAATCCACAACCAGTTTGTTTTACAGTCACACCTCGTGCCGCTGCGCCACAACTGGCCTCATATTATATACTATTCTAAAGATTTATGTAAAGTACAAAATGAAATAAATTTTGAAGCTGCAGACGATGAATGCTCGTATATAGTAGAAAAGCAACTCAATCGTTAAAAGAAAGCATAAGGACATACAGTATAGTAAGTAATAAAGTTACATTGTATTATATTACAGATTTAAAAATATTTTAATATAAGTTTCTTATAAGCTTCACACTGTTTCCCGCACCTAATATTAAGACACTTTGTTCTTTATTAAATCACGTTACCACGGGAAAAAATTAAAATATTAATATTTCATTCCATTGAGTGGGAATCGAACCCACGCTTAAGCCTCTGCGCCACGGCGGCCTCAAGTATATTGTCGGTAAGCTTATAAAATGTGTACACGGTGACGCTGTCCGTTTGACATTTATCACGTAGAGATACATTTCTGGGGTGGGCATAGTACTAATACGGGGTACCCAGCTCTCTATTTCTACGCCCATGATTGTGGGTTCCATCCCCACTCGGGGCAGTGAAATTATTTCAGCTCTGGTATAAAATGCGGCGTTGAGTTCCGCCAAACAGCATGCAATGCTTCGTTCACAAAACGTAAAGCGAAAAATAAATACTAAGTAATTTTATTTATGTTATAAGAGTAATTTTAGGAATGTTTTAACATCCGGGTGGCGTGGGGCCCATCTGCGATGCATTTGATAATAAACACCGCACAGGAAAAGGGAGCGAATTAGGTAAATATTATCTTTAGAAACGCACTATTTTATAAATATTTTTAAATAATTTAAATTAATGAGAGAAACTTTCAAGTTAAATTTTATAAATAAAAAAATCATATAATAAGTAAGATTGTATAGTAAGTAAAAATTTTTTTGTGTCTATGGCTTTACGCCCCTTGTATCCCTAAAATAAAAGCAGAAGCAAAACTATTATTAAAAAATATTAATAAGAAAGAATGGAGAATATAAGTAAATATATTTTTTAAATAATAATTATTTGAAAAATAAAAAACTAGTACTAAAATGACAAAAAAATAATACGTTCTACAGAGACCTAGCATATAGCATAAAAGCATACAGCCCAGCATATAGTGTAGAACGATGTAATACTCATTTGTCACCGCATTAAAGTTCCGCGGCCGACGCGTGCGTTTTGGAGATATCACTGCTTTATGAACAGACGGCCACGCTAAACAGTTTGTTTTAATGCTGTTTAAACTTGTGAGTAATTATTTTTGCTATTTAATTCTTTATAGGGTTCTGTACCTCAAAAGGTAATGGAACCCTTCTCCTTCTCCTACTGTTCGTCTGTCAAGACCATTTATGTCAAGATCGCGTGGATCAAGTCAAAATTATTATCAAGAAGTCAAATCTACGGTCCCTTAAAAGTGAAGAAAAAACACGCATATACATATGCTATGCGGGATACAGCGTGAAGTTGATTTATAACATTAGACGAAGGCAACTTACCTGATGTATCCCAAACAGAATAGTTGACTCTATAGTCAGCTACTGTACAGGTGTAGCCATATTTCTCGAAGCCAGTCGGTGTGTATGCCTGAAACAATTTAAATATAGTAATTATTATTTTTATAGTTTTTAATTTTTATTTTATTAAAGCCGCTATGGCACAGTAGAACATAGTCTGTCAGTGACGATTATGGGTTCAATTTAAATATTAAGCGAGACAAAATCTATTAAATATTTATTTTTGACATTTTAGAAGTGTTATTCAAAATTTGGAAAAAAGTATTTCTTAAAAAAAATATTTTTTTTGGTGTTTCAGCGTCGATTAACAGTTTCAAAATGATACAAGGACATATATACATAAAAAGTCTAAAATGAACAATGAAATTCACTTATATACTTGACTGAAGAAAGAATTACATACAATATTTAAAATAACAATTATCATTATTACTAGGTTTTTTTAGCTTCACGCTATATCCTGTACATAAAAAGATAGATAGATAGAACCTGGGTACTTAGTATAAAGACACTCCGTGCATTTTAAGACACTACCCTTCCCTATTTTCACCCAAAATTTTTAGGCATTGTGTGTTGAGTGACAGAACTCAATGGCTCAATGCTTTCTTGCGGTACCAGAGCGAAAACATTAAATAATTCATTTCACGAAACATTAAATAATTCATTTCCTCAACTGGGAATCGAAACCACAACCTGTCACATTTAAAGCTACACGACCGGCATCAAAACTTAAATGTAATATGTATTTTTAACTTTATTAAAAAAAACACACACACAGTATGAACTAATTTTTCATTAAACACAAGAAATAAAAGTGATTAGCTCAGAACACCGAGTCGACCAGCGACGGCGCACAGAACAAAAGGAGGTAATTGGATCCAGCAAGTTTACAATCGAATGAGTTTTTTCATATGGAAATTTTTCACTGTGAAAGTTGAATTGGAATAAGTTAGCTTTGAAAGGTTTAAAGTTTGATATTTTTAAAGCTTTTTGTGTTGTGTTTGTTTTTTTTATTTTGTTGTGTCATATGTGGTTTGGTTTGGATAGATTTTTTTTAGGTTCACCTTTTATGGGGGCAGAGGGAAGTTTAAGTCCTAGTGTTGAGACACTCCGTTTACACTTTAAACATTTGCGTTCTTTATTTTTTTAGGCATTTTAGACCAAATTTAACGTAATATTTTAAAAATAAATAGAAAGTAACGGTCGATTTTATTATTAGATTCATTCTGACTACTCTAAAAGTTAAAAAGATGTTTTCAGATATAATGTTAAAAATAAAAAATACAACAGATAAAATAATATTTTTATCATTTCTTTGTCCTATCTACACTTAGGATAGATAACATATTAGATTTGCCACGTTAAAAAATTAATGTTGTCAAAAATAAATTATTTAAAAGCAATGTATTAGGTGAAGCAATAGTGGCGCAATAGCACAGAATGTGACTGTTAAGTCCAACGGTTCGGGGTCCGGTTCTCGATCGGATAATTAATTATTTTCACTTCCTGGCTCTCTGGTAACGAAGCAAAAAGTGAGGGACAGAGTGTTTTAAATTAGGATCCCTTTACTTACCCTGATATACGCGGGATACAACCTGAAGTTAAAAAAAAATGCAAGAAGTGCTGAAGTTTTTTGTTCAATTATAAATATCAACTTCAGAATAAATATTAATTTAATTTTATTTTGCCATTTCTTTGCTCTAGTGTCGCGGCAAAACGCGGTGTTGAGTTCCGAAAGTGGGGAACGGTGTGTCTTAATACTAGATTCCCTCTGCCTATCCTATTTTATGAGGGTCTTAATCGTACTGATATCGTTTTAGTCACCATAATATGCAATCCCGTATGGTCTAGTGGCTAGGATACCTGGCTTTCACCCAGGAGGCTCGGGTTCGATTCCCGGTACGGGAAATACTTTTTTATTTATATATATTTTTTAATATATTAAATTGCTTTTGCTTTTAACCATAAACACATTTTTTCTCGTATTACGTCATTTTCGCTTATTAGTAAGTACTAGTTTGTTGATATGTGAATGGTTGTTCCTAGCGGTCAAAAAAATTAAGAGAAAATAAAATTAATTTGCTAAGACCAAAACATTTAATTTTGTACTATATTTAGACATAATTTATATATTTAATATTTTTTTTTTTAATTTTATATTAAATTGCTTTTGCTTTTAACCATAAACACATTTTTTCTCGCATTACGCCATTTTCGCTTATTAGTAAATACTAATATGTTGATATGTGACTGGTTGTTCCTAGCGGTCAAAAAAATTAAGAGAAAATAAAATTAATTTGCTAAGACCAAAACATTTAATTTTGTACTATATTTAGACATCATTTAATGTCTTAAATTATTTTTTTTTTGATAACCACCCAAGTGTTCACCATATGGAGTTTTAAGACACTCGAGTATCTATTTAAAAATTAATAGGTCAAAATGAAGTGGATACTAAAAAATAAGACCAGGCAGTAAAACAAAAACGTTTCCTTTCATTCGCATTAATTATAGCAATTAGTTACCGACAATCTTAAGTAATGGAACTTTAAGCGATTTGTCAATAGAGTTAAATAAAACAAGGAAATATGAAGTGAAGATAGAAATTATAAAACATTATAGCCTATGCCTATCTAAAGTGTGTATGTTTGTTTGATTTCTATTTAGTTTGTGAGATTAATTCCGACTCGAAGCTTTGATTCGTATAAAAAAAGTTTAATTTCCTTAGCTTTCTAGATAACTCGAAAAGAAGATAACAGAGAAGATAAATATTTTTTATTAGTTGCGAGTGACGGACCTCTTCCACCTCGTAACCAGAGCGAGGAATTAAAAATTATTAATATTTAAAATAAACATAAATCACTAAATCAGCTTCACGCTGTATCCCACACACAGCAGGGTAGGCAGAGGGTACCTAGTGTTAAGACCCTCCTATCAACACTTTCTGCCAAATTCTTCTCGTTAAGTGGCGGAACTCAACGCCACGCTCTCGACACCGGAGCGAAGAAATGGAAATATAAATTTAAATAAAAATTTCATCTCCTGGAGTGGGGATCGAACCCACAACCTTTACAGTCACACTTATGCCACTGCGCCATGACTGGCCTTAATAATAATAAATATTTAAATTTCCCAAATGGGTATCAAATCTACAACCTGTCGCGTTGACAGTCGCATGCTTGTGACCTCACGGTACGATCGGCCTCCTTTAAAGTATAATTTTCTTGTAATTGACTTTTCCATTGGTAATTCCACAGAGGGTCGTAGCAACGAATGTTCGGATCGTGCCTCTTGGTCCTCTGCCCTCTGTCATGGGAGGCACGTAAGGGATATGTCATAAAATGCGAAGATAAAATAAAATGGTTGACATCTTACGCAGGTACGTATGTATTGAGGTGGGCATCGAATTTCCTCACTTATAAATATTGTAATATATCTCTCTCTTGTGTAAAATAAAGAGCATAGTGACGTAACACTAGGTTTTAGCTTTCTATATTAGAAAAATCTCTTAAATTTACAATTTAGTGTGCGGAAACGGGTATCGGTACTTGATACGATGATATTAGGATGGTCGTGGTCAGGGCACAAGCGTGTGGCTGTAAGCACGACGGCTGTGGGTTCGATGATCATTCGAGGAAATTAAATATTTAATATTTTTATTCAGTCGCTCTGGTAACGAGGTAAAGCGCGGCGTTGTATTCTGCTATTTAACACGTAATGTCTGCAGTATTCGGTGGAAAGTGGGAAACGAAATAGGAGCGGAGTCTTTTAACACCAGGTTCCCAGGTTCCCTCTACTACCTTGCTACGTGCCTGAAGCTAAAAAAAGGTATATGTAAAGCACCTTATTTAATCACATTACACGCTATCAAACAAACAAAATTTAGTTATACTCGTATTATGATAATTAAAATTTGGTAATTCAATTACAGTAAAGCCTCATAAATAACCAACGTGTTGGGAAACTTTTGGGGTGTTCCGGTAACGTAATTTAAGTCGTAACTTCCGGTGAATATACAATCCACACATCTTCTAATTCATGGAGCGTGTTTCACTCAAGGTTTTATTATTATTCGTGAGTTGCCAAGAAATTAGATAGGGTTTTATAAATACTAATCAGCTTCACGCTGTATCCCGCACACAGCAGGGTTGGCAGAGGGAACCTACCGTTCCCCACTTTCTGCCGGATTCTGGAGGCATTGCGTGTTGAGTGGCGAGTGGGCTCGACACCAGAGCGAAGAAATGGAAATATAAATTTAAGTAAATATTTCATCTTCTCGAGTGGGGATCGAACCCACAACCAGTCGGTTTTACAGTCACACTTTGTGCCACTGCGCCACGACTGGCCTCAATATATTATAATAAATTTATTGTTTATTCTTGTATTTCCACTCAGAAGAAAAAAATACTTTGAAAACTATTGTAAAATCACAGATTTTAATATGTATGTACCTACAAACAAAAAGTAAAGTAGTTAGCACGCCACGTTTTGCCTTGTTACCAGAGCGGAGAAATAAAAATATTAGTAAATAATAAAATTCATTCCCTGAATGAGAATCGAACCCATAACCGGTTGCACATTTGCGCCCCTGCGCCATAATCGCCTCTACTACAAATATGTAGGTATTATACACATAAAAAAAATACATAAATAAAATACACAGCTATATTAGAAAATCTTAAATTAAGACTTAGCTAATAAATATAACAAAATAATCATATAAAAAAACCCTTGCAAAGAATTTGAACCCAGGACCAATATCAAAATAAATATCAAATTCACAATTCAGTAAGTCAAAATTGTTTTCCTTTGAGGATTCATGTCGTGCAATAAAAGCCATTCGCGAAAACCGATTCATATTTTTCAACCGCCATTGAGGTGGAATATCGAATTTTATACTCTGTATATTTTAAACAGGGAATTCTTCTATTGAAAATGTGTTCACCGAAATGGTAATTCTAAGAAATATGTTTTTTCTAATGTTTGAATCGATATTATGTATATACGAGAGACTCAAACTCGGCTTCCCTCGTTCTTAATTTATTTTTATATTATAGCCATATTATTTATATATATATATATATATATATATATATATATATATATATATATATATATATATATATATATATATATATATATATATATATTTACTAAAAACTATCCTATGTCCTTTCTAATACCTCAAAGAATATGTGAACAAAGTTTCATGATAATCGGTTGAGTAGTTTTAGCGTGAAAGAGTAACAACCTTACATCCACATTTATAATATTATATCAGCTTCACGCTGTATCCCGCACACAGCATGGTAGGCAGAGGGAACCTAGTGTTAAGACACTCCGTTCCCTACTTTCTGCCGAATTCTGGAGGCATTGCGTGTTCAGTGGCAGAACTCCACGCCGCGCTTTGCCTCGACACCAGAGCGAAGAAATGGAAATATAAATTTAAGTAAATATTTCATCTCCTCGAGTAGGGATCGAACCCACAACCAGTCGGTTTTCAGTCACACTTTGTGCCGCTGCGCCACGACAGGCCTCAAATATTAGTATGATAAATTTGTAATATTAATATGATAAATTTGTAACTAAAATTATGTAAATTCGATTGTATGTTTCATTTATTTTTGACTTTTGACATAATTTTTTTTTGAATGATTTTGATATTTTTTATTCCTATAGTAAGGATTTGAAAATTTCCATATAAATGTAAATAAATGTATATTATATTATTAATTAAATATGTATATGATATGTATGTAAATATGATAAGTAAATATGTACCTACTTATTAAATATGTATATGAATGAAGCATGACTTTTTAAGCGTATCAGTATAGTAATTACAGAGGCCGTCGCGGCGCGGTGGCACATGCGTGTGACTGTAAACGCGACGGTCGTGGATTCAATTTCCAGCCGGGTTAATCAATTGTTAATATTTTCGTTTCTCCGCTCTGGTACAAGGCAAAACGTGACTACTCAACACACAATGCCTCGAAAATAAAGTGGAAAGTGGGAGTGTTTTAACTCTAGGTACCCTTTCCGTAACATTCTATACGTGGACATACAGCGTGGAGCAGAAAAAAAATAGAAACAGCAAAAACAATTTTTTATAGTAAAAAAAAATTACAGTTTACAGGTAAGTGATAATGTCGGCTTTTATTAAAAGCCAGTTTCACGACAGTTTGTTATCTATCATAACTATATATTTTTTAAATATGTAGATATATGAAAAAACAACCCTAGACAAGGCCAAAAATTTTACAAAGGAAATTTAATGAAAAAAAACCGAATACAACATTTTTAGAGGAAACAGTAATTGGCCATAATTAAAAGTGTAACAAAAGCCTCTGTTCTCCTAATTAGGTGCACTTATCACAATGACATCATTCAGCCATTATGCACCAGCTGACTATACTTTGAAATTTAAAAAATAATAATAGCTAGCCAAACCTTTGAAATTCTCCTATACGTATATATATGTATGTTGAAGCCAGTCGTGGTGCAGGGGCACAAGCGTGTGACTGTAAACACGACAGGTGTTAGGTTCGCTTTCTTTTCCTACTCGAGGAAATAAAATATTTTATATATTTTCTTTTCTTCTGCCTCGATAGGCAAAACGCGGCGTAGAGTTCCGCCTCTCAACACTCAATGCCTTCAAAATTCAGAAGAGAGTGGGGAAGGGAATTGGGAACTGAGTGTACTGAGATTACTTGTAAACTATCTAATTTAGGCCTAAACTCGAGTGAGTTTAGGCCTAAATTAGAACCTGTACTTGAAGTATTATATAAACCTTAACTCAAGTGGTTTACTAATAACCTCTGGAACTATAACTGGAAGCAACTTGGTTCTGCAGACTTACCTAGCTCTAGAACCATACATGGTCCTGGGAGCAAATTACAATTTTTTTATATATTCAGTTTCTGAGCTCAACGTCACGCTTGGCCTCTTTACTAACCAGCGAAGAAATAAAACTATTTAATATATTTTTGATATAAAGAACAATAATTTATATAAAGGCATTTATACATATATATTTTCTAATAAATTATTTACACAAAATCTGAAAGCATATATGTATGTATATACCTTTTATTTCACCACACTAAAGAAATGAACACTCCAATTAAAAACCAGCAAGCTTTTAAAGTGCCATTCATCAATAGCTCACAGATTATAAACTATACACCAGATAAAATAGTATAACTAAACATTTTTTTTATCATTTTGACTTCATCAAAGTTGTTAAGGTTGAAGTTGTTGAAGTTGTATCATAGTTTGGTGGGTGTGAGTTCGATTCCCAAATGACGTCATGTGTATCGTCTTTTTCCGTAAAGCGGAGTAGACAAAGAGCATTAATTTTTCACACTTTGTAATTCATTTTTCGATACTCAACGCCGCATTCACTTACCAGAGCGGGGAAATGTAAATAATTGAAATACAATCTTCCCCCGAGTAAACCAGGCAGGCACTCTAGTGTTAAGACACTCCGTTACCCATTTCCCGCCAAATTCTGGAGGCATGGCGTTGATTCGCGGAACGAAGAAATGAAATATGAAATATTCCATTACCTCGAGTAGAATCGACAACCTGTCACGTTTACAGTCACACTTTGTGCTCCTGCGTCACGACGTCCTAAATAATAATAACTAATATCAATAAAAATAATAAGTTTTACAAATTGTTATACTAAAAAGCAAAAAACGTTTATGCTTCATACAAATTTAGTCAATTTCTCTATCGAGTGTTGCATGAAACATGATTGATGTAAAAATTTACTATACGTATTATACTTCCATACTCTTCGGAACGAATCGAAATTTCGATGAAATAAAAACTGGGGAACCTTTTAGTAATTGATTGATATCCGAAGCGCGATAGTTTATGTATTAGTCTATGCAGTGTACTCACAGCCCGTTGATGTCAAGCGTGAATCTTTTAAAGCATGTTACGTAGATTTATGCGTTACAGGGTTCCTCACTGACAGGATTTATTATAAACCAGATTTAACCTCCCGTTGTTCAAGTTTTTAAAAGGAAATCATTAAGAATACTCTGACCGTAGTGGGTGTATGTAATATATACAAAAAGAAAATAAATCAGCTTCACGCTGTATCCCGCACACAGCAGGGTAGACAGAAGTAACCTAGTGTTAAGACACTCCGTTCCCCACTTTCTGCCGAATTCTGGAGGGATTGCGTGTTGAGTGGCAGAACTCAACGTCGCGTTTTGCCTCGACACCAGAGCGGAAATATAAATTTTAAGTAAATATTTCGTCTCTTCGAGTGGGGATCGAACCTACAGCCAGTCGGTTGTACAGTCACACTTTGTGCCCCTGCGCCACGACTGGCCTCAATGTAATACATAAATATGTAAATAATATGTAAATACCTTCTTCGATGAATGAACTATCTAATACAAAAATATATTTTTATTCTGGCTTGAGATTAGTACGAACAAACAAACAAACTAATCAGCATTTGAATAATAGTATAGATTTAATTAAAATTATAATAAGATTATAGTCTCGACTTTTGGAGTAGGTACTAGCGATACAAAAGTGGTTTCGCTCGCTTAAATTTCTTGTAATTCTTTCTTTCTTTCTGCGTGAAAGTGAAAATTTCTTAACGGGAACGTTGTGTCTTACCACTAGGCCACTAGGTTCCCAGGTTCCGTCTGCTTACCCTGCCAAGTGCGGTATACAGTGTGAAGCTAAATAAATTAAATTAAGTAGCCATGTAAAAACTTGCAACGTCAACATTTAAAAAAAAGTACGCAAGAAGGCGAACATTTATTTACTAACTGTTAAATACAATTCAATTAAATAAATACTACGCGACCTGAAAGCTCAATTTAATCATCGATAACCGAGTTATTGTTCTTTTCTAAGCAAATAATGTGGGTTCAATTCATTTTATATTTTTTCTCAGCTTCTTTTATTCGCAATATATATCAGGGTAGGCGGAGAATCAAGTGTCGAGACACTTCGTTTCCGATTTTTATCCAGAATTTCAGATATTTTATGCTTAATGATGAAATTCTACGTCGCACTTAGTCTTACCATAACGAGAAAATGATAGTTTATTCCCTCTAATAAAGGGGAAAAGAGTAAGAGTGTAGGGGCTACTGAAATAGAGTTTGGAATCCAATTTTACGTTCTAAAGTCAAAATAAATCTCTAAGTATAGTGACCGCCGAGTAATTTTCGGATTTAAATAGTTTCATGATTGTGCTCACAAACTATGTGAAAATATAAAAGTAAATATATGTACATTTATTTATGCATATATTTTTCATTAATATTTTATAGGCAAGTCTTCATTTTATGAGGCCAAGAGGCATAGAGTGTGGCTGTGAAATCGACTGGTTGTGAGTTCGATTCCCGCTCGAGGAGATAAAATATTTACTTACCTTTATATTTTCATTTCTTCGCTCTGGTATAGAAGGAAAGCGCGGCCTTGAGTTCCGCCA
Organism: Heliconius himera; assembly: GCA_021202915.1. Classification (NCBI taxonomy): domain Eukaryota; kingdom Metazoa; phylum Arthropoda; class Insecta; order Lepidoptera; family Nymphalidae; genus Heliconius; species Heliconius himera. The sequence goes on from JAJHJA010000401.1 coordinate 48,017, forward strand.
CTCAACACGCTACGCCTCCAGAACTCGGCGGAAAGTGTGTAACGGAGTGTCTTAACAGCAGGTTTCCTTTGCCTAACCTGCTGTGTGCGGGATACAGCGTGAAGCTGATTTAAATTTAATTTTGTCTTCATTTTACGAATCAATATATTAACCTGTAAGTATTTTTTCAGTTTAACGAATATGAAAATCATGAATTTTCCTCAATAATTTAACCGTCGTTGTATTGGTCAATGAAACAATGAACAGTGGTTTCAATTGTACAGCTTAAAAAAACAATACAAAATACTGGGTTTTAAGTTAAAATAGGCTTTTGTATTAACAAAATCTTTTTTAACAATTCTACTTTACAGTTTTAATTACCTATGAGTAAAAAAATGTCCGTGTAGTAGGGTAAGTAGTGGGAACCTAGCGTTAAGACACTCTTCCCAATTTTCAAGAGATTGCGTTATCTACCAGAACGTATAAAATGGAAATAATATTTAAATATACACATTCCCCAAAGTGGGAATCGAAACCACAATACTCCAGTCCGTATTCCGTATCTTCACTCAGAAGCTTAATCAAATTTAAATTGTAACCAAGATTTTTTTTTATAGTTTTTGTACTTAACGTAATGAATCGAAAAAATCTGGTACGGATGTAGCTTTGTCTAAGAAAAATTCCGCAAATTTTGATAAATATTTCTAGTAACGAGAGTATGTTAATGTATCTATTTTTACTTTAAAATACAAATCTCTTGTAAGTTCATTTTTTTAACTTAATCGTAATCTCAGTTCTTGCTGATCGATTGATCGAATAATAACGGGTCGTGCTTAACAAGTGCTTAACAAATATGTATTTTTTTTTTCAGCTTCACTCTGTATCCCGCATACATCAGGGTAAACAGGGGCAACCTAGTGTAAAGACACTCCGACCTCACTTTCCGCCAAGTTTTGACACCACAGCGAAGAAATGTAAATAAATATTTCACTTCCTTGAGTGGGGATCGAACCTACAACCAGTCGATTTTACAGTCACACTTTGTGCCCCTACGCCAAGACTGGCCTCAAATAATCTATATCTGTATCTTAAAATAATACGTATTTGTAGCTACGAAAGAGAATTAAATAAAAAAAAAAATACTAAGCTTAATTTGAAGTAACAAAGTTTATCTCAATATAACACAGAATTATTTCTGAAATACTTCTCGTACTTGTATTGTACTGTACTGTATTGACAAGTACTATAACTACGATGCCAAAGACAGATATTAAGTCTGTCTGTGACATCGTAGTTCCTTAACGAATGAACCGATTTGAGTGTGGTTTTTTTTAATCGAAAGCTTTAGCAGTGGTTTTTAGCTGTGTTTTATAAAAATCGCATTAGTAAAAATTAAAATTAAATTAGCTTTACGCTGTATTCCGCACACAGCAGGGTAGGCAGAGGGAACCTAGTGTTAAGACACTCCGTTCCCCACTTTCTGCTGAATTCTGGAGGCATTGCGTGTTGAGTGGCAGAACTCAACGCCGCGCTTAACCTCGACACCAGAGCGAAGAAATGGATATATAAATTTAAGTAAATATTTCATCTCCTCGAGGGGGGATCGAACCCACAACCAGTCGGTTTTGCAGTCACACCTCGTGCCGCTGCGCCACGACCGGTCTCATCAATCGCATTAGTAGTTTAAGAATTACCAGTACTTGCCCAAGATGAGTGACTGATATTTTTGGTCGGGGTTTTTTTTATTATATTTTTTTCTATTTTACTTCTAGTTACACTACAGTATCTCCCACATAAGTAATTCCGCTTGACCTCCATTAAGTACTTTACGTCACAAACATAATAATTAAGAATCATAAGCGTTTGTAAATGCAATCAGAACCATTAAAGAACATCATATATATGTATATATTAATTTATACTCTCAAGAATAATCTTGAACCTCTCTATAAAGGGATGGAAATTAGGGAGAGACAAAAAATATACATATAAAAATGCTTAGCATCTAAACATAGACGAGGGTGATCGCCCCATTTTAAATGAAATAAAACTTTAGATTCTAAGAACTCATTCAGATGCCAAGAACGCGCTCCTGTAAATAAAGAATACTTAGAAACATTTTATTATTCTGTACCTTTCATTGCTATTGAGAGCAATGCGCTTTAATATTTCAATATAATATAATACATGTTAGTATCTATAAGTTATTTAAATATGTCTCTAAAGGTGAGTTGGATGTTGAATAGTTTCATTTTAGGAGAAAATATATATTTTACTTGGTGAATGATTATTATTTTATGGGAATAGATAATAGGTAAGTAGAGGGAACCTAGAGTTAAAACAATCTATGGGGAACAGAGTATCTTAACTACCGCTACCACTAACGTAACCAAATTTTGGCGACATGGCGAGTCGTGCCAAGTACCGCCTATCAAGTACCTTACCAGAAAGTATAAGTACCTTATCTTCTTACCAGAAAACGGAAAATATACAAATCAATCAACAATTCCCCCAAGTGGGAATCCAACCCGCTACATCACGCATTTCATTAAAATTGATATCCGTACTTTGTTTATCATCCGTACTTTAATAATCCAGTCGAGTCCCAAATTAGCTGGAGTACCCGTAAAAGGGTTTTCTCACGATATTAAGAAAAAGGCCAATGGATAGTGCTATCACCAAGTAATGCCTAATTATTATGTGAGCATTCTGGTCATTGCTAAGGATAATTTAAAGATGGTTTTGAAAGATAGGAACGCAGCGGTCACCTCTTCCACCATAGCGGTCATGCCCTTATCCTAGTGCAAAATTCCTCACATCCACATCAATTATCAATTATTATAAAATTTTTGCATGTACTTATTTATAGTTATGTAATGAAATATATATTGTAATGTGAAAAATTGTTAAATATATATATGTAATATAAACATTCGCTTAACCTTAGATCTAAGTAAAATTTTGTAAAATAATGTAAAGTTAAAACTATTATTTTCCTATTATAGGTAATAATTGTATGTATACGATAATGTAATTAATATATATGATAAGAAAATTAGATATAATAATACATTTAAAAAGGGTACGGACCAAGTGTCTGTAGTGTTAAGAAATAACAATAAAAAAAAATAAAAAAAAGGATGTAAAAAAAATGCTTAGTACTGTAGACATAAAGCTTAAAAAGCGTGGTCTAGAGCTCAAGTAGAAAAAGCTGAATTGAAGCTATAAAGACTCGTGATGACGGCAAAAAGATTTTTTTTTAAGTTCATGCTGTATCTTAGTGTTAAGATACTCCGCTCCCCATTCTCATTTCTTTGAGTGGGAATCGAACCCATAACCTGTCCCTGACCTGTCCTTGCACTCCTATGCCTCTATTAAGATTATTTTTGAAGAAATTTAAAAATAACATGTAAAGTATTTTTAATATACATTTTAAGCCTTCGCTTGGTACATTATCGTTTTATTGAATAACTCGTTTATTAAAAACCTTTAAGTATTTTTTCTTTGAAGAATGTGAACATTTTCAATCTCGAAATATTTGTATCAATCTTCATTAAGATGCTTTATAGCGCTTATAAAAATATTTCATTTTTTATATTATATTTTTTTTCTCATATTAATAATAAGCTCAATGGTAAAGCAGCGTTTGACTATGAACGCAACGATTGTGGGTTCGATCCTATTTCGGGAATGGTTATTTCATATTTTTGCGTTGCTTGCAGACAAAGCGAGACGTTAAGTGACGCCACTCAACACGCAAAGTCTGAAAAATTGGGCGGATAAAGAGGAAACAATTGTTTAACTCTAGTTTCTACTATTTACCGCGCTGCTCCTATATACATACGATATTAAGAAGATTGTATATAAAATAACTATACATTATAAGGGAATTATAGACAAAATAAAAAATCCGTCCACATAAACAAAATTAATATATACAGTTAGTTGTATCAAGACAAATCGACAACGACGATCTAGATTTATCAAAATCGGTTCACCGGTTTAACAGATACAGAGACACGGACATACATACATACATATGCGCTAAACACATAACCCTCTTTTTAGGCTTCACTGCAGTCGAGTAAAAAAGTGATTTCCATGTAAATAAACTACTTTATAAAACATACAACAATATGTACACTGTATATATACAGCGTGTTCACATAACGAGAAGAGAAATTATTCATTCTGTATTGAAACGCCATTTATACGCGTCTCCTGAATTCTTAACACAATCCTGGATTATTGTAACAATATTTTACAATATATTCTCGTGCTACATTTATCTTCTTTATACCTAAAAATATAGTCAATATTCTAGTCACTGTTTTAGTCTAGGACTTTTTGTTTTAGTTTTTTAAAGTAAATTACTGTTATTTAAGAGTATATAGTGACTTAGACCAGATATCCTTGTTATATTATGATAATATCATTATTTACCAGTATTCGTGGCGCAGGAGCACAAGCATGTGGCTTTAAGAGTAACAGGCGATGGATTCGATTTTCATTCGAGGAATTGAAATATTTAATATTTTTATTTCTTCGCTCTGGCTTCGAGGCAAAGCACTGCGTTAGGTTCCTCCACTCAACACGCTATGTCTCAATTATTCGGCAGTGAGTAGGAAACGGAATTTCCTTTAAAAAAACAGATTATTTTGAAAGAAAATGATTTCAAAGTTTATTACTTTGAAATAATTTTCTTTCAATTGCAGGTTATGAATACGTGACAAAATTTATATTTACATGACTAACACAATGTATACTGTAAGTATATGTGTAGGGATAACATTATATGAAAAAAAAATAGGGAAAGGTATGTCTTAATAATAGTGTCCCAGCAAAAAAAGAATGAAAACAAAAAAAATCGTCAAACAACATTTAAATATAGATAACCACCGAAATAATTCAAGCAGTCTCGACTGTGTCACCATAGCGACAAATTTAGTAATTACTTTGACGTTTGCCAACTAACGTACACAACATACCTATAGAAAACTACTAGGTACACATCTAAGAACCAACATGTAATTTAAATCAAATCAGCTTCACGCTGTATCCCGCACACAGCAGGGTAGGCAGAGGAAACCTAGTGTTAAGACACTTCGTTCCCCACTTTCTGCCGGATTCTGGAGGCATTGCGTGTTGAGTGGCAGAACTCAACGCCGCGCTTTGCCTCGACACCAGAGCGAAGAAATGGAAATATAAATTTAAGTAAATATTTCATCTCCTCGAGTGGCGATCGAACCAACAACCAGTCGGTTTTACAGTCACACCTCGTGCCACTGCGCCACGACTGGCCTCAAAATCGGTTTGAAATGTAACTTTACTGTAGAATTTACTGTAAATTAATAACATTTATATTGACATACAAACTGACAAACATAATATACCTATATACACCAGAGTTTATATTATCAAAATTAATTTGTTCTCTTTAACTACTATGCCATCTTGTAAATTATTTAAGAGAACGTAGACGTTTGAGAGTTTAATTAATTTTAGTTTAAATATATCATATATTTAAGAACGTCAATTGAAGTTGTAACGGCGCAATGCGACAGTGTATTACTGAAAATGTTATAATCTATGTTAGTTTTTTTTTAGCTTCACGCTGTATCCCGCACACAGCAGGGTAGGCAGAGGGAACGTAGTGTTAAGACAATCCGTTTCCCACTTTCTGCCGAATTTTGGGGCCTTTGCGTGTTGAGTGGCAGAACTCAACGCCGCGCTTAGCCTTGTCACCAGAGCGAAGAAATGGAAATATCAATTTATATAAATATTTCATCTCCTCGAGTGGGGATCGAACCCGCAACCAGTTGGTTTTACAGTTACATTTCGTGCCGCTGCGCTACGACTGGCCTCAATTATAGTTTTATATTCTAATAAAATTATAAATTTGAAGTAAATTAAACATTTTTTTAGTGAGAATGTATAAACTGATTTAAATAAAACAAACACTAAATGTTAAGAGAAGTATATTGAAATATTATAATGAAAACAGCATTTAATATATATATATATATATATATATATATATATATATATATATATATATATATATATATATATATATATATATATATATAAATTTAATTCTCCCGAGTGGCAACCGAATTCATAACCGTGGCATCTATAGACACACGTTGCACCACTGAGCTCCGACGGGCTAAAGATATTACTCTCCACCTCCCATGCCATATAAATACCAGCTAGGTATTCTAATGATAAACAGCGAATTCGTAGCTGGTAAATCGAAGCGTGTCTAATTGAATCTGGGAATTAAGAGGTTGCTAACAACCAGTTCAAACACTTTGCCCGTTCCTCTGTCGGATAACCCGTAATTTACTAGAGATTTGTAGGTTTTCTTATAAAAGTCTATAGCTAGCTTTCAAGTATTTTTTTTTCAATATGAGACGATTATTTTTTTAATGATAATAACATATTTACATGGAGACGTCTAAAATTTGGCATTTTACCTTAGAGTATGGGGGAGCACTAAGAAATAATTTCTCAAATATCCAAATAACGCAAAAAAGGAGTTTTTATGTTTTATAGATAAAGTGCGGCGTTGAGTTCCGCCACTCAACACGCAATGTCCCAAAAATGCAGCGGAAAGTTAAGAAAAGAGACGTCTTAATGGGGATGGCATGTCTTAACACTAGATTCCCAGGTTCCTTCCGCTACCCTGCTATGTGCGGGATACAACGTGAAGTTAAAAAAAAATATATACAAGATTTTATATAGTAAATTTCATCCTGAAAGCTGTTCCTGTAGACGTGTATTACTTTGTGTCTGTCGGAAAGTCAATTTGTCGTCAGCAGCGGTTCTGCTGTAGAGTGAAGTGACATAAGTGAGACACTAGTGACGTAACTGAATGTTAAGTTGCTATCAAATGTCAATATAGAGAAATTACGTGAAGTTGTGCCCTTATTGTATTTTTGTTTTCTTTTATAAAATAAATAATAATATAATAATAATAAGCCTTTTATTTCACATATCACTCTTTTTACAAATGTTGTTAGTAGTGTTAGTTAAATATTAGTAACATTTAATATCATATAAATTAGTAAATTAGTTTGTTAGTTATTAAAGTTATTATTAGATTTTGGTGATATGGATCCCATTTTCTTGGGTATAGGCCTCCTCCATTTCGCTCCACAACTTTCTGTTTTTCCCCAGAGTTATCCAATTTTGTCCAGCAGTTTTTTTAATACCGTCAGCCCACCGGCTAATTGGTCTACCAACATATCTTTTCCCAACTGGACCCTTCCATCTTGTTGTTTGAATTGTCCATCTATTATCAGTATAACGTGATATGTGCCCAGCCCACCGCCATTTTAATATCAGGGCTTGGGTGAATGCATCCAATATATTAGTTTTTTGTCTTATCTTATGATTGTTAACTCTTTGTATTTTTCTTATTTTTAATATGTTTCTCTCCATTTTTCGCTGAGTTACCTTGATTTTTTGTTCTGTTTGTTTTGTATGAATCCAAGTTTGACAGCCATACAAAAGAGTGGGTGAGATGCAAGTGTCCATGACAGTCTTTTTCATTTTCAAATTAAAATTACCTTTTAAAATCTCTTTAAGTGACCAAAACTTCTTCCATGCTATTTTACTTCTTCTTTCTATTTCTTCTTCATTACTTGTTTTTCTAAACGATATTTGTTTCCCTAAATAAATATAATTATCTACATATTCTATGTTATTTCCTTCTATTATAATATCTCTCTTTAGGCTGTTTGTCATTATTTTCGTTTTACAAGGGTTCATTTCTAAGCCAACTTTGTAGCTTTCTTGATTTAGCATGTTTATCATTGTTTCTAATTCTTCAGGTTGTTCCGATAATATAGCAATATCATCAGCAAATCTAAGATGGCTCATATAATTTCCGTCTATATAAATTCCCCCTTGTGCCCACGTTACTTTTCGAAACACATATTCTAAAACAGCAATAAAAAGTTTTGGCGACAGAGGATCTCCCTGTCTTACTCCCCTTTGTATATCTATCTGAATTCCCCTGTTTTCTAATTTCACTTTACTAGTGCTATTTCTATATATGTTTTTTATTATATTTATGTATGTTTTACAAACATTGGACATTTCTAGTGCCTTCCAAATTGAACTGTGGCTTATGCTGTCAAACGCCTTAGTATAGTCAATAAATGCTATGTATAGGCTTCTATTGAACTCTCTATACTTTTCTATCACTTGTTCCAATGATTGTATGTGATCAATTGTACTAAAACCCGAGCGAAATCCGGCTTGTTCTATAGGTTGTTGTATGTCAATATCGTGTGTTATGCGTTTTAATAAAATTGATGTAAAAAGTTTATACATAGTTGACTGATACAAGAAGACTGATGGGCCTGTAATTTATTATATCCAGTGGGTTCCCTTTTTTGTACAATAAGATAATGTCCGATGTACACCATTGCTTTGGGATGGTTTCTGTGTTAAGTATCAGATTGAATAGTTGAGTGAGATGAGGTATCAGGATAGTGGCACCCAATTTTAAAGCCTCATTGGTTATACCATCAGGTCCTGGACTTCTTTCTGATTTTAAGTGTTTAATGTTATCGTAAACCTCTTTCTCACTGATTGGTTCAATCGTCATATTGGATGTCATTTCATTTTGTATGTTTTCTTCCACTAGTTTGTCATCATCTCTTCTTTTATATAATTCTTTGTAAAATGTTGTCGCAAGGTTTGCCACGTCTTTCCTAGTTCTTGTTTCTTTTGAATTATATTTAAGTTTTAATATCCAGGGTTTGTGCAAATTTAATTCTTTTGCAGCTCTTTTCGTACTTCTGTAATTATCTAATTTTTTTGTAATAACATTGTGCCTGTGCTTGGCGTAGTCTTTCTTAATTGATTTATTTGTGTCTTTAAATAGTAGTGTAAGTTTATTTCTTGTGTTTTTGTCTTTGTTTTTAACTAAAATTAGCTCAGTGCGTTGTTTTATAAGTTCTTTCGTACTATTGCTAAGAATCGAGTTTTCTTTATCATTTTTGTTGACATTTATCTTTTTTAAACTATTTAATATTGTTTCTTCAAGTAAATTATAGTACATTTGTACATCATTTTGATTCATTGTCAAGTTTTCAATGTTAACTTTCAATTCATTAGTAAACCTTCCTTTTTCTTCTGATGATTTTAACTTACTAAATGTCGGTCTAAAATTCGTTCTTGTCTTTTTTGGAGTATTTAAATTTACTGTTGCTCTCACAAGCCTATGATCAGAAGCAAAGTTGATCTTGTTTATTACTTCTATATTTGTAATGGACTTTTATAAAATAGACGTAGAAAACAACATAGATTTTTCCTTGTTTACGTTTCACGACTGGGACTTTGATGTGAAAATACAAAATATTTCTGGGAATCGAACCGACAACCTTCTCGTCACATCCTTGTGCCACTGGCCCACTTAATAATTTACTTAATATACAACAAAGATCTTCACAAAGTTTTAAATTATACGAACAAAACTTGTAGAAATAGATATAAGTATATATTTGAGTTGTAAGTTTTGAAATATCCAACGTTAAAACAATTGTTATTGCCGAGCACCTTGAGAACTTGGATTTTGTTTTTGTAAGCTACAAAATGTTCACACCAAAGTTCATATTGGAAACTTTACGAATCTACATATTTTATTGCGAAATAGAATTTTTCTATGAAAATTTTAATATTAGTTCATAAGTATGGCGAGGCAAGCGTTTGAGTATAATGCGATGTTTGTAAGTTCGATTCTCATTTGGGGGGTGAATTATTTGAATTTCTTGACACTGGTAAAAAGAAAAAGCGCGGCTTTAAGTTTGGTCACCAGACAAAGTCTTAAAAACCGGGTGGGGAATGGAATATTGTAACACGAGGTTCCCTTTTCGTACCCTGCCACATTATATATACAGGGCGAAGCAAAAAAAATCCATTATAAATATAACAAATATCTATATATCTTCTCGACACAGCAATAAATAGTAAGCAGTTTCCTTAAGCGCTTGTATTTCTCGGGAACAACTAAAGGTAGAAATGGTATCGGCGAATAAACAATCATAATCCCCAATTTTGTATAGAAGTCACGGAATATTGGTTCAATATATCTTGTATTTACTACTTCCATAAATAGTATAATCTTTTAAGATTAAACTTGATAGTTTAACTTACTTTAACAATAAATCTTTAGTAGTACAGAGTCCATCGTCGCGTAGTGGCATGTCTGATTGTAAACACGACGGTTGTGAGTTAGATTCCCACACGGGGAATGGTTTTTGTTTAGCTTCACCCTGTATCCCACACATATACAGCGTTGAGGCTGAGCGTAGGTTAATTTATTTAATAGATATTTGTAATAGTACAGTATTTGTTATGTATAAAATACAGTTTCATTTTTATAAATGAAGGTTATATTTGCACATTGTGTTGTTCAACCGATTATTCAGTTCGGGTGTAATTTCGTCAAAATGTGAAATGTAAAAAGAAAAGAAGTGCTATACTAAACCTAAAAAGTATTATAAAAAACTAAACTTAAATAAAAACCTAGCCATTTTTTTCCTAAAATTTGATAAACCCCTCAAACGCATCAAATACGAACGAACCATTAATCAATCAAACATTCTCTTTCGCAATACCAGTACAAAGCTGTCATCATTCACTCTCCGCCATATTGTTTTTTTGGAATGTATTTAAATTCATTCATTCGTTCACTTATTTTGTTTTTGTTTACATCTGTATTGTGTTTTTCTGAATTAAGTTTTTTTATGAAACAAAAAAACTATTGTTTACGATTTCGTTCCAGTTTATGTGAAAGTCAGGTATATATTTTAATTTTTGCGTTTTTTTTTTTTAAATTCGAATGAAAAATAATTGTGAAAACATGACTTTAATCCGCTTCTTTCGGATAAAGCATTGAAGCGTACAAACAGTTCAAGAGTTTCATGTGAGGCCGCCTTGTTTTTGTAAAGATGCCTTTAAAACTGAGAATAAGCAAAGTTGCTAAACTAATGAAGTATTTGAACCAAACCAATCGTATGAACTTGGGCATGACTGAAATTTGCTAATATGACTTTATATATATGGACGCGGCTTCGCCCGCTTAAACTATACGAATGCTTATCTCTATATCTTATAAAATAAGAACGCATTTCGTCTCTGTCTGGCCTTTCTAAGCGATCTTCTTCTAAACCACCCAACGGATTTTGATGCGGTTTTCACCATTAGGTAGAGTATTTCTCAGGGAAGGTTTATATATCGTTTCTTATATGTATATTTTATTGTAATTTGACATAAATATGATAAATGTGCATAAAGTCCTACCCGTTGAGACACTTTCACGCATGCGCTGCTTTAATGGTAAGTCCTACATGAAAATAACGTACTAGAGTATTATTCCTCCTAATAAGATCTACAAAAAAGTCAGCGACAGCATATTTGTATCTTCTAAGGATAACATACAGTGAGCATATTTCTGTCTAAAAATAGTAATTTGAATATATTTTTTATTGTGAGGGATGTTTGTCCATAATGGTATCAATCCTTATCCTTTTAAATACTTTATTAATTTTCTACGTCAAACGAAGATAAAATTTGCTCTTTACACTAATTTGAAATTACGAATAGTTTTAGAGAAAAACGCATTTAATTATTGACACATCACGCCAGCTATAAACCGCAGTTTTGGCGCAAGTTTCACTTATTACCTTACTCTCAGCATATAAATAAGTATATTAGTTACGTTGGCCATTTAATGGAGATCAAAACTGTCTTTTACTGTTTTTCATTTTAATAAGTACTTTAGAAGTTGTTACAATATCAAAAAATCCTTGCTTTGAAACGGCTCGCCACGCGCCATGCGTCCCCCCGCGCCCCGCGACGCGTCCGCCGCGCCCCTCTCCCCGCCTGTCTCTGCAGCGAAGTAGATTTACATACGATTGTACGTATTGGATAATTAGAGTTTAATGTATTATTTCAGCGCGATATATTTAGTTTCATCTTTTATGATTAATAGAATAGTAGGTTGTCTTTTGTTTATCATTTCTTTCGTTTAAGTATCCTGTTGTTTATTTTGTTTACTCTTCTTCTGTTCCTTTATTATTATTTTTTTACTTTTTTAAACATTTCCTTTTTTAATTTAATTATGCCACGAAAAAGTCGTTCATAGGTCGTAGAACAAGAAATGCAAATAAAAATCGTTTAAGTCTTACTAATGAAAGCGTAGAGGAAACGGAAATTAGACCGTAATTTAAATATATTTTCTTATTGTGTGTCCATAATGATATTAATCCTTATCCTTTTAAATAAGTTCTTAATTTTATACGTTAAACAAAGATAAACTTTGCTCTTTACAATATTTCGAAATTACAAATAGTTTTAGAGAAAAGCTATATCGAGTCATGTTTAACCCTTACTTTCAGTATATATATAGGTATAATAGTTACCTTTTGGCCATTCCATATAGATTAAAATGTTGTTTACTATTTTTAATTTCAATAAGTTATTTAGAAGATTAGTAGCACAGATTTAAAATTACGGTACTAAAAAATTCTTGCAGTGTAACGACTCGCCGCCCACCACGCGTCCCCCTGTGACCCGCAACCTTTTGCTTATAAAAATGGATCCGCCGCACCCGCCTGGCTTCATTCCCCCGGGCATGGAAGGAAGGCCTGCTCATCATGTTGAGCAAGGCTGGGAAGAGCCCGCAGCCTGTGGGATACCGATCTATAACCCTCCTTAGCGCGGTCGCCAAGCTGTTCGGGAAGTTATTCCTCTCACTTCTCCAGTCGCACATCCACCCACGAAGCGAGCAGTTTGGCAAGCGGGTATACCACTCTGGTTATACTAAGCCGCAACAGCGATTAACCGAAAGGAGAGTGCAATAGTAGTCTTCTTCGACGTAGCGCGCGTATTCGACCGCGTTGGCACCCGGGCCTACTTCATTAAATGCTCAGAGCCGGCACCCCCCAGCACATCGCGTATGTCTTTGCCTCTCTGCCTCAGTGACAGGACATTTTGCGTGAGAGTTGAGAGTTCAAGGTCTAGCAGCGACTTGATCGCTTCCGTTGTTCCCCAGGGCAGCATTTTATCACCTGCTCTCTACGCACTATACACTGATGACATCACAACGCCCTAGCGAGTATCACTCAACGAGAAATCCTGCAGGTGGTCCAGAACTTCATCCTCCGTCGAGTGACGCAGGCGCCATACTAAGTGAGGAACACCACGCATCATCGCAACATAAAAATAGAAAGCCTGGAGGTACACATTGGTCGTCTCGCATCCAACGCATTCCGCTGCGCCAATCGAGCCACGCACCTAAGGAGCAGCACTCCGTGGCATACCCGGCCGCCTGAGGTCAGACGTAAAACTACTTCCGAGGGACTTTCTATTCTCCTCCAAATCCGACTCATGAGCCTTGCATTGAACCTTGGTCGTTTAAGATGGGCCTCCCTCAGGAAACCGAGGGTCTCTCCTGAGTGAGTTGATCTCCTAGATGGCATTTGATAATCCTTCCAATTTCATACTGTGTCAACGCCCAGATGTCGTTCGGAGCTACTACGGAGATGGGCCAGAGAATGCTTCAATTCTGCACCTGGCTTTATAGCAAAGTTAATTTAGAAGCGATTGCACGTATTTTGGGGTTATCCAATAATTATAATGTATTTCAACGCGACATAGTTGGTTACATCTTTCGTTTAAGTATTTTTGGGTGAGAGAATAGTAGGTAGTCTGTTGTTTATAATTTCTTTCGTTAAAGTTTTCTATTGTTTGTGTCATTTGTTTAAGTGAGTTTTTTCAAACAATTGAAACATCCTTATTGGAACTACGAAAACGCGGGTTGAATTAAGGTTTAAATAATTTTCACATTAGTAATCTTAAGTGTTTTGCAAACATAGGTACATTACATGAATAATTCCGTAGTTAAGCGGGCGAAGCCGCGAGCGGGTCGCTAGTTAGGTATATTTATGAAATATTTTTTGAAAATATGTAACTAATTTAGATGAAAAAAATTATAAGTAAACGTAACCAATAAAATGTTAATAAAGAAAATAAACAAAACCAGCTACATTATTAATATTATCAAAGTACCTAAAAAAAATATTTAAAAGAATTTAAATGTGTTGTGCTATGTTTTTAATTACATAATACTCAAATACCGTGAGGCCGGTCGTGGCGCAGCGGCACGAGGTGTGACTGCAAAACCGACTGGTTGTGGGTTCGATCCCCACTCGAGGAGATGAAATATTTACTTAAATTTATATTTCCATTTCTTCGCTCTGGTGTCGAGGTTAAGCGCGGCGTTGAGTTCTGCCACTCAACACGCAATGCCTCCAGAATTCGGCAGAAAGTGGGGAACGGAGTGTCTTAACACTAGGTTCCCTCTGCCTACCCTGCTGTGTGCGGGATACAGTGTGAAGCTCAAATACAATAAGAATATATATATATTTTTTGTCTCTGTCTGTCTTTCTATTTCCCCGAGCTAAGGTCCAGAATAACTGAATTGATTTTATTGGACTTTCAGTGATCGATTTTACTGATTAACCCGGGAATAATCTTTTCCCACGTTTTCCTTGAGAGCGTACATAGATACTATATGAAATAACTAAATTCCTTTCTACATTAAATATTATAAGTTTTGCGAGCAATATCAAATAAAATCCCAAAAAACTAAAACCACAATTTATTAAGCGTATAACAACGGTATAGATAACCATTCAACCAAGATGAAATAACCACAATACTTCCCTAATACTTAAATAATATTACACCGATGCCGCGCAGGGCCGCAACTTACACCACACCAAGAAATTTATGAAAATCTAACTAATCTACTACTCAAATAAGCGAAGAACCAAAGAAAAGTATAAATTAATTATAAAAAGCAAATAATTACATAAAAATTAACAGTAGTTCGAAAATGTACTAATATTTACAAAACGTTCGCGTCGGTCATACTATGCCGCTCGAAGGCTAGGTCACTTCGAATCAGTGACATCTCCTTAATTATTTATTAGAATGTTATACAATAAACTATAATTTCAATCTAGATAAAATGCTAAAAGTGACTATTATATTCATTTTCATAAGAATGAATCAATATCAAATTATAGAAAAGACATACAAACAACCTAATAAATATAAAGTAAATCAATTAAAATGGTTACTTTTGCTCAACCTTCAGAGATAAACATGGTATATGTATCGCGGACTTTTTTAAACATTATTTAAAGGACAATATTTTAGTTAAACATTGTTTTTATGTATCTCATAGGTAGAATCAGTGCACACCATGTATGCGTTAAGCAAGCTCAGTTTGGGTGACTTTTTCTTAAAACAAACTTTGCCGCTTTTTCTTAAAACTAACTAAAACAAACCGTTGCTTAGCAACGGTCGGTTGTTATTAACATGGCAGAATAAATTGCCTGCCAAATTAAAAAAAAAATTTTAATATATTATTATATGTCGAAAATATTACAAATATGAGAAAAAAAGTATCCTATGTTCATCCCAAGCCCCTAAAGTATCTCTGTACGAGTATTATATCGCAATTGAATTAGCGGTTTGATCCTGAATGCGTAACAGACAGACAGAGTTACTTTCGAATTTATATATATATATATATATACTAGCGGACCCGGACGCGGCTTCGCCCGCTTAAATTGTACGAATGCTTATAGATATATTTAGGAAATTGTTTTTGAAAATGTCTTACTAATGTAAATGAAAAAAATATAAGTAAACGTAACCATAGTAAAATATTAATACTGAAAACTAAACAAAACCAGCTACATTATTAATAATTTTGTCTCTGTCTGTCTTTCTATTTCCCCGAGCTAATATCCAGAATAACTGAACTAATTTTTATTGGACTTTCAGTGATCGATTTTACTAATTTACCCGGGAAAAATCTTTTTACTCGTTTTCCTTGCGCGCGTACATAGATACTATATGAAATTACTAAAGTCCTTTCTACATTAAATATGATAAGTTTTGCGAGCAATATCAAATAAAATCCCAAAAAACTAAAACCACAATTTATTAAGTGTATAACAACGGTATAGATAACCATCCAACCGAGATGAAATAACCAACAATTCTCTCTTCAATACTTAAATAATATTATACCGATGCCGCGCAGGGCCGCAACTTACACCACACCAAGAAATTCATGAAAATCTAACTAATACTCGAATAAGCAAAGAACCAAAGAAAAGTAGAAATTAATTATAAACAGCAAATAATTATATAAAAATTAACAGTAGTTCGAAAATGTATGAAAATTTACAAAACCATCAAAGTCATCTGCCCGTTCGCGTCGGTCATACTATGCCGGTCGTAGTTCGCTAGGTCATTTCGAATCAGTGACATCTCCTTAATTATTTATTAGAATGTTATACAGTAAACTATAATTTCAATCTAGATGAAATGCTAAAGGTGACTATTATATTCATTTTCATAAGGATCAATATCAAATTATAGAAAATACATACAACAAAAACCCGATAAATATAAAGTAAATTAATTAAAATGGTTACTTGTTGTTACTTTGCTCAAGCTTCAGAGATGAACATCATATTAACATGTATCGCGGACTTTTTTAAACATTATTTAAAGGACAATATTTTTGTAAAACATTATTTTTATGTATCTCATAAGGTTGAGTCGGCGCACGCCATGTATGCGTTAAGCAAGCTCATTTTGAGTGACGTTTTCTTATAACAACAAATAAACTTTGCAAACCGTTGCTTAGCAACGGTCGGTTGTTATTAACATGGCGGAATAAATTGCCTGTCAAATTAAAAAATATTTTAATATATTAGTATATATCGACAATATTACAAATATGAGAAAAAAAGTAACCTATGTTCATCCGAAGACCCTCAAGTATCTCTGTATGAGTATTTTATTACAATTGAATTAGCGGTTTGGCCCTGATTGCGTAACAGACAGACAGACAGACAGACAGACAGACAGACAGACAGAGTTACTTTCGAATTTATAATATAGGTATGGATATATATATATATATATATATATATATATATATATATATATATATATATATATATATATATATATATATATATATATATATATATATATAAAAATAAATTAGCTACACGCTGTATCCCGCACACAGCAGGGTAGGCAGAGGGAACCTAGTGTTAAGACACTCCGTTTCTTACTCCCACTTTCTGCCGAATTTTGGAGGCATTGCGTGTTGAGTGGCAGAACTCAACGCCGCGCTTAACCTCGACACCAGAGCGAAGAAATGGAAATATATATATTATGCATAGCGGAGGTAGGCCCGGAGAACCTTGTGTCAAGACATTCCGTTCCCCTTTTTCACTGTGGTTAAAGACATCGTCTTGAGTGAACATTTTGTGTAGCCGCACTGAAAATCATGAAGTCGTTTTGTTTTACCAAAGCGAGAAAATAATTCATTGCCTCGAGTAGTGATCGAACTCACAACCGTTTACAGTCACGATAGCCTTTATATATTAGCCACGTATCGTATCGTATACCTTAATAGTTATAAGAATAATAAAATCAGCTTCACGCTGTATCCCGCACACAACATGGTAGGCAGAGGGAACCTAGTGTAAGACACTCAGTTGCCCACTTTCTGCCGAATGAATATAAAAAAAACATGTATATATATTCAGGTATATATTTAACTAAAATTGCTTTTAAAAAGAAATAATGCCATAAAAAAATAACACCTATTTTCAATTGTCAATCATAACACAAAATTGACATAAGCGAGACAAGCATCGTACCGTCTGAACGAACATTAATCAATCAGAACACGTTCGCAGTACACGCTCGTAATCATTCAGTTGCCTGCAGGCGTTTCATTTCGTATTTCATTCATTCGTTCGTTCGTTCAAACTATTGTAGAATTCGTTGTTAGGTTTTGTAATATTGTACTAAGAAAGTTGATGTCGTCGAACGGTTAAGCACAATGGTAAGCCTGTAAGTCAAAATGTATATGTTTTGTTATAATTTTCTTTTTTGGAAATCTATTGAGTTAAGGTTCGTCAATTCATGATTTTTGTTTCATACTTATATTAATTAATTAATTAGAGGGAACCTAGTGTTAAGACACTCCGTTCCCCACTTACCGCCAAGTTCTGGAGGCATTGCGTGTTGAGTACTAGTAGTAGGCGGAACTCAACGCCACGTTTTGCCTCGACACCAGAGCGAAGAAATGAAAATATAAGCGTAAATAAATATTTCTTTTCCTCGAGTCCCCACTCGAGTTAAATCACTCCAGTCACACATTGTACTTCATTTTCTGCTCTAATCCTAGATATTGCGGGACGATTTGCGGAATATACGCCGTACTTAGTTCTGCCAGAGTGGGAAAAAAAATTGATTCCCCCGAGCGGGAATCGAATACACAACCATCGCAAAACGAGACACTGCCACTGACACTGGCTATGGAAAGTAAACATTCACGTCGTGCTACTAACGAGGTACATTTAAAACAAACTGCTGCTTCCCGCTGCTAGAACTATAAGATATAAATAGGTTCCATAACTCAAATGTCACTTATAATTAATTCTGCAATTTACTTTAAATACCTGTTTCGCAAATTTATCTTTTATTGAGTTATATCTAAAGTTAAGGGCGACATGAAATAATAGAAGTAATGTATGGTTAAGTTTCCACAATATTTAAATATTTTAAAATGGGTTTTTTCAATATTTTTTTAAGCTAGTCGTGGCAGGGGCACGTGACTTGTGTGTGGGTTCCATGCTCACTCGGAAAAATGAAATATTAAATACTTTCATTGTCTTCGCTCTGGTGTCGAAGCAAATGTGTATTGGTTTCGGCGGAAAATGGGGATCGTAGTGTCTTAATACTAGGTTCCCACTGCCTACCGTGCAGAGGGAATTTAGTGTTAAGACATTCCGTTCCACACTTTCTGCGAATTCTGGAGGCATTGCACGTTGAGTGGCAGAATCTCTGGGTATATTTTCTAACACAACTACTTTTATAATGTCTAGAAATTTCATGGCGTTTTCTGAAAAATATTCGGCACCCATATCTTTTAGTGTTGCCGACGCTTAAAATAATATTTACATATATGACTTTGAAATATAAACGATTAATCAGCAGGTTTACTTAAAACTATAAATAAATTAGCTGCATTAACGAATAACCTCGCCAACCCTTATGATACGGGAAACAGCGTGAAAGTGCAAAAATAAACAAATTAAGTGTAAGAATACTAAACACGCAAAAAATATACAATATGTAAAACTCATATATTATTTATATAAAATAAGAATAGTAGAATCCAATTTCCTAGGCCTTCTCTAATCTTTACATAGGCATGACAGATGCGACAGAAGGATGGATGAGTAAGACGAAGTGCAAAAGGTTTATTTTTTTGTTTCACAAATAAAAGAAAATAGTAATACTTCTATAATAATTTGCAAAAGTTTTTATTTGACTATTTATTTATACAGTTCCTTTGTTCTTCGCTGGCCTACCATCAGAGCAAGATTTTTAGTTTCATACGTTTACATTTCACGTTTCGTTTAATTGCATGGTAGGCAGAGGGAACCTGGGAACCTAATGTTAAGACACTCTGTTCCCAATTAACACACTTCCGTTTCCCACGAACCGCCGAATTCTTAAGGCGTCTTGCTTCCACCACCACCACCATCGCGTTTATAGTCGCTCTTTTCTGCACCACGACGGGCTTAATCTTAAATTAGTAATCAAAACTAAAAAAAAATATAAAGAATTTTATAAATTTCAGTCATACTTCATAATATAATTTAATTCCGTTCCGTTCTCTAAGCAATTTTAACGAAAGGGTACCGTTATCGAAAAACCGTTTAGCCCTTAGTAATACCTATTATCCTTTTGTAGACATCGCACGCCCCAAATATAAGAGTAAACACAACGGGATGTTGTTTTAGGACGGGCAAATATGTGTTTAAGTGTTGCTAGGTTTTGTCAGCGATTTTTTTTATGGGGTAATCGGAATTCTATTTAAGGATTAACGAATTACTAGTTTTAAAATAAGTTAATATATATTTTGAGGCCAGTCGTGGCGCAGTGGCACAAAGTGACTGTAAAACCGACAGGTTGTGGGTTCGATCCCCACTCGAGGAAATGAATTATCTATTTAAAGTTATATTTCCATTTCTTCACTCTAGTGTCGAGGCGATGCGCGGCGTTGAGTTCTGCCACTCAACACGCAATGCTTTCAGAATTCGGCAGAAAGTGGAGAACGGAGTGTCTTAATACTAGGTTCCCTCTGCCTACCCTGCTGTGTGCGGGATACAGCGTGAAACGGATTTTTTAATTTTATTTGTATAACTTAATATAATTGCATGTTCGTTATAAGAAAAAAATATCTGTATTAATGTTTAATAATAATAAGCTGTCGAAACGTCGTGAGTATCTCAACTCTCTTTGTAAACGCGAATAGGTGATTAAGTCAAACCGCAGCGTTAAGTTCCGTCACGTAATACGTATTGTTTCGAAAGCGGACCAAAAGTGGGAAAAGTTGTGTTTTTACTCTAAGTTCTCTAAGCCTATCCTACTATATAGGATGCGGGATATGATAGTGTTAAGCTTCTTTTTTATAAGAAAAATATTTAGACAAATGAAAAACATCTCCAAAATTTATTACTATCTAAAGATAGATAAAAGAGTGGTAGTTTACTATCTTATCTAGAGATAGTAAACGACTACAGTGACTGGGGTGATATTCAAACTGAGACACATGTTTACATGACTGTCGGCGACATTTCTGGTCTAGCCTTATAAGTACTTTCACGTTTTATGTTACAGATAACAAAGCTAATGGAGAATCCATTTAACAATTATTTACCATCGAAAATTAATAAATATAATAAAAAAGCTAAATATTTTTCTTTCGCTCATAGCAGGTTAAATATCGTGTCAAAACACTCTGTTTTTCACCTTCCACCATAATTCCAGACAAAACAGGTTGAGTTTATTTCCATTTAAAATCAGAATACAGGTTTACAATCGATCATTTATCTAAGGTATAGTATATTTTTTTGATAACTGTAGACGCAACATCAGTGGTCACATAAATTATATACGGATCAGAAACGTCAGTTGCACAATTAAACGCCGCATTTTACAGCCAGACGTCGTTCCAGAGTACCACGACTACCAGAATAAATAGAATTTATATGGTTATACACAACAGCGTTCAGTTACGCCCCAAAACGAGGTAGGTGTGTCTCTAAAGCGATCTATACGATATACGAAAATGAGTTTTCACTAATCGTAAGTTTTATTAATATATTTTTAATAGATAAATATTATAGAAGATACGTTAAAAAGATTAACAAATAATACTACAACTTTATCTAAGTAAATATAGTAGTATATATCAAATTTCCATTACAAGTGCCTCGCTCTGTTAACCAGCCTCGAAGCTATTAAAAGTTCAGGATTAACGTTCCACTATATGTTCGTATATCGAAAATACGTCTCGAAATGTAATGAACACAATATTATTATATATGAAATAACTGTTGTTAGTATTAGTTTAAGCTTAATTTAAACGTAAGAAGCCGTTGTGGCGCAGAGACGGGATGTATGCGTGTTGGTTGTGAGTTCGATATGAATTTGAACATATGAGATATTTCCATTGGCGTTAAACTCCGCTACTCAAAAGGCAATCTTAAATGTCTTAAATTCAGGCGAAAAGCAATGAATGAATGAATTTTTCTGTACCATTTTCTATAAGGACCAAAAAATTACATTTGTTTTAATGCGACCTTACATAAAAATTTTATTTTATACTGTTTTTCGGTATTTATTGTTAAAGCGGCAACCGAAATACGTAATCAGTAAAAAAAATCAACTGTGTAATTATCACGGTTCATGAGATACACCCTGGTGATAGACCGACATACAGACAGATGGATGGGGTCTTAGTACAGGCGATTTACATTTTGGAACCCTAACATATTTTTTAAATTTTAAACTTTAATTTAACTGTATTATTATTTTTTTGAAAATACTAGTTGTATATTTTTTTGTGTAATGCAATTTTTTAGCAATTAACAGAAAAAAGATTTTTACAGCTTTTATTAGGTCGAGCTGTAACTAGCTGTCATAAAAAGATAAGAATTTGAAGTTCAACTATCATTTTGATGATGCTCTTAGGTGACAATACGATATTATGGTATCAACTAGCTGGTGTGATGATGGAACCAGGACCTGTATATTGGAACTCTTCAAAGATAACTAAGCCATTTAAACCAAACTTTTCTGAATAAATAGCTTCCCGAGCACGTTCTATCACTTGGTGTGGTAAAGCATATTTTTACATATTAAATTAATTAAATTATCCCTTATATACATATGTAGTTACGAAATCAGCTTCACGCTGTATCCCGCACACAGCAGGGTAGGCAGAGGGAACCTAGTGTTAAGACACTCCGTTCCCCATTTTCTGCCGAATTCTGGAGGCATTGCGTGTTGAGTGGCAGAACTGAACGCCGCGCTTAACCTCGACACCAGAGCGAAGAAATGGATATATAAATTTAAGTAAATATTTCATCTCCTCGAGTGGGGATCGAACCCACAACCAGTCGGTTTTGCAGTCACACCTCGTGCCGCTGCGCCACGACCGACCTCTATCACTTGGTGTGGTAAAACATTTTATATATTAAATTTATTAAATTATCCCTTATATACATACATATGTAGTTACTAAAATGTAATAAAAACTTCTATAAATATACAATTGAATTAAACACGAACGTTACAGAAATAAATCAAATAAACACAATAAAAGCACTAGTCCAGTCTCCAGATTTAATAATGCAAATTCGGAATTCTCAAAGCAACTTCCGTTATTTCATAAAAATACAAAAAAAATTCTTAATAATGTTAGTTACACTTACATAATATGTATCAATCTCTTATCACGACGGTTGTCTTTTTTTTGATTTCCTCGAGGCAATGAATTATTTACATTTTTCCGATTTGTAAGAAAAGGTGCGGTGTTGAGTTTCGCGAATCGTAATTCTTGAATTCTCAAATTCATGCGAAGAGGTATAAAAGGAGTTTCTTTATTTCTCTCTGCATATCTCGCTGTAATAGTGGGCAACGGAGTGTCTTAACACTAGGTTCCCTCTGCCTACCATACCATGTGCGGGATACGACGTGAAGCTCAAACTAAAAAGCGTTCGTTTATAGAGGCCAATAATGGCACAGGGGCACAAGCATGTAACTGTGAACGCGACTGGTTGTGAGTTCGGTTCCCACTCGAAGAAAATGAAATATTTAATTTTTCATTTCCTCACTCTGCACCAATCAATACGCAATGCCTTTAGGATTCAGCATAAAATTGGTGAACGAAAGTGTCTTAATGGGAACATGTACCTTAACACTAGGTTCCCAGGTACCCTCTGCCTATCCCGTTAAGTGCGGGATATAGCGACGCTAAAAAGTAAAAATTCGTTCGTTTATTTTGTATAAGCGTAGCCTGTAGACACAAAACATACTCCGGCATCGGTCTAGTAAACATTTCGAGCACGTCGTCTCTTTGTAATCCTTTCACGTAGCTACCTATTAAATTGAGATTTTTAATTGCTAGTGTTTTTTCATTTTTATAATTATATTTATAGTAACATAAGTTATCAAAAAAAAAAACATTACATACATTACATTAGAAAATGGAAAAATCAGTGAAGTATTATGTTTATTAGTTTCACGTTGTGTACAGTAGGGTTAAGACACTCCCGTTTCCTACTTTTTGCCGAATTTGGAGGCATCGCGTGTTGGGTGGCAGAGAGAGAGAGAGAGAGAGAGAGTTAATAAAAATATTAAATATTTCATTTCTTCGAGTGGTAAACGAACTCACAACCAGGCCAGCATCTGGCCTCAAGTATTATTATGTACTATTAACATATTATCTTTGGGAGGCCAATCGTGGCGCAGGGGCACAAAATGTGACTGTAAAATCGACTGGTTGTAGGTTCGATTCCGACTCGAGGAAATGAAATATTTATTTACATTTATATTTTCATTTCTTCACTCTGGTGTCGAGGCGTTGAGTTCCGCCACTCATCGCGATCGCGGAATGCCTCCAGAACTCAGAATCGGCGGAATGTGGGGAGCGGAGTGTCTTAACACTAAGCTTTCTCTGCCAACCATGCTGTGTGCGGGATACAGCGTGAAGCTGATTTAATTTTGATTTAACATATTATCTTTGCAATTTTCGAATATCTAAAACTAAAACCGTCCTTGTGCAGTTACGGGCTATCGTGTAAGATGCGGTTAAAGTATGAAAATGACAACATATATATAAATATATGTATAATAGAAAGGTTTTTTTTGCTTATTTTGCTGTAATAATAAAAAGATCTTCGAAATATTTCGTTTCTCAATTATTTTTAAATTTTCACAGATGATGTTATTGTGTTACCTCTACAACAACAAATACAAAAAACAACAATAAAATAAATATTTAAAGGTTCCCATATAAAAATCTTGTTTTTTTTTTCAAGTTAACAGATGGTAAGGAAACATCGTGCGCGAGATCATCTTGCATTTGACTTTATTTAACTCAGATTTTCGTTACATTGTCTTAAAACACAATAGAATAATTAATTTTAAGCCCAAAAATTTACATGAAAGATGATTGTTATCAATATATGTTAATCAAACATTTTTCATTTCATCCGATTCTGATATTGCAGTATACGTAAGTACATTTTGGTAGTTGTTAGCAAAAATGGTACTGAAAAATATTGAAATTTTAGTCACAATAAAGATCTATTTTTAACTTAAAAAAATTGTATATAATATGTAATGTACAAAGAAAATATATATAGTGGTTTTTGTGATAAAGTGAGATAATATGGAACAGTTTTTTAGTTTATTTTTTTATATCTCGCAGCAGTGTTGGCAAATGGAATCTGGGAACCTAGTGTTAAAAACCTCCGTTCCCATTAAAACACTTCCTATCCCCACTTTCCACTGAATTCTTGAGGCATTGCGTGTTGAGTGGCGGAACTCAACGTCGATGCAACAGAATAAAGATATTTAAAGCATTTATTTACACATGTTGAATAGTTTAACAATTGTTATAAAAAAATTGCTTTGGAAATTATAGATACAAATCACATGTATGTCATATTACCAAAGCAAAAAAAAAAAAAAAACATTCCCCCGATCAGGAAATGAACCCACAACCATCACTTATCCTTCTGTGCCACGAAGACCTATATTTCAATTTAACACTACATATAGACATACCAGAAAACAGTATTATCAAAAACAATGAATCTAAAGTTCAAAGCCAGTGAAATTAAAGTGATGTGTGAATTCATTAAAAGTGAAGTCGGTGGTGCTGAAAGGCCTAGTTTCGGTGGAAAGTGGGGCGTCCCCGTCGCGACTGTAGCTCTGGCATCGCTTTGAAACAATTTTGCGGATATTGCTACGTATCTGTGCTTGGTGATTTACTTCCTTGTGGTCGTTTTTGTTTGTGTATTTTGGCTTTGCGTTGTATGCATTGTAGGGTAAGAGGGAACCTGGGAACTTAGTGTTATGACATGTCTGTTCTCCATTTTCCATCGAATTCTGGAGGCAATGAAAATATATTATATTTAATTTTCTCTAGTGGGACTCGAACCTGCAACTTGTCGCATTTACAGTTGTGCCCCTGCGCCACGATTGACTTTCGATAATTTTGTTTTTGTGAAATATCGTGAATATTTTGAAAGTGGATGGATTATAATCCAGTTAAGAAGCGATTCGTTCATTTTGTTTATACGTTTTCTAAAAATATTAAAAAATCAGAAACTTTAAATGTACAATGCAAAAAATTATATTAGAGAACTCCATTAACCCTTAAATAGATAATTTTCGATAAACTACAGAAAAACAATTATTACTCAGAACTTCTGAATGAACGCAATAGTTATATCTCGTAAATAGGATTCGCAACCTACCTAACTAACTGTAACTTAACATTTAAAATACATTTTTTTCTGTTATCTTAGAAAACTTGTACGGCTACGAAAAAGATTGTTGCTCCGTACTAACTACTGTAGTAATTGAATACTTACAAAAATAAACAAATCCAACGATGCGACGTATCGTTCATCAAAATAGATAATAGATTATTTTTTCTATTGATATTTTTCTTATTTCTTTTTCATTTCCTTGCTCTTGTACATACATGACAAAGAGCGAAAGGGGCGTTGAGTTCCATCACTCAATGCGAAATGTCTTAAAAATTGGGAAACGGAGTGCCTAAGCACTAGGTCCTTACTACCTATCCTACCTACTACTATATGAAAATATATTTAGCGCTAAATTTGATGATTTGAAAAACTGGCAACTTACCTCAACAAAATTATCAGAAACAAATCTCTGTACTAAAGATGTTTTGCCGCACTGTGTGTCACCCACAAGAACGACTTTGACTTCCTCCTCGGTGGGGGACCCGGCGCCGCCGTCGGAGCACTTCTTGCCTGACCACATGGTTTTAACCTGGTCGAAAAAAAATTTTACTTTTAATATTAAAAATATAATTGTTTTTTTTTTATTTTTTTATTTAATATTTTTATTTCCACCTCTGATAACGCCACTCAACGCGTTATGCCTCAAGAATTCAGCGGAAAGTGGAAAATGGAAGTGCTTTCTGGAAACAGAGTGCCTTAACACTAGACTTTCAGGATCTCTCTGCCTACCCTGTTTTGTGTAAGATATTGTTTATAGAGTGTGACTCTACCCAGCTTATAGAAGGATAGGAATAGGGAAACCAGTGTTAAAACACGTTGTTCCCCACTTTCTGTCCTTGTGATATTAAGTGCTGAGCGACGGTACTTAACGCCGCGCTTTGGCTTATTAAATAGAACGAGAAAATTAAAATAATTCGATCTTCAAAGAGGAAATTGAACCCCATAGCAGTGGTAGATGTTATAGCAAGTCGCTGTGTCCTATTGATTATTAGCAAAAATATTATTTTCTTTCCCAAAATCTGTCTTTGGAAATAATACTTTCGTGTACTCTATACGAGCACAAGAAAATATTATGCCTAAGAGGCTCTATTATTTTTACTAAAAGTAGGTCATACATACATACACATACATATATCACTTAGTTACTTAGAGACGTATTTCAGATTTAGTTCCGATATATTTAAGGTTGGTTGGTGACAATTATTAACCTTTTTATAGTAACAATTCAACTTCACGCTATATATCGCACACTGCAGGGTAGGCAGAGCGAACCTAGTGGTAAGACACTCCGTTCCCACTTTCTGCCGAATTCTGGAGGCATTGCGTGTAGAGTGGCAGAACTCAACGCCGCGCTTGTCCTCGACATCAGAGCGAAGAAATGGAAATATAAATTTAAGTAAATATTTCATCTTCTCGAGTGTGGATATAACGTGAAGTGAATAACGGGAAGTATGAAGCTAAAAATATTTAGAACCTGTGTTTACCCGTTCCATAGAAATTTTGCGGTACGCGGATCTATAAAAAGCGAGACTTTGACTGTCCCGATCGGGAAATTTAATTTTTGGGCCTAAAATCCGGACGATCCGTGGAAAATCGGGACGACTGGCAACACTGTTCTGTATGTTTGTAAGTTTCTGAGTAACGAAAAAGGTTTATTTAAATATCATATACTCGAATCGAATATAAAATAAAATCGAACTTGTTCTTTTCGGTATAGTATAATTGCAAAAAGAGCAAAACAACAAAAAAAACATTATTTCGTCAAAATTGTAAAAACACAAGTTCCAGTTTCGAACGCAACACAAACAGTGCTGTGTAAATAAATGTATTTTCAATACGTTGTTATGGAAAACTGAAATAGAGTTATATTGAAAATTAAAAGAAAATATACATTGTTATATTGTTAAAAATATATGGCTTGAATTTAATAAGATGCTAGTCACAAATTTATGTTAGTATCCTGTTGTATCTCATATGTAGAGCTAGAATTATTCCTGTGAATCGAACCGGGAATCGAACTCACAACAGTCACGTTTACAGACAGCCTCAATTTTTTTATTTTCACATTGTATCCCGTACACGACAGGGTAGGCAGAAGGAACCTAGTATAAAGAGACTCAGTTCATGATTCCCTAGCTTCAACCTTATAATTAAAAATCTGTAAAGATATAGAGGCCAGTCGTGGCGCAGCGGTACGAAGTGTGACTGTAAATCGACTGGTTGTGGGTTCGATCCCCACTCGAGGAGATGAAATATTTACTTAAATTTATATTTCAATTTCTTCGCTCTGGTGTCGAGGTTAAGCGCGGCGTTGAGTTCTGCCACTCAACACGCAATGCCTCCAGAATCCGGCAGAAAGTGGGGAACGGAGTGTCTTAACACTGGGTTCTCTCTGTCTACCCTGCCGTGTGCGGAATACAGCGTGAAGCTGATGATTTGTAAAGATATAGGTTACATTTACCACTAGCGCTATATATTATTAATATAATAAGTTCAATAGTAAATATGAATAATTATTAAACCATTTATATTATTACTAGTTATTGGTCCATTAACGTTTATTATAATCATATTATAATATTCATATTCACATATTAATAATATCGAGAGTCCATTAAGTAAATGATTTTGATATACATGCGTTAGTTGATTAAAACCAAAATGCATTGCGACAGGTCGACGATATGATACAGTATTACAGTGCATGTTGTTCCAGTTTGATATTACTAAAATTAAACTTTAAATTTTATTTTTATTTTGGCGAGGTTTTTGCTACTGTGTTATGGCAAATTTACTTTAACATTTAGTGTTGGTTTTATTTCAATCGGTTCTTATGTAAAAACTTATTAATATTGAGGCCAGTCGTGGTGCAGAGGTACAAAGTGTGACTGTAAAACCAACTGGTTGTGGGTTCGATCCGCACTCGAGCAGATGAAATATTTACTTAAATTTATATGGTCCCGTAATTATATGCTGTGGTGGCATAATTTATATACTCTGGTGTCGAGGCAAACCGCGGCGTTGAGTTCTGCCACTCAACACGCAATGCCTCCAGGATCCGGCAGAAAGAGGGGAACGGAGTGTCTTAACACTAGGTTCCCTCTGCCTCCTCTGCTGTGTGCGGGATACAGCGTGAAGCTGATTTATTTTATTTATTTTTATATTATTTTAATGGAAAAAGACAAGGCAAACGAGCGTACGGGTCACCTGATGGTAAGTGATCACCGTCGCCCACGACCCCGTGCAACACCAGAGGAGCTACAGGTGCATTGCCGGCATTTAAGGTGCAGATAGACGCGCTTTTTGAAGGTACCAAGTTCGTATAGACCTGGAAACAATGCCGCAGGTAGGCCATTCCAGAGTTGTGAGGCTTGTAGAAGGAAGGTTCCTACGAAACCGCACAGTAGTGGAGTACCACGTATCCAGATGGTGTGGATGATACTTGAGTTTGTAATTTTTCATATAATTTAATTATTTTTATAATATTACGCCAGATAAGACACAGTCTTGAATTAAATTAGTGAAAGATATTATTTTAATAAAGAAAACTGGCTTTATTAACGGCGACCCATATAAAAGGCGTGCAAAGTTTGTACTCCTCGTGTTTCCAGAACGAAAACAAGGTCAGTGTTCCGAAAATTTTAATGACTTCAAAATTATTTTATTACTGTTTAGATACCCTCTGACTGAATGGCTACGGCTGCTTGCTGTGCTAATACTAACAATCACACAAAAAATTCTCAATTTTTCTTTTTATACTTCTTTTGTATCAAAACGCTCTTAGAAGTTTATTTTTGAACTATTTTAGTGTTACCGCTCATATTATGTTTAATCATATAGTAAGTGTAGACCAGTTAGGCACAGGGTTACGCGACAGGTTGTGAATTCGATTCCCACTCGTGGAAACTCTAATAACGAAGCAAAATGTGGTATCAACTTATGCCAACGGAACGAAGAAAGATTTCTTTTTCTCTGTTTCACTGAATTGGAGTCTCTTAATACTAGATTCTTAAGTATAATTTGCCTACTCTGCATTGTGCGCCATACAGCTTGAAAAAAATTATACATATATAGTAGTTATTAAAAAAAGATTAAATTTCCTAAAAAAGACTATTTCAAGTCCTATTGAACCAATAACGAAATTCTAAATATCACCACATTGTATATCCGTAACCCTTTTGTCGGATACAAGATATTTGAATTCCGTCACTCAATATTTAGACTCGGCTGAAAATGGCGAACAGAAGTGTTTTAATGGGAACAGAGTGTCTTAAAACTACGTTTCCAGGTTCCCAGCATGAAGTTCCCAGTCCCAGAAAAGAGTGGCGATCGAATCCACAACCAAAGATAGTATTAACAGCCAGTGGCTTTCCTACTGCACCACAAAAACCGTAGAAGTAGTTTTTATAATTGTAGCTAAAGTGAATATCAGCTACTCAAGACCATTCTCGATTATCTAATTTATAAAAAAGTACCTAAACTATATAAAATTTTAATAATAAAATTAAATAAAAAAAATGCCTTCCCAAAAAAAAAAAAAAATCCCAAAAGTTTATTAAAAATATTCGTATAACGGAATATAGGCCGTTATTTGCAGATCCTATCCCGGGAAGCACTTCAGTAAGAGAATGTTATTGAAGGGATCAACAATATTTTCCATAAAAATAAAAGAGCTTGTTTACCCTCAGAAAGTTTGGACATTATCTATAATAAATACGAGGTCAGGTTTGCGTAATGCTTCTGTTCACCCTGATTATTTATCACCCTATCCTTGTAAAATGAAGGGGAATATGGGGAAAAGTTTAGAAATTATGTTATTTTTGTTTATCTTAAAGATTTTTCCTTTTTTTTTAGCTTCACGCTGTATTTCGAATATAGCAGGGTAGGCGGAGGGAGCCTAGGATTAAAACACCTCGTTTGCATTCGGGGCATTGCGTGTTGAATGGCGGAACTCAACGCCGCGATTCTTAATTAAAAAATGAACAAGAATACTTTTCTCCACATCATTTAAATACAGAACATAAAATATATGTAGTGTCGAACCTATCGAATATCAAATATATATTTATTTTTGTACTAACCCCAACTCTCTGTTTCCTGGTTTTTCAATAAATAAAAAAAAACATAACTAAAATGATATTTATAATCATCACAGAAATGAACATTAAGTAGTGTATCATTATGTCCTATAGTAAATAAAAGAAAATCAATATAAGTAACCATATTAGATAAATTATAGAAATAGTTGGTTATTAGAAAGCATTCAAAGTTAAATAGGATAGTATGAAATGACGTTTCCGTTGAATATATGTAGAATCACGGCGTGGAACGCTGCCAAGACGAGATGCATTTCCTGTACAGTATGCGTGTTCACAGTATGCATATTACATGTTTATATTTGCACTGTTATGTGGAAATATTAATATGGAAATATTTATACTTCTGCATAAAATATTTTTATTTTATAATTTACGTTATGTACTAGATTTCTTCGAGTTTAGATATCAATTTCGTAAATAATTTCCAAGATCTAGAAATAGGTAGAGGCCGCGGCGTTAAGTTCTGAAACTCAACACGTAATGCTTTCAGAATTCGATGGAAAGTGGGGAACGGAAGTGTCTTAATGAGAACGGAGCGTCTTAGCACCAGGTTCTAGAGGGAACCTACTCTAATACAGTGTGGAACTAAAAAAAAATCTTGAGATAGTCCTCTCGTAGCATGTTATTGTAAACGCGACAGTTGTGGGTTCGATCGCCGCTCGGGGGCACGAGTATATTGAAATTATTTTTATTCCTATTAGATAAAGCGATGTTAAGATGAAATAGAAAATATTCTAACCACGTATTTACAGTTGAATCAGTTAACTACATTTTAACTGAAACCCATTGTATTTGAACCCAACTATTCGATTTATTTTACTTAAGCGAAGAATTGATAATAATAGAAAATGGTATACGTGATAAGAATAAGATTTAATGAAACAAAAATCGTACAATAAATAAATAAATAAATAAATCAGCTTCACAGCGTAGGCAGAGGGAACCTAGTGTTAAGACAATCGTTCCCCACTTTCTGTCGAATTCTGGAGGCATTGCGTGTTGAATGGCAGAATTCAACGCCGCGCTTGTCCTCGACACCAGAGCGAAGAAATGGAAATATAAAATTAAGTAAATATTTCATCTCCTCGAGTGGGGATCGAACCAACAACCAGTCGGTTTTTCAGTTACACTTTGTGCTCCTGCGCCACGACCTGCTACAATAAATAAGTAATTATTAAAGACCTCTTTGAAATAAATTTAGTGACGTAGATCCCTATTTCATTAGAAACAATTTATAGCTCCTTTACCCAGAAATAATCAATTTAAACTTTTACAATTCACCCCTCGGGGTGGCCAAGGAAGGAAATTAGAACGGCTTTAATCCTTAAACTTTTAAGTAAGTAAACTGACAAAATTCCATGATTTCTATGAAGATTTTGGGGTAAATAAAGAATATTTTTTTTTGAGAATCCAGAAAGTTCCTAATGATAGTCCATTCTCCGTTCTCTTTCATTGAGTAGCCGCCAAGTTGAGAGAAATTATTTTTATTTTATAGTAATAGGGACAACAAAAAAATGGATGTTTGTAAATATGTAATATTGAAATGTTTTGTAATATTGAAATGTATTTACATTCTTTATATTTTTTCGTTAAATTAAATTGAATTCATATTATGTTTGTGAGACAAAGCGCAGCGGCACCAGAGTGAAGGAATGAAAATAATAAATACTTACTATATATGGTGTTAAAAAAATATTAAATGTTTCTTAAAGAGCGTGTGAGCGAGAGGAGGTATTGCGTGTTGAGTTCTGCCACTCAACACGCAATACCTCCAGAATTCGGCAGAAAGTGGGGAACGGAGTGTCTTAACTCTAGGTTCCCTCTGCCTACCCTGCTGTGTGCGGGATACAGCGTGAAGCTGATTTGATTTTTTTTTGTTTCTTAAAGAATAAATAATAAAGAAATATTTCGAATTCGAATGGAATCCAACCCACAGCTTTTGCGTTAACGGCCACACGCTTGTGGCTCTGCGCCACGATAGGGCTCAATAAATAATTTAATGCATGTAATTTATGAAACATCAAGCAATGTCACAGAAAGATCTTAGTATTAGTAAAAAAAGAGGTCGTTTCAAATATATTCCTTTATATTAAAATAAGTAGACGATAAATAGCAGAATATCTATTCATGTACACAAAGTAACTAAAATGGAAGAAATTCACAAAGGACCCTAACTATCTTTAGATAATAGTTTTCTTCAAAACATTTGTTGGTTTTCTTTTAGGCCTTGAGACGTTTCGACAATTGATGTTGAGAGTTCTTTGTATGAATAAAATAGTTTTTTTCTTTATGTCTATTAGGACTTCTATAAAAATAAAAAATATCTAAATATACTGAAGGTCAAGTGCTTAATGTTTTTTTCTTAGCTTCGCATTTTAACTACCTTAAATATCAAGGTTCCCCAGATCACAGTAGATAAAAATATCAAGGTAAATATCAAGGTTCCCCAGATCAGTTCCCCCAATTTCTCCCGGAATTCGAGGCATTTAGAGTAGAGAAGTCATAGGCACGTGTCCTACTAATAAATATAGTTAAAAAAAACAAAAACACTTTTCTACACCAAGTGATACAAGTAATATGGAATGTGCTATGAGCTATAAGCTGTATGAAGATGGAATGATTTATTAGTAACCTCTGAAGACTTCCAATAATCAGATCCTGGCTCCATCATCACACCAGCTCGTTGATACCATCATATTGTATTGTCACCTAAGCAGCGTATTACTGCCCAGTTTCATGAGGATACATTTATTACAAGTGGTTTCAATACAGTACATACAATACATATAATACATACATTCCATTATTTGCATAGTGTGTTTCAGCTCGACCAAAAAAACCGGGTTAAAAAAGGAGAGAAGATGAAGAGACCCCTACTTATCTTTATAAAAAAAACATGGCTTACATATCTATCTCTCTTTTAAGGGTTTCGTAAATAAAATAATCTGTAATTAATAATATTTCAAACTACAGTACAGTATGTGAAAATAATCACCGAAACTACTATTAGCAATAAAACGAAAGGATCCGGAAACGGCAGTTCATTAAACAACATACAGTATTTCGCCTTTAAATGTATGACACATACATACAACTTCGGCCTTTAAACTAACGCAATATAAGCCAGTATTCAGCAAATTGACAAAACTATTAAGCTTAGTGAGAAACACGAGAATCGGGTCTGAAATAGCGAATTCCTCTCAAGTCCACAGTTCTAAGTAACGCAATGGGAATAGTTTGTGAAGTAGAGTAAATTGATACTCAGTTTTAAATGACTTTTCTTAATAGACTATTATATATTGAGAACGTTAATAAAAAGATCCTCCTTAGTTAAAAAAAAATGCTGTCAAATGGATAAAACTAGTTCGAATTTTTTTTTGGTTTAAGCAGCCGCAAGTAGCAGGGTAGGTTCTTGATGGAGAACAGATAGTCTATATAGTAGTGATAGTCTATGTAGTCTATAGAACTAGGTTCCCAATGTAAAGACTCTCCGTTCCCCATTTTCCTCCAAATTATTTGCGGCTTTGCGTGTTGAGTGGCGGAATCAAACGCAACTCTTTGCCTGCTTACCAGAAACGAGTAGACGAAAATATCAAATATTTCGATTCCTTTAGTGGGTATCGAACCACCTACCTGTCACTTTTAAAGTCACACGCTTGAATTAAATTATTTTTATTATACGGCGTTCTGTTCCACCATTTTTTTTCACGCAATACCTATTTCAAAAATTCGGCGATGCGTGGGAAACACAGTGACTTAACTCTAGGTTCCCTTTGCCTACCATACATTTACAATATATCCAACATATTTAGACCTTTTTCTTTTATTCCAACTCTATATTTCCACTAAAGTGGTTATTCTAAAATAGGTTCACAAATAATAATACGGTTAACCGAGATTAGACGTTTAAGTAATTGAAAACGGTCTTTTGATTCGCTCGTGCGATCAAAGCCTTATCTTCTTTGAGGATTGAGGAGCCGAAAATGCGATTTACATTCGAATACATTCAATTTTGGCTATCATTTATTACAGATTTAGATTTAAATGTAAGGGTAATGCGGCGTTCAGCTCCGCCATATATTACATTCGGAAATTAGGGATGTGGAGTGTCTTAACAATATCTTCCCTCTATCTGTCTTCGATTTGGAGAGTTAAAATGAGGAATTGGGATTTAAATTCATCAATAGTTTCATTGTATTCTATTTATTTTACCTAAAAAAATGAAAAGGTTCCAAAAAGATTTCACAGAAAAGAATTAAAAAATATGTTTGTACAGTAGACTGTCTTTGGTATTGCAAAAGTCAATAATTACTAAAATTTCTAAACTAAATATAAAATATAAATATTACTGCTACATACGTAAAAAATGATTATGTTAGTTTCATTTGTATCATTCCGTTCACAATTTTCCGCCCTATCTTCGAGATATGACGCATTGGTCTTATTCCTGGTCGGTTTCCAGGAGGTGCGGGTTCGAGTCCTGCTACGTTCAAATTTTTCTTTCGGGTTTCTGCTTCCTTATTAAAGCTAAGAAATGAAAGTAATTCATTATTACAAGTGCTAATCAAACCCATAACCCTTGCACTTACGTGGGACGCTGTACCATTGCGCCACGACGGTCACTTAACAAACAAACATATGCGATATACATATACTATATGCTATATGTAAGTCACTATCGAAACAACAGTCTAAAATAACATAAAATAAAACAGTAAAATAAATGAACATAACAAACTTCTACTTACTTCCTTGAAAAAAAAACAAATACATTCCATAATAGATACAGAACGATTGCTCCCAACGGCTTTCCTATAGTCGGTTGTTGATTGCAATACCCTAAAAGGGGTTTCCCCGGGGGAACCAAGGAGGACAGGTGGTGAATTGCCGACGCTAGCAATAAATCACCGTTGCCTTGCAACGTGATTAAAGTGTGATAGCGGAAAATTAAGAGTACGTCACGGAATACTATGTTTTAGTGAAACGATTTTCTAAGAGGCCCCCGTGGCGGTGGGGTGATGTATAAAGGTGTGACTGTAGGACGCGACTGTTGTGGGTTCGATACACACCCGGGGGAAATATTTTTGTCATTTCACCACTGATAAGAGGACAAAACGCGGCGTTGAGTTCCAACACTTTAAGAATTCGGCAAAAAGTGGGAAACGGAAGTATCTTAATCGAGAACAGATTGTCTTAATATTTTAATAATCCTAGCGTTAACAAGTTCCCTCAAAAAAAACACTAATAATTGTGAATAGTGAAAAGTGTAAGCATAATATGTAATAGCAGAGTAGGCAGAGAGAATTTTAGTCACACCGCTTTTCGCTTGAATTCAAATCTCTGGATTTTATTAAGTGGAGGACCTCAACGCATATGTACATAGCGGAGAAAAGAAATTAATGTATTTTTCCGAACGGGAATCGAACCTCCACCATAGCGTCTACAGTCACTCGCTGTGCCACCGCGCAATGATGACCACAATAAAAAATGCCTATTATCACATTCACATTAATTCATTCATTAAATGCATTTTATTTAGTAGGTAATATGAAAATGATAACTTTAAACTTTGATTTGTTCTATTATATTAGAAATAAAAAAATATTTGTAAAAACAAAAACCCCGACTGCATCAAACTAAAAAGAAAATAAACAAGCCCAATAGTTTATTAGGATTAACAGTCGGGACCTCTTTAAATTATGCGGGGTTCCTGGTAAAGATTTTATTGATTGAAGAATTACTTATAGGTCCCGACTATTAATCCTAATAAACTATTGGGCTTGTTTATTTTCTTTTTAATTTGATGCAGTCGGGGTTTTTGTTTTTACAAATATTTTTTTATTTTTCATTTTTTTTGTTAGAATTTATTATGATAATGATAATCATGATATACCTTTTTGAAATTCTGAAATTGAGCTCTTGAATTTGATACCCATATTGTAGTGTTCGGAACGAAAAATTTTTTTTTCACTAAGTCCAATGGCGTCCCACAGCCGCCATGATTATTTTTTAATAACGTCACCTATTTAAGAACACTTGGGCTGCTAATACGAATCTAACGATACCTCAAATATGTAAATCCGTTCAGCGGTTCTGGAGATACGAGGTAATAAAGAATATTACATACATACAAGATACGCGCGAAAAACATAACCCTTCCTTAGCAGTCGGGAAAAACAAGGTAAATTAATTCGAACTTACACTATTCGTCATATTTACCTGTACGTTTCTATGGTATATAGTAGGTATATTTTACTTTAAAAAAATGCTAATATCGTATATTTAAAGAGGCGTTTGTTTTGTTTTAAACTGTAATCGATTTAATGGATTAAATATATTGAATTTAAACAAAATTGCTCGATTTTAATTACATGTATCGATTTTCACATCGAATACAAGATTATGTACGAAAATTCGGTCTTCATTGAAAGCACTGAAATTTAATTAAATTGTGGATATAGGTACATACATTATCATTGTGTGGTACAGTGGATGTGTGGCTATTGAGAGTAATACTCCAATTTAACTATGTTGTTGATGTTTTACTGTTTTGTATCCTACAGAATCAGCCATAGGGAACCTGGGAACCTAGTGTTAAGACACTTCCTTCGCATTATGACTCTTCCGTTCCTCATTTTCCGCATTCTGGAGTCTTTGTGTGTGTGATGAAATTCAACGCCGCACTTTACTTTTCTATCAGAGCGAGGATATGATAATATTGAATATTTCATTCCCCTGAGTAATAATCGAATCCACAACTACCATGCGTTACTACGGCTACATAAATATAGACAGGCAATATTCAAAAATATAAAACAACGCGATAATTCCTTATTTCATCTATTTACTGTTATATACGAATAGCTGATAGCATAAAGCATATAATATA
Organism: Heliconius himera; assembly: GCA_021202915.1. NCBI lineage: Eukaryota > Metazoa > Arthropoda > Insecta > Lepidoptera > Nymphalidae > Heliconius > Heliconius himera. Next base: position 85,969 of record JAJHJA010000401.1, read on the forward strand.
TAGAAAAGGTGTTCTTTTCAGTAACAAAATCGATTAAAAAAATTGTCAATGATAATTTTTTTTAGCTAAATATAAAATATATAATTACAAATATAAATTAATAGCTGAACTTTCTTAAGCAGATATTATGTAAATATAGAGATATATGTATGTAATAACATAAGTCTAGTTCTAAGTAATATCTACAGAAATTTTTTTAAAGAAATGTAATAATAACAAAAGGTACGGACCATAAGTCTGTAGTGTAAATAAGAATTAAAATAAAAAAAAATGCAAAGCCGTAAGTATGTCACAAATATAATATATTGTACAATAATATCGTGGGAAGTGAGTATTAATTACATACTAAATATAATCAGACTTCTTGCGGCGTGTGTCTGGCCACACGTCGAGAGTGCGGTTAAAAATATTCGTAGACAGGCCAATGACGTTAGACCTGTTATTTAATAAATTGAAAATACGATAACAAATAATAAATACTTTTCTAATGGATATAAACGAGTCCGTCATCAAAGAGGAGGTCAGCAATTTCATTTCGACCCTGCAGAGGCTGTTGCCAAAAAAGAAAGAGATAATAGTGATTACTCCTGATAAGACTACACAAGCGTTGACAAGGCTGAGTGATGTACACGCTGAGGCCAAAAGTATTTTCCCAAAGTGTTTCGTTGGTGCTAAAATGGTCGTTCTCAGAGAAATATATGATAAAGTGAAACTCGTACAAAATTATAATCTTGCAAAAATGAATGAATCATACAAGTCTTTCACGCATTTCATACACAAGGAAATGGACGCCAAAAATGTTGAAGATGGCTTGTTGATTGATTCTTCGGGTTCAGCTATGGCTACTTATAAGGAGACCATGGAGGATTACGAGATACGATTGATGTCTAAAATAAAGGATCTAATCTCATCCGAAACTGAAATTATTATTGAGAAAGATGGCAAAAAGTCCATTAGCTCTCTATCGTGTTCCATGAAAGATGTCGACCCTAATACGTTAAAATTAGTTACCCAGTGGATGTATAAAGTGACTCCGGAGTTCAGTGTTGGCACCGAATTCGGTTTAAAGCCTTTATCGCATCCCTTATCACCAGATTTGTCAGTCAGCGGGAGATACGAGCGGGCGTCGTTCACACTGTCTTCTACAATCAGTAGAATCGGTTTCCAAGTGTGTCTTTACAAGCGATTTACTCCAAATTTACGGATTGCGACGATAGTGAACGATAATTACAATAGTAGTCCGGCCACAGTTGGTCTGGCACTTAGTAAAGGCTATGAAAATGGTTCTGAGTTGAAAATTTTCGTGGATTCCCAACGTTGCGGTGGCTTCACGTATCAGAGGGACCTTTTGTTCCACGAACCACATAACGAAGTTCGTGTAATTCGATTAATGACCAGTACTCTCATAGACAGACAGAAGCGAGTCCGATTTGGGTTCGGGTTCCATCTTGATTTTTAATTTCCTAATTGAGTTTACCACAATGTTTTAGTTGTTCATATGTTTTTGTAGTAATGTTTCTTTGTATATAAGTATACATAAGTTTTATTTATTGATTTATCTTGTTAATCTGTTTAGAATTGTGAATAAAATTATTGATAACCTAAAATGTGGTTTTATACTATAGTCTTTACTTTTATTATGTCTCACAGCGAGAATTTCGGACTTAGGCAGAGAATACCTTTAAAATTGGCGGTGACCGGAAAGTGGCGGAAACCAACGCCGCACTTTTAACAACTAAACTCGAAAAAAACTTGTCATCAAAATAACTCGTCGGTTGGAAGCCAGACCATGATTTTGACTGGAATGGAAACCACAACCTATCGCATTTACAGTCACACGCTTCTGCCACTACGCCATGACTAGCCTCAATATATAGATAATTAGAACTTTTAAAAGATAGATAAGATAAAAAACACAACAGCAGAAAACTTTCTATATCAGAAAGCAAATACAAGTTCATACCCAAGCTTGTTATCTCTTACAGAGAAGTAAACATGACAAATTGTACTCGTTATAAAACTTTACGTTTTGCGGCTCCTTGGGAGGTTTTTTAATACCTTAATTGTTATTTAGTACTTTATTTTGCGTATGTAACATTGTTTTACTTGGAAAATGTTTTGGACAAAATTTTAAAATAAGAGTTCAAATATATCTCTTCTCTATATATAATAAAAGGATAGAAAAGTCAATTCTGTACATGAAAAAAAAAATTAAAATCAGGTCGGTTTATATGTCGATTATAGAACCTAAAAAACCACTCAGCAGAATTCTTGTCTGTCTGTCTGTCCGTCTGTCTGTCTGTCTGTCTGTCTGTCTGTCTGTCGGATTGTTTGTTCGTCAATCACGCAAAAACTACCAGACAGAAATTGATGATTTTTTGCATGGTATTAGCCTAGGGTCCCAAGGTACATTTTTTTTGGGTTTCATTACGAATTTTATTATAGTTTTCTTTAAAAAAAATAAAAACTGAAAAATGTAAATTACTTAAAATACCGATAACTACTGTATGAAATTCAATTATTTTTAGCATGGTAATAGTTCAAAGCCTAATGCAATTTATACAATAGTTTCTATCATGGAATATAAAGAAATTTTACCAGAAAAAATAACAATTATATTTTTTAATAAAAAAAATCGACTTCTTCAGTTTCAACCGGATTTCATACTCTGAACTTAACCCAACTTTCACCAAACTATCCTTTATGTGTACCCTTTCTAATAAAAAAAGAATCATTAAAATCCGTTGAGTTGATATTTAGATATTCGTCCATTTGTCGCGCACATACATAATGTAAATTTGAGATTTATATGATTTGCTCATAGATACCATTGTCGGAAATGAACGGAAATGAACGAAATTAAAATAGGACTATACGGGACGCACTAGCTTCCAAATAAAAAAAGAATCATTAAAATCGGTTCACACAGTCAAAAGTTCTGAGGTAACAAGGATAAAAGACACAGTCGAATTGATGAGCTCCTCTTTTAAGAAGTCGGTTAATAGAAATCTGACATAATTATATTACGATTATTTTATTTAACCACAATATAAAAAGAAAAAAGTAAATTGAGGCCGTTCGTCGCACAGGAGCACAAAGTGTAACTGTAAACTGGTTGTTTGTTCGATTTCCACTTGAGGAAATGAAATATTTATTTAAATTTATATTTCCATTTCATCGCTCTGGTGTCGAGGCAAAGTGTGGCGTTGAGTTTCACTACTCATCACGCAATGCCTACAGAATTCCGCGTAAAGTAGGGAACAGAGTGTCTTAACTGAGATTATAGTGAACAAACGCACAGACAAACAGACAAACTGACCAATGCTATTACATCGTTAATTGTAATATCTTCCATGTACACACACCGATGAGTTAGGATTTTATTGTAAGTATCGATAAGTTGTGTTTTTATTTCAAACATTCAATTGAAGATTCTTATGGGAGGTACGAAAACGCGACCTAAAGTTTTAATAACTTTCTCATAAAAAATCTTCATTGCGTTGCAAACATACATTATAGGTGTATCAAAACACGAACATAATTCAGTGTGTTAATTAAATGATTCTGTGGTTTAAGCGGGCGAAGCCGCGAGCGGGTCGCTAGTATAATATATATGAGGTCAGTCGTGGCGCTGCGGCACGATGTGTGACTGTAAAACCGACTGGTTGTGGGTTCGATCCCACTCGAGGAGATGAAATATTTACTTAAATTTATACTTCCATTTCTTCGCTCTGGTGTCGAGGCTAAGCGCGGCGTTGAGTTCTGCCGCTCAACACGCAATGCCTCCGGAATTCGGCAGAAAGTGGGTAACGGAGTCTTAATACTAGGTTCCCTCTGCCTACCCTGCTGTGTGCGGGATACAGCGTGAAAAGCTGATTAGATTTTTGATTAGATTAGGTATACATAAGTTATAATAATGTTTTATATGAATTGTCAGTATGCAATAGATTAATATATCTGATTTTTTTAAAATAAAATATTCAACAAATAGAAAAACTGCTTATAAGATTTTTATGTTGGAGAGGATTTAGAATAAGCTTAGATATTTATTTTGATGTTTTTTTTTATTGTTATTAATGTATAATTATGTTCGCCCCTTTTCATATAGACAGTAACTGTAAGTCCTTCAGTTTTAAGACACTGCGTTCCCCACGCATATTATTCTTTTAGCTTCACGCCGCGTGTCTCGAGGCGGAACTCAACGCCGCGCTTTAGCGCAGTGGGAATGGAACCCACGACCTATCTCCCTTACAGTAGTACACTTGAGCCTTTGTCCCACGACTGGTTTCCAGCACAGCATACAAAATTATTTTTAGTGTAAAAATAATTTTATTTAATCCTTCAGATCAAGTCATGTACTTGGGCCGACATCATTATACCGTGATTTTCACGCGATTCTAACAACACTGTTCCATTTTCAGGAAGTCTTTACTTGACATCATTAACAAACCTTGTATTAACATCGTTTTGGGGGAAAAAATCTCTTACAACGACTCTTGTGATAAGTAAAAACTCTTGTACACTTTGTCTAACTACAAAAATATAATCGTATATATGAGGCCAGTTATGGCGCAGCGGCACAAAGTGTGACTGTAAATCGACTGGTTGTGGGTTCGATCCCCACTTGAAGAGATGAAATATTTACTTAAATTTATGTTCCCATTTCTTCGCTCTGGTGTCGATGTAAAGCGCGGCGTTGAGTTCGGCCACTCAACACGCAATGCCTCCAGAATTCGGCAGAATGTGGGAAAAGAGTGTCTTAACACTAGGTTCCCTCAGTCTACCCTGCTGTGTGCGGGATACAGCGTGAAGCTGATTTATTTATTTATATATTTATTTCTAGCTTTTAGTCGTGGCTTCACCTGTGGTAAAATAGCTGATAATAACTAAACTGTTCAGACCGTTATGGGGCAGTGGCAAAAGTGCGGCTGTAAACTGTTATTGGATTTGATTTCCATTCGGGGGAATGGAATATTTAATATTTTCATTTTTTTGATCTTTTAACAGTTCCGCCGCCCAAAAGGCAATGCCTCAAGAATTCAGAATAAACTTAAGTGCCTTAATGGGTCCAGGGTGGCTACACACTAGTTACTCAGGTTCTCTCTGCCTTAATCATATGCGGGATACAACGTGAAGCTACTGACAAAAAATCTAAACGTTGTGCTTGGCACATTCTAAATGCGGGTTGGGATGTAATATACTTAAGTCTTTATCGATAAATTCGATACAAACATTTTTTCAATGGCTCCTCCGTTACTGAGTGACTGTTTGCACTTATAAAGTCGAAATTTGATATTTAAGTAGAGAGTATAGGGAAGCATTCTGAAAATTCCAACTGAAACGGGAAAACAACAGGATAACAACTATTATTAGTATTGAAATATGTGATTGTGAATGTTTTTATTTCAAGATTTTATTTCAATTTTAAATATTTGTATACTTTATTAACTAGCAACATAGATTTGATAATAAAGAATAACGAGCTCTGTTGATTTGGGCGCGTCGAACAAACGCGCGAAAGAATGACAAAAAAGATTTATGATGGAAAAGTGAACGGTAAGAGAGGTAGGAGGAGACCTCGGTAGACCTTCGAAAACACAGTATCAAAGATACTGGAAGAAGGTCACGTAAAAGCATGAGGACCCCCCAGTAGGCATGTAGAAAGAGGTTGATGACAGTGGACGAGGCGAAAGTGATATATAGAGGCCGTAGCGTTTTGCGTTCCTTTCTTTCTAACTACCCGGCTGGGGATACAATGTGAAGTTAAAAAAGTAAGTAAAAAACAGCAACATAGTCATGTAAAACATAATTTCCATAGAAACAGTATACGACAGCAGTAAACGTATATTTCATATCCATATAGCATATAAGTTGTGAGTGAATAGACAGTATTTTACGACGTGCTCGCGTACCCGGATTTGGTACGCATGCAAGCACTAAGCCCGTTTGAGGTAACTGTAACACTGTAACGGCGGAAGCGGGTGTTACTTTTTTCTTTTTATGAGGAGAAAAAAATAAGAGATATGAGGTACAAGTGTGTCACTGTAACATGGCGGTTGTGGGTTTGATGTGGTTTAGGGGAAATTAATATTTATTTATTATTATTTTCGTTTCTTCGCTCTGGCGTCGATGCAAAAGCGCGCAGTTGTGTTCCACTACTCAAAAATTAGGCGGAACGTTTTAACACTGGGTTCCCTAGCCTACCATGCTATTTGCGGGACAGAGCGTGAAGCTAAAATAATGTGAAAATTTGACTGACTATAAATCTAGTTATTTCCTATTAGAGAATTAATTTCGGGAAATTCTTTCTTGGTACTTCTCTACATTCTACAAAATGCAAAATTTCAGCGCCGTAGGCTATGTAGTTCTGACAGTGTGTGACAACGTATGGCAGACATATTATGGTTGTGGGTTTGACTCCCACTTGGGGAAACCTGAAAATTCCCCACTAAATTGCCACTCAACACGCAATGTCTTGAATTCGGACTAAACACGATGAAGAAAGTATCTTGACACTATATCTATCCTGATATATGCGGGATAAAGCGTGAAATTGAAATTAATTTAAAGAAATAGACGGTAGAAGTAGTAGTTCCAGTTACTTTAAATATTTCGTACTCAAAATTTTTTTAATTAAAAATTAGCTTCACGCTATATCCCGCACACAGCAGGGTAGGCAGAGGGAACCTAGAGTTAAGACACTCCGTTCCCCACTTTCTGCCGAATTCTGGAGGCATTGCGTGTTGAGTGGCAGAACTCAACGCCGCGCTTAACCTCGACACCAGAGCGAAGAAATGGAAATATAAATTTAAGTAAATATTTCATCTCCTCGAGTGGGGATCGAACCCACAATGAGTCGGTTTTGCAGTCACACCTCGTGCCGCTGCGCCACGACCGGCCTCAACTTTAATATTAAAAAACCTATCAAAAATATAATTAATATTAGCTTACTCTTATTAATATGACGGGAGGCTTACACTGAACTGTATATTGAGGTAGTGGAAAGATTACCAACGTAATATGAGCGTAAAACGTAGCATCTATGGAAGTATGAAAATAGGGATTTTTAAGTGTCTCCTTGGGAGAGATTTGGGTCTTTACAATAATTAAATTTTTAATCTTCATATATTATATAGGGAAATGCTGGTAAATTTGAGTTTAATATTAAAAACAGTTTTTTTTTTGCCTACGTTTGTCTAATAGTAGGGTAGGGACGGGGAGCCTAGGTTAAGTAAATTTTAACGCACTCATTCCTTTTTTACTTTCCAACCCAATTTGAAATATTCAGTAATCAATTAATTAAATAGGGGCCGTAGTGGGGCAAATTGACTTTTTAGCTTCACGCTGTATCCCGTATATAGCAGGATATGGGTAGGACAGGAACCTAGCGTTAAAAAAATCCGTTCTCCGCTTTTTGCCGAATTTTCGAGGCATTGCGTGTTGAGTTGCGGAACTGAATGCCGCGTTTTTGCAATAAAAAAATATTAATAAAAAAGAAATAAAAACCCCTGCGTGGGAATCGAACACACAATCGCATTTACTGTCGAACTCTATCTCACTGCGTCACGATGACCTCTTCCGTATTATAAGAATCTTGACAAAAATTTATAAATGTAATCTTTTATACCTTTCATGAAGAAAAAGAACAATCGTTTTAAGTATATTGAGTGGCTTTATGGGTCGTGTTACCTTTTATGTCTTTTACTGGTCTTTTTCTTACTTTATAGTGCTATGGTAACACAAAAAGTTAGTATCGTCTCGATTGACTGCTACGTTATTTAATTTAGTCTTAAAGTTATAGTTAGTTATGTATATATAGTTAGTTATGTATTTTTTTAGATACTAAAGTAAAGTAACTAAAGTAAACTTTTTATTTTTTGAGGCGCATGGGCACAAGGGTATGTCTGTAACACGACTGTTGTTTGTTCGATCCCCACTCGAGGGAATGAATTATAATTTATTAATAATTCTTCGCTCTGGCATCAAGGCAAAAGCCCGACGTTAAGTTCCGCCACTCAACACGTAACGCCTCGAAAAATTCGCTGGAAAGAGAGCAATGGAATGTCTTAACACTATGTCTATCCTGCTGTATGCGGGATACATTGTTAAGCTGATTTAATTTAATATATTTTGTTTTAATTTTTTAAATGGCATTCTCTGTTGCCTTGTCATATTTTTTGTGATATTTAAGTTTATTTTGAGAGAATTTATAAAAATCTCCCTACAAAAATGCTAACAATATAAACACATAAGTTGTAGCAAGCGTATAAGAATTTCGACGTAGGTTGATAAGAATGTATGAGCGGCGTCCAAGAGGCGCGGGTTTCGATTTTAATACATTTTTTAAAGAAACTACATAACTATTTAATTTATAATATTATTGTTTTCTGGGTAGGCATTTAATTTGTAATAGATACCTATATTTTGTATATTATAGGATTTTTTTTAAATTTTCCGCGTAATATAATCCACTTTTGCCACTTATTCGAGACATTTTGTCTTCAGTGGCGAAACTTAACGCCGCAAATTGTCTACGACTACAAAATCTAACCCAAGTACAAAACACCCAGAAAACAAAGAACTAAACCGAGTTCACTAAGTAAATACAAGAAGTTGTAAGTATAAAAACAAAATTATGACATTATAAGTACCTATTTGGGAGCACTTTCTCGTGAATTACTAAGACCTCGAAAGAAATGCATTACGTCCATTCCCATTTACATACGCTTTGATGTAAATGTACTGACGTCATTCGTTATTTTTTTTATAAAAAACAAGTGTTTCTCGCGGCTTCATTTGCTTTTACTAGTAGTAGTACATCTTTATATCTACATCTACTCGTAGATATAAAATTCTGCTGTAATCAATCTGTCTGTTAGTGAAAACTGCACTTAAATCTATTTTGTAGCTGGTGGTATGTCTTTCAGACATACAATACCGCCATACCAAAAAAAGATTAAAATAAACATACTATTGAAAGATTTTTCTTCTTTTTTTTTCAGCTTCACGCTGTATCCCGCACACAGCACGGTAGGCAGAAGGAACCTAATGTTAAGACCGTTCCCCACTTTTCGTCGAGTTCTGGAGGCATTACGTGTTGAGTGGCGGAATTTAACGTCGCGCTTTGCCTCTACATCAGAGCGAAGAAATGAAAATATAAATGTAAATAAATATTTAATTTCGTCGAGTGGGCATCGAACCCACAACCCGTCGGTTTTACAGTTACGCTCCTGCGCCACGACTTCCCTTATTGGTTACAAAGAAACGAGCTTTCTGATGCATGCACGCAAAGCTGCGGGCGACGACTAGTTTATAATTTTATATTTAACATTGTAAGTTTATGAATATAATAAAAGTATAATCTTGAGTAAGATGGTTCTAAAATAAGGCAATTAGTAAAAAAACTTCGCCACGTCTTAACCTAGTAACGGTTTTTTCTATAAAAACTTGTTAAATAAGGATTTCTAAGCTAATTATGTATTCCGTCCTTTCTCAAGATATTTGTAAGAACACGGTTTTATATAAAAATATAATTAAATAATAAATAAACAGCTTTCCTTTTACCTTGGACTGGGTGAAGCAACATTTTTATGATTGCTTACTTTTAGTACTTGTAGTTATTTTTCTATGAAAAAAGGCTTTTTTGATTTTCTTTTAAAGAGAATAAATGGCGTAGTATGGTTGGGAAGAAATTATAAAACATATTTGAATTGATGTAATATTTTAAAAGTTTATATGTTTTCTTTTTTTCTCTTTTTTGTTTTCTCACATAACAGGGAAGACAGAGGGAACCTAGTATTAAGACACTCCGTTCCCATTAAGACACTTCTTGGACTTAAGCAAAGACAAATAAAATATTAAATATTTCATTTCCTGTAGTGGGAATCGAACCTACTGTACTTACGCCACGACAGGCATCATTGATACATTTAATTAATGTAATATTTTAAAAGTTTTATATGTTTTCTTTTTTTTAAATACTTTTTTTACATATTATACATGTATGTGTAGATGTTATGAAATATATTTGATGCAATGGGACAATGTTTTACTGTAGAATTAATTATAAGAGAGTTTTGAGTTTAAGTTTGTTTTAAATTATTTTCATTTCTCCGCTCTGTATGCATATTGAATATCGAAAAGAGGCGTAAAATAGAGAAGGCATTACCTTAACACTAGGTTCTATCTGCCTACTCTTTTATTGAAAAAAAGAATTCTTTTTGAGGCCAGTCGTGGCGCAAGGTCACTAAGTGTGACTGTAAAATCGACTGGTTGTGGGTTCGATCCCCACTCGAGGAGATGAAATATTTACTTAAATTTATAAATTTATATTTCCATTTCTTCGCTATCGCGTCTTAACACTAGATTCCCTCTGCTTACCCTGTGTGCGGGATACAGCGTGAAGCTAAATTATTTATTTATTTATTTATATTGAATTGAAGTCAAGCTAAATATATTTCGCAAATACGATCCAAAAAACATACGATACACTTTTTTTTCAAATAAGACCTAATTGTATAATAATGTATGAAACATTATTATTAATTAATTTTGTGGTCACTTTGTTATAGATATTTTTATAGTAAGCTCTGTAATAAATTCTCCTTCGATATTTTCTTCAGATAGCCAATACTTCAGAATTCCTTCCCACTAAATAACTGCTGATCTCGCAGACTTCTGCTTCACTAGCTTTTATTTGAACGTTAGAGCGAAGTCGATATTAAAGGAATAATGTTTTATTACTAATATTATATTACATTGACGTTAAATATAGTACTATATTTAGGGACTGACGCGTTTGTTTGGTAGAACGCGCTAATCTCAGGAACTACTGGTTCAAATTTTTTAAAAATCTATTATGATTTTCATTTGTTAAGGAGGGGTTTAAGACACTAAGACACTTGCGGTTAGAGTTACCTTAGGCACTTAGAATAAGTCATTTGTCATACATACATTTTAGTTATTTAATAATTTAAATTTATTATTTAAGTGGTTTCGCCACCGTCGTCTAATGACGGGGGCGAAACCACAGGTGACCGCTAGTATGGCTATAAATACGAAATTTGAACTAGTAACCCGAGACATATCAACCACTGAGCTATAGTAACTTTGAATACGCTCATAGATTTTCTCTTTGTATATAGTAAAGTTTATAATATTTTTTGTTTTATCGCATAGTACTAAAATATGAGACACAGCGGTGAAGTAAAATATTCAAGTAAATTCTTTCTGAGAAATCCTACATTGCAGTTTTTGTGTTGACGACGACAGAGCTCCTTTTTGTTCTTATAAAGTCTATTTACAAGTTGGAAATTTGCTTGTTCTGCTTAAAATACTGAAATTTAATATTTATATTTAAAAAATATGTTGAAAAGATTGATAAATACCCTGTATATGCATATCATGATTTTATATAAATAGTTTTTGTAAGTTTGAATGGTACCATAAATTAGATTTTTTTTTATATGCCTAAAGACAAAAGTAAATTTTAATATGTTTAAGATATTGTTTTAAACATATTAAAATTGGGAAAATTGAGAACTAGGTGGCACAAGGGTGTGTATGAAAAGGCGATGGCTGTAGGTTCGATTTCAACTAGGGGACTAAAATGTTTAATATTTTAGTTTCCTCAATCTGGTAAAGAGACAATCTGTTTAGTTCCGCCACTCAACACGCAATGTCTCGAGAATTCAGTGAAAAGTTAAAAGGTATCATAATAGGAGCTTAGTGTCATAATATTAGGTTCCCAAGTTCCCTGTGTCTGTTCTGTTGAGTAAAAATTTAAAATCAATAGTCACCATGTCATCAAAGCGCGGCGTTAAGTTCCACATAATCAAAAAATTTAAGACAAATCTTATTTGAGTATGAAAGACTTTCAATTACATTATTTACATAAAAAAACGCGACAAATTGAAGAACAAAGCTGGATTAAAGCGGTCCACTTAAAAGCTTTACGGTTTCTAACAAAAGTAAACACTTAAAGTTTTTGTTTTTTCAATGTAAACCAACCCTTAGAGATTATTCTAATTTCCAAAATGTTAAAATAATGAAATTATTTGTTCTTATTTAATTTACTTTATAATTCAATAGTCAAATATGCTTACGAGTGTAATAACACGTTACTTTATATGGTCGTCATAAATTTATTGTTGTGGGCATATAGATAAAGGTCTAAGCTAGTAGAATACAGCACAATATATAAATAAAAAAAATAAATTAAATTAGCTTCACGCTGTATCCCGCACACAGCAGGGTGGGCAGAGGGAACCTAGTGTTAAGACCCTCCGTTCCCCACTTTCTGCCAAATTCTGGAGGCATTGCGTGTTGAGTGGCAGAACTCAACGCCGCGCTTAACCTCGACACCAGAGCGAAGAAATGGAAATATAAATTTAAGTAAATATTTCATTTCCTCGAGTGGGGATCGAACCCACAACCAGTCGGTTTTACAGTCACACCTCGTGCCACTGCGCCACCACTGGCCTCAGTATATAAATAAAATCAAATAAATCAGCTCCACGCTGTATCCCGCACCTAGTATTAAGACACTCCGTTCCCCACAATATACAAAAATGCAATTTTAAGTAAAATCATTTAATCGGAATCATCGCTTATAATATATACGATAATTTATATAAAATTTCTTCTAAAATTTTCTTGAAACTTTGGGTTCCCAAAAATTCATAATACTAAATATACAAAATTATAAGTTTCATTTAAAATATCTATATTCGACAGTCATTTTATGATTATGACACAGCCTCTGTTCTAGTTAAGGTCGCATAGCCTCTTGTGTCAGTCACCAGCTGCCATGGCTTGTAGTAGTAATATATTTCAGGATACTGACATGACTGACGTGGCAGTTAACAATCACATACTAAATTTACTTATGCATCATATTATTTATAGTTATAAAATTTAAAAAAAAATCTATCGCTTTATCTTTTAATATATATATTAGAGTTGGTAGAGACTAGAGTCAAGACATTTAGTTCCAGTAAGTTTCCCACTCGAAATCGAGACATTACGTGTTGAGTGGCGGAACTCAATGCCGTGTTTTGTTTTGTCACATCGGTGAAATAAAAAAAAATCGTTCTTTCGAATGTGGATTGAACTCACGGCTGCCCAAGATGGTGTGATACTCTACGTTCCAACGCTATAAGCCTTTTAAGCAAATTTCGACAAGAACCTACTTATTTTATAAGTATTTATAGTTTTATTAAAGCACACATCAGGCATACGTCGGATGTGACAGTCAAGGTGATTGATGGGACGGGTGATCAATTTTTTATGCTCACAATATTCTTGCTAAATTCTACTTGGTTTTAGCAAATCGCTAGTTTATACATAAAATATGTATCTAGTGTCTTAACATTATGTTTTCTCTGCCTACTCTATAATCTGTGGAAATATTTAAAAAAAATCGTCTTGACCCATTGGCACAAGGGTGTGATTGTAAATGCGACTGCTCTATTTGACACACAATACGCAACGCCTCGAGAATTCGGCGGAAAGTGGGAAACGGAAGTGTCTAAACACTAAGTTTTCAGTTTCTCCTTGCCTATCCTGCTATATGTGGGATACAGAATGAAACTAAAAAGTCTTCCATGTGCCACTGCGCCCAGACTAACCTTATTTGAATGCTCATACCTAAATATATCTCTATATATAATAAGACAGTAAAAATATTTTGTCTGTACATTTAGTAATTTTGACTGAAATGGATAGAGGGACACTTAAAAAGAATAATAGAAAGCAAAAAGATTTTTTTTGAATTTCTTGTCTGTCTGTCTGTCTGTCGACATATTTTTGTCCACATTTTTCTCTGAAAGTACTAAACCGATTTACTTGAAAATTTCACCAATTGCTTTGTTTTAACTCAACTTAACTACTAAAGTTTAGTTCATCAAAATCGGTTCATTAAAAAAAAAGTTGTCGTCATTTGAAAGAAGTCGTAATTAATTCAACACGGAGATAAAGAACGATCTTGAAAGAAATATCAAGTAAATACAAAGATTTTTTGGTTGGTTCGTTCATATAATATATGTAACTAATTTAAAAACTGTACAGGAGTTAATATGCAATTATTACAGTTATTTTACAAAGAATATTATGAATCCTTCAAATCAATAATTTAACATTTAAGGCTGTTTCTGAATGAGTAAATTAAATTATTCACTGACATCAGCACATTTAACAGAGTATATTATATAGGTAAAAAGAACATCACAACAAAGTTACAAAAATATATACGTGTAATAAATAATTAGCTTCATGTATATTTTATAAATATCAAATATCAACAATTGTCGTATTTTTTAAAACAATTAAAAAATCTTTGACGATAATGTCGTAAAAAAATCATATTAGATTAAAAGAAAAATCATATTATATTATAATAGAAGTCATTATAGTTCTCAATCAATTCTGCTTATTAAATCAATAATCATGTATTTTACGCGGGCCAAGTCGTGGGCGAGCCGCTAGTGTATAATAAATTAATATAATAAATGTATAAATAAATATATAATAATAAATAAATAAACACAGTATTTATCAATTATAACAAATTATGTTCCCTAAATTATACGTATACAAGCAAATGTGACGCACAGTGGGCACGGGGCCAGAATGTCGAGACGAAATGGACGTCGCCCAAAATAGAGCTAATGATCCTTATCCCAGCTGGCCCCGTTGCTCTTGTTTGTATGGAATTACCTGAAACAAAGGAAAATATTATCAGTGAAAATTATTAATGTAATTAAATTATTTATATGTCAATTTCTAGTATATATAAATCAAATAATTAAATAAACTTCACGTTGTATCCCGCATATAATAGAGGGAACCTAGTGGTAAGACACTCCGTTTTCAACTTGATGATTGGCGGAGCTCATCGCCGGGCGTTTGCCTTAATACTAGAACGAAGAAATAAAAATATAAATTTAAATTAATATTTCATTTTCTCGAGTTTCCTCTAAATTATATGTAAATCTCTATAATAATAGAAATTATCTAAGCAATTACTAATTAGTACTTATATTATAACATGTCGACTCCAGAAATGCGTGGGATATCCATATATTTAAAATTATTGATCTTGGATTGTTTCCCAAGTTGACATGACTTTTAGTTTCCTAGAACTTCCTTGATAAACATACAAACACACAATATATTTACGATATGTAGTACACGTAGTTATACATTATAGTTAGTTGCATTATACTTTTTTAGAAGGGATTTAGCGGGATTTGAACCCGCGCCTCTTGGAAACCTTGCAAAAGTTACGCTACGTTTCAATTTTTGTACGTTTTCTAATACAGTATTTTTCTTTCCTAAGTGTGAAATAATACTCTAAAATTATTAAAAAAGATCATGCATTAATATTATCCAATTACAACTATTTCACACACTATGTATACTCACACATACTTTTTTAAAATAAAAAAATAAAGCAAAAAAAAAAGCTTTATTTTGAAAGTTTCAATCAAAATCTTGAGTGATATATATAAAGTAAGTATATATTTTTGATCATCACGTACAAAAACAAAAATTTTGCTTTGTTTTCCTTATCGAATGTACATACATATATGAACATTGAAAGAAAAACGGAATATGTAGTGATGAATCATTGTATTATTTTCCTGCTCATATTCTTACAAAACTTTATTCTAATTTTGTTTCGTTTCTTATGGTGTTTTGGATATTTATAGCTATAAGATTGTTGTATTAACTTATTTGTATATAAATATCACTTCACTTTGTATCCCATATATCTATAGTACTTGTTGCTATAAGTGTGGGAACCTAGTCTTATAACATTGCGTTCCATTTCCGCCCAATTTTGCACGAGACTTTGTTACCAAAGCGAGAAAATGAAAATAAATATTTTTTCCAGATTGAAATCGTACCCACATGCCCTAACAGCCGCCTTGAGTTATTTGCTGTACCACGACAGCATTTACCGTATTTTTTTCAGCTTCACGCTGTATTCCGCACACAGCAGGGTAGGCAGAGGGAACCTTGTGTTAAGACACTCCGTTCCCCACTTTCCGCCAATTTCTGGAGGCATAGCGTGTTGAGTGGCGGAACTCAACGCCGCGCTTTCCCCTTGACACCAGAGAGAAATAATGAAAATATAAATGTAAATAAATATTTCATCTCCTCGAGTGGGGATCGAACCCACAACCAGTCGATTTACAGGCACACTTTGTGCCTGCACCACGACTCGCCTCGTATTTAAAGAGAATATTTTCAAAAGATGCTATGCACATGTTTAAGTAATTTTCGCTACATTTGACTTAATCTTTCTCGACACGTCGTAAATAAGAGCGAGGTCCATTCCGGTCCGTTTAAGGGCAATTCTAGTTTAGTTCTGGTCCATATTATCATCATTTTATTTTCTAGTCTTTGAGGAAAAAATATATTTTTTTTGTTTTGTTGTTTTCTTTACTTACTTTAAACTTCCGACGCAAAAACAGGGGTGTTATAAGGTTGATATGTCTGTCTGTGGCACCGTAGCTCCTGAATTAAAGAATCGATTTGACTGTGGTTTATTTTAATCGGAAGCCTTGTTCATCGCGGTAGTTCTAACTATTAAGAGCTACAAGCAGCACTTTGCCGATGAGGTAGTGATATTTTTGTATAGAATTTTGCAATATTTTGGACTTTAAACCATGCCCCTTTTTCGTTAGGCGTCTTATTTCCTACACTGGTTCTCTTACAATAAAGTAAAAATGAAAATTGCTTACAATAAACGAAAAAATCTATTAATCCATGAAACTACCGATCCCCACTCTTCACTGCTCTGGCGGACCTCAACGATGCGCTGTCTTGGCAAAGAGTGATGTCGAGTTCCGACGCTCGCTTCGAATTCGGGAGGAAAGTGAAGGACGGATTGTCTTAACATTAGGTTTCTTTTAGATTATTTTTTATTAGATTATTTAAAGTTACCGTTGCAAGTATTAGAATAATAAAGTTGTTAATAGATAAAAACTTGTTTGCTCCAAGCGGGTTGTTCCTGTATTATAAACTCACACGATATATTATGTAATTTGACTTATACGAAGAAAATTGAGGCAACTTTGAAATTAATTACTATAGTAAGTTTATTTGAACGACAGATAGTGATTAAATTAGTTTAGGTAATGATTAAATCAATTTTAATGGAAATGCATTCGATTTATACAGGATGGAAGCGACTGCGCTCCTTTTACGGCAGCAGAATATGGGGTAAAATATTTCAAACCCATATCTGAGATAAGTATCAAGATTTCTCAACAGTTTAAAAGTAAAAGAATTATTATTTTATTTTTATTTGTTTTTTACTTTACCTGTGGCACAGTTACAAACAGATACCAAAAACGTAAAGACCTACAACAACAATAATAAAAATTAATTCTTTAGCAAAATCTCTTTCATTTTTTAATCGTATTTAGGTTTTAATAGTAAGAGTAGAATCTGTGTTTTTAAAACATTGTATACTGATAAAAAAACGGCGCCGAGGTAGTTGTCTATATTAGTAATTGACTTACGACAGGTGAAGCCAAATTATGAAATTATAAAACCTAAATTACATAGTTATCTTAATGATCTATATAAATAATTATCTCGGATCAGTACATAAATGAGATAACTAAGATAATCACCGTGAGAATTCTGTTTTCTTTCCTTACTCTGCTAATGAGATAAAACCTGGCGTTGAGTTCCGCCACTCAACGCAATGCCTCCCGTATTCGGCGGAAAGTGGGAACGGAGGTGTTATAAACTTAATGAGAATGAAGTGTCTTTGTAACATTAGACTCCCCATGTTCCCTCTGCCTCCCCTGTAATGGGCGGGATACAGCGTGAAACTAAAAAAAGGTAAATTAAATAAAGAGAAAATTGCAGCTTTAGCTGCTATTTGCTCACGCATAACAGCGTGTGTCCTGTGTTCAAAGTAGACTGATGGGATGTATATCAAACAGCACACACATAGACACAAATACATATATGCTCTTGTCGATAATCAAACCTCGAACCTCTATCATAATAATCAAAATACTTAACCACTAAGCTAACAATCCTAATTACTAATATCCAGAACTAAAACTATCCTTATACAAAGTGAAACGCAAAATGTTAAACAAAACAACATAACTTTTTGTCCCACCACTTGAAACTCGTCAGTAAAACGTGTCGAGAGCGGTCATGACAGCAGTTTCATACTAAACTAAACTTTTTTATTTAAGCTCGAATGACCTATTTATAAAACAATTTTTAATGAAAATAAAAGTAAAGAAAATCAACCTGAATGATGACTATTGATAAATAGGCTAAATTATAAAAACAATGATTTTAGAAAATTTTATTTATTCGTTTGGGGATAACCATGGCACAGTGGCAGTTCATATCCCGCTGTGGCAAGACAAAGCACGGCGTTGAATCCCGCTGCGTCATATTCAATGTCTCAAACTTCAAGCATAACGCTGTATTACGCGTATACCAAGGTAGGCATAGCATATTAAGTATAAAAACTCATCACCGCGGTTTGTCTTATTATCATAGCGAGAAAATGGAAATATATATTCTTTCGAGTGGAAAACGAACCTACAACGCATTTACGGTCAGATTTCAAATATTTTTCAATATGATTTATGTTAAATATTCTATTTTTATTCGCCTTCACGCTGTATCCCGCATATCGCAGGGTAAGCAGAGGGAACCTTAAGTAATACCGTTCCCTAAAAATTACTATTATTTTGACTATTATATTGCCGGTGCAACGTGATTTCGGGAAACCGAGAAAGCAATCTACGTTTCCAATCATTTAATGTACATCTCATCAGTATTGGATTGAAACTGTACCAAAGTTTACAGTAAATATACCTGTTAGTTACTCTGTATTTGCTATGTTAACAGTACCAGCGGTACTAGCGGTACTAGTCTATATACCTACCTGTATTTAGTTATACATGTATATACTAATCTGGGTAGAGGTAGTATATGGTGCTACCTGCATACTCGTATATACGCTTTTGTCTGCCTATGGCTGTCTACTAACGATGTTTGACAAAGTAAATTTGAGTTGTGATTGAGGTCAGTCGTGGCGCAAAGGCACAAGCGTGCGACTGGAAACGCGACAGGTTGTGGGTTCGATTTTCACTCGAGGAAGTTAATTATTTCATATTTTCATTTCTTCGGTCTGGTAACGAGGCAAAGCGCGGTGTTAAATTTTCCACTCAACGTGCAATGCCTCTAGATATCGGAGGAAGTGGGGAACAGAATATCCTAACACTAGGTTCCTATACGCAGCATACAGCGTGAAGCTAATTATGAATTTTCACTTCACTCTGCAATACTCTGTTATTTTCGTTATGTATAACTGAAACTTGTGATGTATCTGTGTAAAGATATAATATTATTACAAATTAAAGCTAAATTTAAGAAATATTGCTAACTTATTGCTCTCCATGTAGCTAAAGCGGCGTTAAGTTACGACTTTAGTGTCCTTAAAAGAAAAAAACCATTTGACAACAATAAATAAACCTATCATAAAATTTGAACCTACGATATGCATCTTTTTTTATTAATCCAGTATAATAAATAAAAATCCATAGGCATCATTAATTTGCAGACTACAATCTAATTAATACAAAGTTTAAAGTGGATTCCGTAGTAACACAACAATCGAGTTCGATCATCAGAGATGCATTTCAATATTTGATCTAACTACCAAACTCTAACAATGGAACTTTGTAACTTGTTCCTATTTGTTGGTAGTGGTTTAGTACTAGTATTATAGTTGTATTATGTATTTGTTAATAACTTAACTTAACTTACCGGGGTAGTCAGAGAGAACGGAGCGCCAAACGCTACGGTCTCTACATACCTCTTTCGCCTCGTCCACTGTCATCAATACATGCCCTCTGGAGAGTCCTCATGCTTTTTACGTGACCCTCCTCCAGTATCTTTGATACTGTGTTTTCGAAGGTCAACCGAGGTCTCCCCCTACCTCTGTTACCGCTCACTTTTCCATCATAAATCTTTTTTGCCATTCTTTCATCACTCATTCGTTCGACGTGCCCAAACCAGCTGAGCACGTTCTTCTTCATTCTCACCGTGACATCCTCGCTAGTACCTGCCATTCTTATTATTGTTAATTATTGTTAGAAATATAAATTTTTGTTTAGCTTCACGCTGTATCCCGCGATAACAGGAAAGTCGTGTTAAGACACTGTGTTCCCAATTTTGCAACTTTTTCCAGATATAAAAAGACAATTTGCTGTGTTGAGATGTCACCACTAAGCCAGCGATGTCTCGAAATAAAATGGAAAGCGGAAAAGTGAATGTCTTGGACCTCGATTTTCTTATCCTACCTCCTAAAGAGTGAAACTAAATAAACACATTTTACCACAGTCAGCATTCACACTGAATCCCGCACACAGCAGGGTAGGTAGAGTGAACCTAATGTTAAGACACTCCATTCCCCACTTTCCGTCGAGTTCTGGAGGCATTGCGTGATGAGTGGCGGAATTCAACGCCGTGCTTTGCCTTGACGTAGTGTCAAGGCAAAGCGCGGCGGCAAGCGAAGAAATGAAAATATAAATTTAAATAAATATATATATTGAGTGGGGATCAAACCCACAACTAGTCCATTTTACAGTGACACTTTGTGCGCCACGACTGGCCTCAGCTAAAATCTAATAATACATTATTTTAATGTAACATTATAATTATATTACATTTCAGTTTAAATTTATTCGTGAACTATGAGTAAGCTTGAGGCGTTACACCCACGACTGTTGCTGGAGACCTGTCGTCAAATACCAACGCAATTCCTAAGAAAATACTATTAACTTAAATACATATGCCGCAACAGAAAGAAGCAATGTAAAATTAATTTATGTATATTTTTGGGAACCTAGTAATAAGACACTCTGTTCCCATTAAGACACTTCTATTTCCTATTTAGCGCCGAATCCTGGATTGCGTGTTGAGTGGTGGAACGCAGCGACGCGTTTTGTTGTTATTTTTTTTGTGCCTCTTCGCCACGACTGGCCTCTAATATACATGTTGATTAGCTCTTACTTGCGACTTCGTCCGCATGGTCTATGGTCAAGAGTTATTTATGACATACGATAGATTCTAAGTTTCCAAGGTAGTAGGCTCTAATCGCACAGTGGGTTACATCAAAACGCAAAATTTAATGTACTATAGCTCATAATCTTCCTAAAAAAGTTCTTTATCAAATATCATTTAGTTTCCATTTCCATGAAAGAAGAAATGGAGATGAAGCAATCTATTGTTATAATTTTAACTTATTTTCGATTAATACAACCTAAAATTAAACGTTCTGGGGCACAAGTTATTTTTAAAATTTTATTATTAAATCAGATCAGATCAGATACACTAATAATCCCCACAAAACGTGCTCATCAATAAGTATTATTATTGAACTATCAAATACATACAATTTCGTATTTACTGTACAGCTTTTTAAAAGCCCATCCGCGGTTTAATCCCGTAAATCATCGATGCAGTATATTCCAATCGTGTGAACACAAAATTAATTACGATCTGCGGTTGTGTGTGCGTGTGTGTGTGTGTTTTTATATAAAACTCACTTAATATATGTATGCTTTAATGTTATTTTTCTATAGCCATTTGTTTTTAAAAGGTTTTTAAGTGTGTATATCAGTTTTTTATTTTTATATAAATTTCGCGTCCGCATCTTTTTATTGTAGTTTATTATTTGATTGTTTCATTGCCCAACCCTCAACACACAATGCCTCGAATTCGGGCAAAAAGTGCAGCACGTAGTGTCTTGACACTAAGTTATCTCTGCTTATCCTTCTTGAATGTTTTTTTGGCTCATCTGGATATGCGTAGTAAAAAAAGCGTTCCTCTGAGTGCGTTCTAAGTCGCGTTCACAATCAGATAGACTTCTAATGCTCCGGAAGTACATAAATCTATATTTTTTATTAAAATACCTTACTTCACAAAAGGTATATTTTTAGCTTCACACTGTAACCCGCACATAGCCAAGGCGAACCTGGTGACTTTAGTGTTAAGACACTCTGTTCCCATACCCATAAATACAGTTCCATTACCCACTTTCTGTCGAATTCTCAAGGCATTGCGTGTTGAGTGGCGATACTCAACGTTTAGCCTCCAGAACAGAGCGACTATATGAAATTACATTTCCTCGATCGAGAATCAAACCTATAACCGTCACTTACATCCCTATGCCACGACGATTTGAACGATATAAGCGATTATATCTAACTTTAAAGGTCTGCCCAAAGCCGTATTTCGTCTATTTTGTACGGGGCTTAACGCTACATCATTTATCATTGTCCTAATGAAACCATTTATCAGTTGGCTTCTCATTTTTGCCGGCTCACGTTTTAATCATAAAGACGTTGACTATTAAACAAAATTGTGGATTGATGGATTTTGAAGGGTGTTTTATGTTTTTTTGTTTGTTTGTAAATAATAGAGTTAATTTTGGTGTACTTTGAAAAGACTATTCGGTTGCGTTTTCAAACATTATTTAAAAAAAATAAAAAAAAAAACAGTTTCGCGCTATATCCCACACACAGCAGAATAGGCAGTGCGAACCTAGTATTAAGACACTCCGTTCCCCACTTTCCGTCTCAACTTCAACGCCGCGCTTCACCTCCACACCAGAGCGAAGAAATGAAAATATAAATGTAAATAAATATTTAATTTCCTGGGGATCGAACCCACAACCAGTCGATTTACACGTTATGCCCCTGCGTCACGACTGGTCTCTGGTCATCTAATATATCTAATACATACTGGCCTCTAAATATATAATATAATATTTTTAATTTTGTTATTCCCCCCAATTCCTATATGCCCATGATCTTGCTCTGGCTGCTCAGGCGCCAGGTTTTGAGGAGGTAGAAAGTTTGTAGAAGACAGCTCTAAACGCACTCGACTCATACTACGACAACAACACGAGGAGGTGGACATAGCATTAAAATAGAACTGTCGAATAATTCCTGTTTGCCTTAAACCCACACCATTAAAAATGGTCTACCCTCTGGCTGGCATAGTGCCTCTTAAGGCCAGGAATTAGATCCTAGGCATCCACTCTATGGCTACACTGCACCTTCTGCCCGCTTAAATAGCCGCCACAGTTTTATAAAATCTACGACAGCTTTAGATTGTGATCCGAGTTGTGCTAGGGAACGGCTATGGCAGACAAACCACCCACCATTTTCAGACTTTGTCCCCTCCAAAGAATCCTTACTCGCAGGTCACAACTTGCAATAGCCAACCTGGTAGTCCCCTAATCGATTTCAGAGGTTGGCCGATGTAAAGAACTACTCGTAATCAACCTGCGACTGTGGCGGCTACCCACAAACAACGGCACACTTCCTCTCCAGCCCCAAATGTCCGTTTGTATGACGACTTGACTAAGGCAACAGATACCGTGGTAACAGTCAACGTGGCACGTGTGGTTTCCAAGCATTGACACACAGATGAACAATTTTTATTTTTGGAAAACGTATAAAAATTTGAACGTAGTGGAGATTTGAGTCGGTGCCTCGTGTACCGTCCAAACGCTCTGACCACTAAAGCATACGTTCATCGTTTATGCAGCTATGTCGATATTCGAAATATTGAGTGCATAAGATCCATCCTTGGTCAAGTGACACTATTCTTATTTAATTCGTTTGTACCATCCGTAGCGAACTTGTAGAGTCACCTACCTACCTCCTAGTACCTACTTAACCCTGCCCAGGTTATAATAATAGATAGCAAATTTCATCTCACAATATCATCTCATTTTATAAGAAAATATAATATAATAAAGATTCACACTAACCTAATTCCCCGCACGCAAAATTCATCAAAACAGTGAATAAATTATACAGCTATGAAATATTATCTCAGTTTTAGGGGCGTTCATTAATCAAGAGGTAAGAGGTCACCTTCTGAAACTTTGTTGACGTGTCAGCGAAATTCAATAGTTTAGAATTGTTTGTCGTATATCTTTTATTTAAGAAATTAGTAGAGTTATAGCTGTCGACTGCTGACTGCTGACAGACAGACAGACAGACAGACGAACGGACAACAAAGTGACCTTATAAGGGTTCCTTTTTTCCTTAAAAGGTATAAACACCTAGTAATACAAAACTTTGTTTTTCACTTTCCACTCGAAGAGATTTAAGCCACCGTAGCGCAATGACCTTAACGATGGTTGTGGGTGCAATTCCCACTTAGATTAATGAATCATTTTCTATTCTTTCCGCCCTCAAAACCCAAATCCTCAACAGTTGAGCAGAAAGGGCGAAACAGAGTATCTTAACACTAGGTTACCTCTGCCTACTCTGCTTTTGCGGGATACAGCGGGAAGCTAAATATAAATAAAATATAAGTTCAACAATACAAACAACATTAGAGTGAAAAAAAACCATTTAGTCCCAAGTACCTCGTATAAAATTTATGGATATTACCTATTAAATAAAACGAAATATGTTTACAATTTATGAATTTATTACTTAAAGCCTAAAATAAAAAAATTAAGCCGCGGCAGTACGCTTGAATAACAAATTTAAGAAGAGGTCGTCTATAAAAAAATATATTCTATTTTAGCCATTTTTGTCCTTCATTTTATTAATTGAAACAGCTGGTTTACTGATCCAATTACAATTTATCGGCATTATCCCAAGCCTAAGCCGATCGTGCATAATGAAAGATTCTTTTATTTTTAGGGTTCCGTACCCAAAGGTTAAAGGGACTTTATTATTAAGACTGCTATCTGTCTGTGTGTTCGTTTGGCACAAGGTGTCTCATGAACCGGGATAGTTAAACAGTTGAAAAATTCTTTTTTTCGTCTCTATTTTTTGCTGTTTTTATTTTCTGCACTAGGACTAGGATTGACATTATTTATTAGCAAATCGGAAAAATACAGTTAAATTGAGGTCAGTCGTGGCGCAGGGGTACAAAGTGTGACTGTAAAATCGACTGGTTGTGTGTTCGATCCCTACTCAAGGAAATTAAAAATTTATTCCCGACTGCTAAGGAAGGGTTATGTTTTTCGCGTATCTTGTATGTATGTAATATTCTTTATTACCTCGTATCTCCAGAACCGCTGAACGGATTTACATATTTGAGGTATCGTTAGATTCGTATTAGCACCCCAAGTGTTCTTAGATAGGTGACGTTAATAAAAAATAACCATAGCGGCTGTGGTACGCCATTGGACTTAGTGAAAAAAAAAAATGTTTCGAATACTACAATATGGGTATCAAATTTAAGAGCTCAATTTCAGGATTTCAAAAAGGTATATCATGATTATCATTATCATAATAAATTCTAACAAAAAAATGAAAAATAAAAAAAATATTTGTAAAAACAAAAACCCCGACTGCATCAAACTAAAAAGAAAATAAACAAGCCCAATAGTTTATTAGGAGTAACAGTCGGGACCTATAAGTAATTCTTCAATCAATAATATCTTTACCAGGAACCCCGCATAATTTAAAGAGGTCCCGACTGTTAATCCTAATAAACTATTGGGCTTGTTTATTTTCTTTTTAGTTTGATGCAGTCGGGGTTTTTGTTTTTACAAATATTTTTTTTATTTACATTTATATTTTCATTACTTCGCTCTGGTATCGAGGCAAAAGCGCGGCGTGGAGTTCCGCCACTTAACACGCAATGCCTCCAGAACTCGGCGGAAAGTGGGGGACGGAGTGTCTTAACACTAGGTTCGCTCTGCCTACCCTGCTGTATACGGGATACAGCGTGAAGCTGATTAAGTTAATTTTTTTTAGAAAAATACATTATAATAACGCCAATACTTTTATACTATAATACCATTTAGAGAAGAAGCAAACAAATATATTTGGACCAAATTGTGGAATCTTTTTAATTAAACTGATGTAATTTATGTAGGTACGTTTGTAAAATGAACGTAGCTTTTATTTAGGTGACGATGAAATATAATGTTTATTATTAGTGATTTTTATATAGATAGATTAGGCCGTCGTAGCGCAGGGGCACAAGAGTGTGACTGTCACGTGACGGTTGTGGGTACGATCGCTACTGGAGGAAACGAATTTATTTCGAAATACTTTCATTTCTTCGCTCTGGTATCAAGGCAAGAGCCCGGCGTTGAGATCGTCGTCATCGAAAAATTTCGTGGAAAGTGAGGAACGGTGCGTCTCAGCGATAGGTTCCCTCTGCCTACCCTGCTCTATGTTGGATACAGCGCAGAGATGATTTTTTTTTTTATATAAATTAATAAATTAGTTTGGTTATAGGGTCGTCACCGTGGTACAACGTATAATCGTAAATGCGACAGATGTGGATTCGATTACCGCTCTGGTAATAAGACGTAATGCGATGTTAATGTTCACCACCCAGCATGCAAGGTCTCTAAAATTAAGCGAAAATGGGGTAGTCGGCTGAACCTCACTTAATGTTAGGACGCCTATAGTGAAAGTGGGGAAGGGAGTGTCTTAAAACTAGCCTCTTGAGGGAGGCTAGCCCTCAATCCCACTCAATAATGTAAGGCAGCCCTCTGTCTACCCCTAATTTACAATATTTACATAAATATGCTGCATAGAGAATGGTCGATTCTAGTTCATGATATTTATAAGGGTTGACTTTCACCAATATTTTATATTTAAATATGTATAAGCAATATTCCGATCTCTTGGACTTAGTGAAAAAAAAATTTTTCGTTCCGAACACTACAATATGGGTATCAAATTCAAGAGCTCAATTTCAGAATTTCAAAAAGGTATATCATGATTATCATTATCATAATAAATTCTAACAAAAAAATGAAAAATAAAAAAAATATTTGTAAAAACAAAAACCCCGACTGCATCAAACTAAAAAGAAAATAAACAAGCCCAATAGTTTATTAGGAGTAACAGTCGGGACCTATAAGTAATTCTTCAATCAATAATATCTTTACCAGGAACCCCGCATAATTTAAAGAGGTCCCGACTGTTAATCCTAATAAACTATTGGGCTTGTTTATTTTCTTTTTAGTTTGATGCAGTCGGGGTTTTTGTTTTTACAAATATTTTTTTTATTTACATTTATATTTTCATTACTTCGCTCTGGTATCGAGGCAAAAGCGCGGCGTGGAGTTCCGCCACTTAACACGCAATGCCTCCAGAACTCGGCGGAAAGTGGGGGACGGAGTGTCTTAACACTAGGTTCGCTCTGCCTACCCTGCTGTATACGGGATACAGCGTGAAGCTGATTAAGTTAATTTTTTTTAGAAAAATACATTATAATAACGCCAATACTTTTATACTATAATACCATTTAGAGAAGAAGCAAACAAATATATTTGGACCAAATTGTGGAATCTTTTTAATTAAACTGATGTAATTTATGTAGGTACGTTTGTAAAATGAACGTAGCTTTTATTTAGGTGACGATGAAATATAATGTTTATTATTAGTGATTTTTATATAGATAGATTAGGCCGTCGTAGCGCAGGGGCACAAGAGTGTGACTGTCACGTGACGGTTGTGGGTACGATCGCTACTGGAGGAAACGAATTTATTTCGAAATACTTTCATTTCTTCGCTCTGGTATCAAGGCAAGAGCCCGGCGTTGAGATCGTCGTCATCGAAAAATTTCGTGGAAAGTGAGGAACGGTGCGTCTCAGCGATAGGTTCCCTCTGCCTACCCTGCTCTATGTTGGATACAGCGCAGAGATGATTTTTTTTTTTATATAAATTAATAAATTAGTTTGGTTATAGGGTCGTCACCGTGGTACAACGTATAATCGTAAATGCGACAGATGTGGATTCGATTACCGCTCTGGTAATAAGACGTAATGCGATGTTAATGTTCACCACCCAGCATGCAAGGTCTCTAAAATTAAGCGAAAATGGGGTAGTCGGCTGAACCTCACTTAATGTTAGGACGCCTATAGTGAAAGTGGGGAAGGGAGTGTCTTAAAACTAGCCTCTTGAGGGAGGCTAGCCCTCAATCCCACTCAATAATGTAAGGCAGCCCTCTGTCTACCCCTAATTTACAATATTTACATAAATATGCTGCATAGAGAATGGTCGATTCTAGTTCATGATATTTATAAGGGTTGACTTTCACCAATATTTTATATTTAAATATGTATAAGCAATATTCCGATCTCATTTATTTTTTTTCAATGAAAAGAGCTACTACTACTAGTTGATTATGTGTAAAATGATTCTTTCACCTCTTATATAATGAAAACATAAATCGAAAGTTTATATTCAAATATCCATATATTATACTACATAGAAACCTGTCGTGGCGCAAGGGTATAGTTGTAACGCAACGGTTGTGAGTTCGATCAACATTCAAGGAAATGAAATATTTATTTAAATTTATATTTTCATTTCCTGGTGTCGAGCAAAGTGCGGCGTTGTATTCTGCCACCCAACACGCAATGCCTCCAGAATTTGGCGATAAATGGGAAACGGAGTGTCTTAATACTAGGTTCCCTCTGCCTAACCTGCTGTATACGGGATACAGCGTGAAGCTGATTTTTTATAAATACACTAAAGTAATACATGATAGTCGACACTAGCAACTTTAAGATCTAAAAGAGAAAATATCGATCTAGTGTTCCCATAGAAATTTCAAGAAACCCTCTCTTGGCTTCCCCTGCACTTACTAACATGCCAAATAATAATCTACTATAACTTTAGGTTAGAAAATACCATAAAATTATTAAAAAGTTACTGATTTGAAAGTAGGTAAACAAAGTTTAGTGTCTTAATATAGTTTGTCGCGCTGTTAACACTCTAAAATAGCTAAATTACTTTAGTAAAGGTGCAGTTTGCTAATACACTATACAAACTTTCAGTCAGGTCAAAGAGCTTATCTATATATATAAAAGGACTTGTGCTGACTGACTGAGGTAAGACGCACGCAGAGCCGTAACCGCTGATGGCAGAAACGTGAAATTTGGGCAGATGTTTATTTTCATATTCTGGACATTCACTAAGAAGGGAATTTGAAAAATTTTAACCCTAAAGGGATGAAATAGAGGTTGAAAGTTTGTATGGAAACATTTTTTAATCTGTACCGGTTTTTATAAAATTTGAAATTCAGACTGTTAGAAATATTTTATTTAACACGTGTTTCGTGGTTTTTAGAAAATTCACTCCTAATAAGCGGGCGAAGCCGCGCGCGCCCTCTAGTATATAATATAGAAGTTAGAGATGTTGTTGTGGGTCAGCGGCTCTTGACTGTAAACGACGGCTGTGGGTTCGATTCTCACACGGAGTATTGGAGTATCATCATCGTGGTAATCTATTAAGTATCGTTAAATTTCGATGTCCAGCACAAGAGCCTTTTATATGCGGGATAGATACCCACCCAACCCACCTTACAGGCAGGCAACGCACCTGTAGCTCCTCTGGTGTTGCACGGAGTCGTGGGCGGCTGTGATCACTTACC
Source organism: Heliconius himera (assembly GCA_021202915.1). Taxonomy (NCBI): domain Eukaryota; kingdom Metazoa; phylum Arthropoda; class Insecta; order Lepidoptera; family Nymphalidae; genus Heliconius; species Heliconius himera. The sequence goes on from JAJHJA010000401.1 coordinate 115,402, forward strand.
ATCAGGTGACCCGCACGCTCGTTTGCCTTGTCTTTTCCATAAAAAAAAAATAGAGCGTGAAGACAGTAAAAAAAACAAAACAAATAGAAATTTGTTTTTTATTAATAAATATATCTACTTGTCTTCATAATATTACAAAACGACTTAATAAAGAATTTCAAAGACATTAAATAATATAGCTGAAAAATCAACTTAAACTTTATTTTTTCAAAGAAATTATGTATAATTGAACTAGCGTCCATTACTTTTAATTGGATATTGTAAGTTCCATGGAATAAGGTCAACGAACCCTTCGTTGCTTAAAGAGCTGTCATTGAGAGCAGTCGCGCTTATAAACTGTTAATGAGATTTCCCGGGAATAAGGAATTCTTTTTTTTTTAATTAAAAATTAAATTAGCTTCACGCTATATCCCGCACACAGCAGGGTAGGCAGAGGGAACTTAGAGTTAAGACACTCCGTTCCCCACTTTCTGCCGAATTCTGGAGGCATTGCGTGTTGAGTGGTAGAACTCAACGCCGCGCTTAACCTCGACACCAGAGCGAAGAAATGGAAATATAAATTTAAGTAAATATTTCATCTCCTCGAATGGGGATCGAACCCACAACCAGTCGGTTTTGCAGTCACACCTCGTGCCGCTGCGCCACGACCGGCCTCCTTTTTTTTTATTTGGTGTAAAATATTTGAAAATCTTGAATTTTTAAGCCTTATTCTTTAAAATGGGTGTTTAGGTAAACACAAAAGAAAGAGAAATAATTAAAAAATTGTATAGAAACTCAGGATAGGCTATTTTATGTCAGGTTTTAGAGAAATTTTGGGTTATATCATTTTCGTTATTTTGACTTCAAGGCATTTGACTGAGAAAGTTAAAATTTTAACATTTCCGTAGCTCCTTATCGTAAGTTAGTGATAGTGAGTTACTAAGAAAGAATTTCTGGTAATTACTATAGAAATAGAAAAATAAAGAGATTTTTCGTTATACGTTTCAAAATCCACGCGAACAAATTTGCGGGCGACGACTAGTCTTTCTTATATTTTCTTATATTATAAAGGTTTACTCAATCACTAAGTACTGTATGCTCAATAAAGTGATACACTTGATTGCTCAAACGGCTAATATCGTCACCTGAACTACACTGCGAAACTGAGAATCCTGGGAGAAACGACGTTGCGTGTGTTCTAGTCAGGGCTGACGGTTTCTTGTAAGAAAATAATAAAAATAATATTATTTTATAGGTTTACTCAATTTAAAATTATTGAGTATTGGTAAGCTTTGGACTTTAAAGGAAAGTTTATCAAATTTACAATAAGATATAGATATTTTTTATTGCTTATTAGATATAGATATTGTGATAAGTGTTAGGTGGTGGAACTTAACATCGACCTTTGTTTAACCCAGTAAATGAGCAAAGTAAGGTCGAGATTTGTTTTGAAGGTGTTTATCAAAAAAAAAATTGTAGAGGAAAATGAGGATTTTTGAAAAAGGTCATTATTTTTACATAAGTACAAAACTTCGTTTTAACTTCCGTTGAATATATTATTATTTATGAATATCACATGTAACTTGTGGGTTGAACGCTGGCGGTTGCAAATATTGGTATTTATTTTTGTGAATTACAATAAATAATTAATGGATAAATATTATACAAGCTCTGTCTCAAATAAGAAATACCATTGTATTTTATAAATAAAGATTTAATTTTGAATGATTTTCACATAAGCTACAAATATACTTTAAACGACACCACAGGCGGTGATTAGCTTTTAATTGAAATTAAAGAGATATAAAAATATGTATGGGGATATTTTAATTGACATCCAGATTATATACTTAATATGTATATTTTTAATTATCTACTTTCTAAGTAAAACGCACCAAAAAAAAACAAACAAAAAAAAATAAATAAATCAGCTTCACGCTGTATCCCGCACGCAGTAGGGTAGGCAGAAGGAACCTCACACCGTTCCCCACTTTCTGCTGAATTCTGAAGGCATTGCGTGTTGAGTGGTGGAACTCAACGCCGCGTTTTGCCTCGACACGAGACCGAAGATATGGAAAAATACATTTTAAGTAAATATTTCATCACCTAGAGTGGAGATCGAACCCATAACCAGTCGGTATTACAGTCACACTTTGTGCCCATACGCCACAACTGGCCTCAAATAAAAAAAAGCCTTAATTATGTTAATCGTCCACAACATTCTCCCGTATTGTTTGTTCAACCCTTGTTCTTGTACCGACACAAATGCTCATTGGAGTGGATGCGTAGGAAATTGGCCACCAGCCGGTTGTTACTTGATGCTTATACGATCAACGAAAATGTAATTCCGTAACATTAAACATAACGTGAATGTGTTGTGTTCTACGTTGAAACCCATGTGGTTCAGTGGTAGCGTCGTTTTTGTAATTTTTTTATCACGCTGTATCCCGCACACAGTAGGGTCGGCAGAGGGAACCTAGTGTTAAGATACTCCGTTCCCCACATTCTGCCTAATTCTGGAGGCATTGCGTGTTGAGTGGCAGAACTCAACGCCGCGCTTAGCCTCGATACAAAGATGGAAATATAAATTTAAGTAAATATTTCATCTCCTCGAGTGGGGATCGAATCCACAACCAGTTGGTTTTGCAGTCATACTTCGTGTAAATTATTGTTATACATATATAGTTATTATATATAGCAAATACATAACTATATATAACATGATCTTTACTATACATAAAAAATCCAAAATAAAGCCTATAAAAATATCATTTTAATATCTTTAAATTTTGTATTTTTATGTAATATCGAGGCACAGTGGCCAATGTGTGACTACAAACGCAACTGGTTGTGGATTCGATTCCCACTCGAGGGAATAAAATATTTAATATTCTCATTTTCTTTGCTCTGGTGTCGAGGTAAAGCACGGCGTTTAGTTCCGCCACTAAACACACAATGCTTTCAAAATTCGACGAAAAATCAGAACACGTAAAAATACATTTTCTTTAGGAAAAAATCTTTTCTAAAAAAAGATACTCCACCATTTTCGTACTAGCAACTTGAAGTAAAAACAATATTTTCCCTGAAACTTTTATCTCCAATATTGGCCTCTGCACCAGCTGTACGGAACACTTGTTTATTAATAGCCTGTAGTTTTCTTATGTCAGCTGTACCAAAGGGTTCTTGAGGTCACTGCCGATAGTAGTTTATATTTACAAAGATATTGGATAACTAAATTATCTTTTTTGTAACTTCACGCTGTATTCTATATTTAGGAGGGGAGAAAGAATGTAGTGTTAAGACACTGTACCCACTGCCCAATTTTTAAGATATTTCGTGTTGAGTAGCGGAACTCAACGCCACGCTTTGTTTTGCTTCCCGAGCTAGGAATTCTTTTTTTCACTGGATGTAGTATAAACAACTATGTACATAACTAGCCATTCGTATATGTGGGTTCGATTCCCAGTCGAGAAAATGTAATATTTAATATTTTCTAATAAAGTAAATCGCGGCATTGAGTTCCGCCACTCAAGATGTAATGCCTTCAGAATTCCGCGAAAAATGGGGAACGGAGTGTCTTAACACTAGGTTCCCTTTGTCTACCCTGCTGTGTGCGGAATACATTTAATCTCTTATAGCTAAAGATAATGTTATTAAACATGATATATTACGGGCAACTGATTTTAATCATCGGATGAGCATACTTCCCGCCGCGTCACTTGGTTAGTATGCGTAAAAAATGGAACTTTTTTATATCTACTAAAGATCGTGAGAAAATATAATACAGACTCGTTATCAACTCTGCATTGTGTACGGCCAAACGGGCAGCTGTGCTGGATTTTGATGATGCAAAGAGCACTGCATCATCTGCGTACAGCAAGCAATTCACATCCAGGTCACCTTTACCATACTTTCACTCTCATGTCACTTTGTTTTACTCCCTGGAGTTGTTTACGTTATAATAAACAATTTTAAAACGTAATACAAAAATGTCAGTACTATGAGTCTTATAGGAAGGTACCGCCACGGGCTCGAAAGCAGTTAAGTAAGCAGTACTGTTAAAAAGAACCTACTGCTGCCTTGTATGTTGTCATGTAGCAGCACAGCACAATGTCCATAATATTTAAATATTAAAGTTAACAAAAAGCATAAATATACATATTATAGAAACTATTCATAAAAATAATTATAATCATTTTTTTAACTTAATGCTTTATCCCGCACATAGCAGGGCAGGCAGAGGGAACCTAGGGTTAAGACACTCGAAGAAACATTAAGACATTTTCGTGCTCCACGTTCCGCCGAATTCTGGAGGCATTGCGTGTTGAGTTGCGGAACTCAACGCTTCGCTTTGCCTCGACACCAGAGCGAACAAATGAAGATATTAAATATTTCACTTCTTCGAGTAGAAATCGAATCCACACCCTGTCGCATACAGTCGCATACTTGCGCCCTGTACCACGACTAGCCTCAATGGCCTCAATAATCAAATTATACTCTGAAATTGCACCTGTTGAACCTACTCATCTCCTCTCATTAATCAAGATTCGCCAACCACTGTACTAATGGGTCAGTCACATACTCTAGTCTTTATTCATTTTTTATTAGTTCTCAGTAAATTGAAAACGTGTCTTCGGTTTCCTGGATTTCACTTCCTAAGCACTAATCATGTAGAGAAAGTACAACGACTAGGTTTTTCACATATCTTACAATGTTCGACATCTATACTATATATAAAATCATAGTCTGAGGGAACCTGGTCTTAAGACACTCCGTTCTCCACGTTCCGCCGAGTTCTGGAGGCGGAACTCAACGCTGCGCTTTTCCTCCACACCTGAGCGAGCGATGAAAATATGAATGTAAATACTGGTTCGATCCCCACTTGAGGAAGTTAAATAATTAAAATATTTATTTCCTCAAGTGGGAATCGAACCAGTCACATTTTGTGCCCCTGAGCCACGATTGGCCTCGCATACTACAATGTTTATTTATTGTAATTATCCTCCACCTGAGATTGAATCCACAACATCATATTGTCAGTCAAACACCGTTCCACTGTGCCGAGTTGGTGTCACTACGTAGATATAACGTGTTATTTAAAGAATTACGACGTGTACTATACACATTACTATATATTGAGTCATTTCAGTATAACAGCAATAAAAGAACGAACTTATGCAACATAACAGGTATTTTAAGATAGCTTGGTTTTTTTTTTAAAAGAATAAGCACAAGTACGGAGTACCTATAAGTGATAAGCACTTAAAACAACCTGATGGGAAGTATTGATAGTTTATAGTTTAGATAATAAAATATTACTTTTTTTCCAACTAAACTACATGTTCAAGGTCGTCGTGGCGCAGAGACAAGCATGCGACTGTAAACGCGACGGTTGTGGATTCCATTCCCACTCGGGGAATAGAATATTTGATATTTACCTCGCTCTGGTAACGAGGCAAAGCACCGCGTTGAATTTCTCCACTCTACAGGCAACACCCCAAGAATCGGAAAGTCAGGAACGGAGTGTCTTAATGGGAGACGGAGTATCTTAACATTAGGTTTCAGATTCTTTCTGCTTACCATGCTACGTGCGGTATATACCTTAAAAGCTTAAGGAAAAATACACTTTTGGACTAAGTAATTAAAAGATTATTACAAAATTTTTTCATCACTCAAAGTTTCAGAATTACGTAAAAATCCTAACGTTATACATCGAAAACGATCATCAAATTTTGGTAGAAAGTTAAGGATGGATTGTCTGAACCCTAAGTTCTTTCTATCGTGTATTAAAAGTTGAAGCAAAAAAAATCATAATTTTTTACAAAATATTACACCAGTACCTATACTTTAACGTTATTCAGTGACAGCAAAGCAATATGCCATGATTTAATACAATTCTGCAAAAATTGTACATTTTTGCATAAATATATTCAAATATAAATAAACTCTGATAAAACCGACCTTTTTTGTTCGTTTCGAAAACAGCTATAAGGCCAATGTCGTCCTCTTCCATCAAGGCAAAGGATAAAATGAAAATAAAAGTGTGTCACTGTATTGTGGGCGAAGGAAACGTAAGCAATTCAATATATTTATGCATTTTAATTAAATGAATAATCGAAATTGGACTTTGTTTTCATACTGACAGTGTTACGGGTCATAGGTTCAATATTAATATGGATTTTGATAATAAATTCAAGACACTTTATATATGCAGTCGTTATTAAAAAAAAATAAGTTTGTTTTTTTTTTTTATTTTAAATGAAAGTGTTTTTTGTATATGTTCACGCTGTAACCCGCATGAACTAGAGTAAACAGAGGGAATCTTGTGTTGTTGAAACGTTTAGTGGTTGAACTCAAGGCTGCTCATCTTCTTGTTACCAGAACAAGGAAATAACTTATTATCCTCGAGTAAGAATCGAACCCATAGCTGTGGCGTTTGAGTCCACAACCCTTAACATCAAAAACCAAACCAAAACAAACAAAATTTCCAAAAAATATATATTACTATTAAAAATAGTTCAAGGATAACATACGATGGAAACACAAGAGCGATCGACTATCAATCTAGAGGCATACGGATTCTGAATGTGGCCAAGAAATACGAATAAAGATTACCCGACAAATCCCCAAGACGTTAAACGTGTGATATGAATAATGCATGGAAATGTGGTTCTATTAAATGAGTTTTATCAATTATTTTTCAATTTGATATTATTTTCTTTTTGTTTTTATTGAAAATGCTATTTTTTTTCAAGGTTTTGGTTTTTTTAACAAAGAAAAAAAAAATTAACTTATTAAAGATACACTTTTTTGCGTACAGTCAGATTAATTTAAAAACCGTAGCGTTTGGCGCGCCGTTCTCTCTGACTACTCCGCAAGGGATAAAGCGTGAAGCTAAGTTAAGTTAAGTTAAGTTAAAGATATACTCCAGAGGTGATCCCATATAAAGTTTATAGCAACTAATCCAGCACACTATACGAATATCGATCTTCTTTAGGTAATCTCTATCTATACTAATATTATAAAGCTGAAAAATAAACTATGTTTGGTTGCACGCAATAATCTCAAGAACTACTAGTTCGGATTGAAAGAATATTTTTAAGTAAGACATTGGTCTATTTATTGGGGAAGGCTATGTTACATTATATTAATCTGTAAGCAAGTGCGCTGCAATTTTTTAAATTTACGCTGTATCCTGTACATAGGAGGGTAAGCAGAGGGAATCTAGTGTTAAGACTTTCCGTTCCCCACTTTCCGCTTTTGGAGGAATTGTGTGTTGAGTGGCGGAACTCAACGCTGCTCTTTCGCCTTGGTACGAAGGAGATCAAATGATCAAAATATTAATAAAATATTAATTGATTCCCTTCGACTGGAAATCACCACAATAGCCTCGGGTCGTCACATGCCAGCGTGAGCTATTGCCATTGTAGATTGTAGTTGTTGATGTTCTATCATATACTACTATATGATAAAACATACATGATATATGACAGAGGCCAGTCCTGGCGCAGCGGCACATAGTGTGACTGTAAAACCGACTGGTTGTGCGTTCGATCCCCACTCGAGGAGATGAAATATTTACTTAAATTTATATTTCCATTTCTTCGCTCTGGTGTCGAGGCTAAGCGCCACTAAACATGCAATGCCTCCAGAATTCGGCAGAAAATGGGGAATGGAGTGTTTTAACACTAGGTTTCCTCTGCCTACCATGCCGTGTGCGGGATACAACGTGAAGCTGAATTAATCTTTTATTTGATAAAACAACATGTATCTTCCACCATTATTTCAATGATGCCAAACATAATGATATATAGCTAAAGAGATAGCTTCTGAACTGATGCTGTATGGACCGAAGCGAGCTCTATGACATTAATTTGGCAACCTCCATCGCCCCTACCGACCCCCCCCCCCCTCCCCTCCCCCCTCAGGCGACAAACCGTTTTCATCCATTACATTTTATATTGAGCGTAAAATGAACTGTCTAGAACCAATACTAAATCTTGAAGCGACTTTACACAATAACTTAGTTCTTTTTAGTTCTTTATGCCTATTCTTGTTTCGTAGTATAAAGTTTTAGTCTTATGAGGTAGTGTAGATGCGATTGTTGAATTTAATAAATGTTTGTCCTAATTGTTTATTTTTTTTTATTTTTGCCCATTTTAGACATTATGTATAGAGCACAGAATCATAAGCTCAGATAAAGTAAAGGAAATATATTTATATACAATAATTGGGCTGTTGTGGCGTACCAGCACAGTGTGTGACTGTTAACGCGAAAGTTATGGCTTCGATTCCTATTCGGTTTTTTTTTATTATCTGTACCGATTTTTATAAAATTTGAAATTCAGACTCTTAAAAATATTTCATTGAACACGTGTTTCATGGTTTTTAAGAATTCACCCCCTAAGGGTTTAAACAAGAGGTTGAAAGTTTATATGGAAAAATCTTTAAATTGCCACCGATTTTTATAAAAATTTAAATTCAGACTGTTAAAAATATTTTATTGAACACGTGTTTCGTGGTTTTTTTAGAATTCACTCTTAATAAGCGGGCGAAGCCGCGCGCGCCCTCTAGTATCATAATAATCTCTTTATTTAAGACTTTAGATCCATATAATTTTTGTTAATATATATGACTTAACCTACATAAGTAAGATTACAAATTCTCTTTAAGTAAATTTCTTTATAACAAAGCCATATATAATAAGAAAGTAACTTTAGAATTTTTAGAATATCTTTTTAGGAACGTTGTTTTATACAACGTACGTACTATGCATACATACCTGTCTCAAGAGCTATCTTCAAAGAAGTGTGGCGACGATATAATACATTCATTTGTATTCAGAGAGCACAGCCATCCCCCAGTGGCAGGAGATGACCGATGCTGGCGCACAGTTTTTATCTATGCTTAAATAGATTTTTTTTTCACATTTCTATACATATTTCACATTTTACGTGAAAAGAAAAATTTTGTTTTGTATTTTTCGCTTGTTTTAAAAATAATCGGTTCCGTAATACTGTGTTAGATGTGCTTTATATCAGTCGCTGAGGCCCGTATTTATAAATAGCTCTCAAGTCTGAGATCGATCTTGAGATGCTCTGTTTATTCATAGATATATAATTTATAACCGCTCCCAGTTAATATAAACGAGCCTTAAACTGCGGCTTCGCCAACGTTGATCACGTTGGAAATGTGGAAATAACTAAGAGGTAATATTAGCCGCACGTACAGTAGATTATGGTGGTTAATTATTAAGGTGGCATATACAATTTATTATCATTTTACTATAATTTTGATAATCATAATCAGCTTCACGCTGTAGTGTTAAGAGATTCCCCACTTTCTGACGAATTCTGGAGGTGTTGCGAGTTGAGTGGCAGAACTCAACGCCGCGCTTAACCTCGACACCAGAGCGAAGAAATGGAAATATAAATTTAAGTAAATATTTCATCTCCTCGAGTGGGGATCGAACCCACAACCAGTCGGTTTTACAGTCACACCTCGTGCCGCTGCGCCACGACTATATTTTGATGATATTACTAATTTATGTATAAAAACGTTTATATGACGATAGATTTTTATACAAGTTGGACTATCTTTCTCACTCGTTTCCTTGTTTTGTCTTGCAAAAAGAAATAACGAATACCCCCATTTATTCTCCTAGAATTCAAACTCACAATCATCACCCTTAAAATCAGTTACTTTTCCTCTTTTCCACAAAGGCCTCGTTTAAGAATTTTATATACAAAATTAGCCTTAAGCATCAGGGATATATAGATTAACAGGCAGATAGCCAAAAACAGTACTAAACTACTGACTTAACTGGATTTACGCCCCAGTGTAGCTCGGCTTGTTATTTACCAGTTTTAATGGTGGACCAGGACCATTCATTTCATGCTCAATTTATAATGAAATGGATGAGAGCGCTATTTGTCACCCCCTGAGTGAATAAGGTCATATATTTAATATATTACGATTTTCTATACAAATCAAACCGATTTTGATAAAACTTAAACAGTTTCAGCTTCACGCTGTACCCCGCACACAGCAGGGTAGGCAGAGGGAACCTAGTGTTAAGACACTCCGTTCCCCACTTTCTGCCGAATTCTGGAGGCATTGCGTGTTGAGTGGCAGAACTCAACGCCGCGCTTAACTTCGACACCAGAGCGAAGAAATGGAAATATAAATTTAAGTAAATATTTTATCTCCTCGAGTGGGAATCGAACCCACAACCAGTCGGTTTTGCAGTCACACCTCGCGCCGCTGCGCTACGACTGACCTCAAACAGTTTCCTAAGTTAAATATACTTTATTCAAATCGAAAAGGAGCATCTCGTATGAAAAAATATTTAAAAAATATTTAACTGTGTATACATATGCCTTAACAAACTATTTTCTCATTCTGGTATAAGACAAAGTACGGCGTTGAGTTTCTCTGTTGTCTCTGCCTATATACGTGATATAGCGTGAAGCGATTTCTTGTTTAGAATTTTGTACCTCAAAAGGGACGCTCATAGATACATTTCGTTGTTCGTCTGTCAAGACTATTAATCTCGACCAGGTGGAGTATCAAACAAGTTAATATCATATTTTTATGTCTATAGTCCCTTAAAATATAGAAAAATCAAGCTTCTAAGTAAAGAAGTAGAACTGTGTGTGTACACACACTTAACAGATAAAAATTACAAAAGGTGAGAATTTATAGATTTCATAGAAAAAAAAGCATTATAAATTTATATTTGTAGTTCATTTCATACAAAACCCGCCAAGTTTAAATCTATCTGCTTTTATAAGTACTTTCTGTTGACCTAAGAGTCCTAAAATTTACACGAAAGCCACGGTGGGCGAAACCGACTCGCACTTAACCAGTTTTTTTAATCTTATTTACACCACAACGTCAAATAATTAGAAAGATCCTTCATATTTCCTTCAGCAAGAAAAAATATTTTTTTATTCCACACTAAATAGAAAGCCAGGTCCTAAACTCTTAGATTTTGTCAAGGGCTAGTCTAGACGAACGTTCATTTTGGTTCATTTTCATGTTTTGAACCACGATTTTTAACGAAAGTGCTAGTCAACACGTGTGACGCTTTTAACGCGGTGTAATTTTCGAGAGTGGCCATTTCACCAGATGAGCTCTGGGCGTCGTCACATCTATTACTGTAGAACAGTCGAAGACAGATATACTTTGGACGTATTAACTGATGTATTTACATACATATGTATCTATATTTTTTTTTTATTTGATATGTTTTTTTATTTTAATTAGTAAAATTTTGGGCATTGCTTGAGAAACGGAATATCTTAATATAAGGTATAGAAAAATTAAATAATTATATTGTTTAATATGTGTAATTAATTTATATATTGAAGTAACAGTTACTTATGCCCTTATAAATAAATATTTATTTATAAGTATTCTTTTATATGAAAAAAAATAAATTAAATTAGCTTCACGCTGTATCCCGCACCCAGCAGGGTAGGCAGAGGGAACCTAGTGTAAGACACTCCGTTCCCCACTTTTTGCCGAATTCTGTAGGCATTGCGTGTTAAGTGGCAGAACTCAACGTCGTCGTCGTCGTTTTGCCTCAACACCAGAGCGAAGAAATAGAAATATAAATTTAAGTAAATATTTCATCTCCTTGAATGGGGATTGACCCACAACCAATCGGTTTTACAGTCACACTTTGTGCCGCTGCTGCACGACTGGCCTCAAACACTTACAATACACAAATGAGCACAAAATGCCTTCATATTGTATGGTAGTAATTAATCACAAACTTTTTAAAATGCAGAAACAACTTAGTATAATCCTTTAAAATTCAAGTTTCTCTTTAACACTCGCTTTTAAACGTAAGAAACTTTCACCGCAAAACAGATAGATGTGCTCGAACTACCCTTCAGTCTGGCTTCTTGCCAGATCCGACTAAATCAGGCTTAGAAAGACGGATGAGCTTAGGTCCCATACTAGCCACATTACAATCCTTTTAGACCACTTCCGTGATACTGGAATCAGGGTTACTGTTACATAAAATATTTTAAAGTTCCTTTCTTACTTCTATGAACGGAAAACGGTGAAATATCTGGAATAAATCTGGCAATATATCAATCCGTTCCTTAGTTGTACACACGTGACGCCATCTTTGAATATTTAGAAGTTGGAGCTTGCGTAACTTGCTTGTGTACATAAAGCTGTAGATTCAAATAAGAATTGGATTATATATATTTATAACATTGTTGCGGTGTTCAGTTCCGCCTACCCAATATCTTGAATGACATGAAAAATAATAATAATAAGTGAAGAATAGTGTCTAATGACTGGGTACTTCATTCTACCCTGCCATGAGGAAGAAGGTGAGTACCAGATTTATTTAAATTAATATAATTTATAAATAAGATTTTAGTTGCTTCATGTATCTAATAATTTGACAGAACATACATTATATGAGATTCCATGTTTTACCAAAATATGTGAAAGCTTTAACATTCGATAATGAATGTAGAATCTTTTTCCACTTAGATAAAAGATATTTAAAATCTTTCTATTTTCCGATTAAGTTACTACATAGATTGAGGCGTTAGTCTCCGTGTTATGTCTTAAAAAACAAATAAACAAAAATAAAATATTTCTATATAATGTCTAGGTTATTGAATTCGTTTATATAAAATAAGAAGGAAAAAGTAAACCAAAGTAAAACCTAATCATAAAGAAAAACAGTTGCCATCAATCTTGTAACCTTCACCGCGGGAAGTTTGAAAGACGAAAGTACAAAAACCGCTTGAATACTATTGTGATGATTTAATTTGTCTGCTAGCCTTCATTTAATTTATAATTTATTTACCTATTAATTATTTAATAATTAAATCAGCTTCACGCTGTATCCCGCACACAGCAGGGTAGGCAGAGGGAACCTAGTGTTAAGACACTCGATTCCCCATTTTCTGCCGAAATTTGGAGGCATTGCGTGTTCAGTGGCAGAACTCAACGCCGCGCTTAACCTCGACACCAGAGCGAAGAAATGGAAATATAAATTTAAGTAAATATTTCATCTCCTCGAATGGGGATCGAACCCACAACCGGTCCAACCCAAAGTCGGTTATACAGTCACACTTCGTGCCACTGCGCCACGACTGGCCTCATATTAATTATTCCTATTAATTATTTAAAATTTAGATTTGCCTTGTATTATTATTTACATACTTTTATATAGTACTTAATACAAAATATTAAATGTTACTTTTTACTAGATTCATTAAGCATAGCAGGAAAAGTAGAGAGAATCTAGTGTTAAGGCACTCCATTACTTACTTTCTACCGGAATTAAAATCATTGCTTGTTGAATATAGACTTAAAGTCGCACTTTTTTATGGAAAGAACAAGGCAAACGAGCATACGGATAATGATGGTAAGATAGTAAGTTTGAAGGTACCCATGTCGTATTGGTCTTGGAAAACTACCGCAGATGCGCCATTTTACAGTTGTGAGAGGCGTGGAAGGAAGTTCCTACAAAACCACAAAAGAGTAGAGTACCGAATACGCTGGCAATTCGGATATTGAAAATGATATAATCTAAGGCTTAAAACATGGAGAAGTAGTAGTTTTAATATAGGTACAAAATTCTTACTCTAAGTAACTAAGCGACTAACAGGCAATGAACCATCGAAACTAAATTGCGTAAAACGCTAAAGTTGTTTGACAACTATACTTGTGCTCTTGGCCCAAATTAGGACGATCAAGATAGTTTAAGATCGATCTTGAGATGCCGTTATCATTCATAGATATGTAATTTATGGATGAAAGCAACATCTCAAGACCGATCTCATACTATAATATAAATACGGGCATATGATTTCTCAATTCCTACGGAGATAAGTATTAAACGAAATTACAGGCGGCTACTAGCTTAAAATATAAAAAAAACTATTTTTTTTTCTAAAAATAACACTTTATTAACAATTTTTTCTACTAGCACACACGCATTTATACGGCTGAATGCAATTCTTTTTCAGTTTCAGATATAAAATAGATATTGAACGCTACAGAGAGTACAATTTCATGTTTTCGATTTAAAAGCTACAAATTCGGTTACTGTGTTTTTGGAAAGCGTATATTCCTGAAAATTTTGTTTATGAATCCAAGAATAACTATTATTATTGTATATAAATGTCTGAATATATATAACATAGGGCGATAGTTGTATGTTTGATTCCCTCTCGAGGAAATTTATTGGTTTCATTTTCCCTCTATGGAATGCCAATGGAATATGTAATATTTCGATTTTACATAGATATCCGGAAGTGGAGAACGGAGTGATTGGACTGCCCTATGGTAATACTGGTCCCATATATGTTTATACAGAGACGATTAACGGGATATTATATAGCTTATAGACTTCCTCGACCAATGGACAAAAAAATATCAGCTTCACGCTGTATCCCGTACATAGCAGGATAGGCAGAAAGTGTTAGGACACTCCGTTCCCTACTTTCCACCGCATTTTTTTAATGTTATAGTTAAATATAATAAATAGTTAAATAGCTTATTTTATAATACTTATAGAATTTTAGTACAAATAATATTGCTATATTATACGCTCTCGTTCAAATAAAAACTAAAAAATAGTAAAGCTGAAGTCTGCAAGGTCAAGGGTTATTTAGTGAGAAGAAATCCTGAACTTATATATCAGCTGAAAACATTGAAGGAAGATTTATTATAGTTCTATAAAAAAGCTATCACAACCAACTGAATTTAATATATGGCGCGATGGACTCGGAACTTAAGATTTATGCAATTTTATACTACAGGCATAATTATTTCGTGATCGAAACTACAATCATCATCATTAAAGTCAGACACAGATACATTGTGCCATGTTAGTCACTCATAAAACCATAACGTAAATGCGACGGTTTTGGTTTCAATTCCAACTGAGGGGAAAAATTATTCTTATTTCTTTGTTAGGGTAACAAAACAGGCGTTTAGTTCCGCAAATTAACATGCAATATCCCGAAAATTAGGCGGCGCGTGGTACTCTAAGTATCTTTACATTAAGTTCTTTCTGACTACAGTGCTAATGTGTGAAAGAGCGTGAAAATATACAAGTATATATAAAAAATAGATAAATTATGCTCTAAACATAGCACTTTATCGTACATAGCAAACATATAGGAATATCTGAAGCAAACAGGCGACACTTCTCATTACGGTTCCCTCTAATGGCACCAGCTTTTAACTCAACACCAGCGATGCGCCTTTGTAAAAGCGATACGACAGGACCATTACATTGTATATTAACACGGAGTTTCTAATACTTGGGTAGGTTATATTTGGGCATGGAAGCTAAATTCTTGAAGTTTTAAACGTAATGTAAGTTACGTGACGTTTCTTTATAATAATTTATAAAGAATTTTGTATGACGATTGTGGCTTCGAAGTCATGTCAAGTTTTTTTAATATTGAAAATGATGTCATGAACACGAAATGTTACCGGAATTTAGGCAGAAGCTGGAGAACGGAGTGTCTGATTATTAGCCATTCTTAACCTCTTGTACTTCCTTGCCTCTGCTTATCTTTCTATATTCGGTATACGGCTGAATACGGTATGAGGAAGGTGAAGATGATTGAGATAAAATTTGATTCTTCACATTCTCCGTTTACCATTAAGCTATAAATAAGGTTTTATGTTTATCTATTCATACATTATTATTTTTGGATTGTATCTAAATATTGTATTTATGCGTCACTCACGTTCATCGAACACAAAGAAGAATTAGGGTAGTATTATTTATCATAAGCGTATTAATTAACGGTACTGTGTATATATTCACAAACAAAAGTGATTTCTAAAGGAAGAGAGTAAGGGGCTTATCCTGCCTCACACCTACTTCATTTACAGGTTTATCGGCGCTGGTAAGCTTATTTGGGATCTAGATATATTTTTAAGGGGACGCCTTGAGTTTAACTTTAGATTGATTTTTTTGTGTAAAGGTTTGATTTTCAAAATTTTCAAGTCCCTTTTTTTATAAAATTTGCCTTTTGCCCAAATTCAACTTTATAGCAATAAACTATTACATGAAAGTTTTATTTTTAATTTTTTTTAAGCTTCACACTGTATCCCGCACACAGCAGGGTAGGCAGAGGGAATCTAGTGTTAAGACACTCCGTTCTCCACTTTCTGCCGAGTTCTGGAGGCATTGCTTGTTAAGTGGCGGAACTCAACGCCGCGCTTTGCCTCGACACCAGAGCGAAGAAATGAAAATATAAATGTAAATAAATATTTCATCTCCTCGAGGGGGATCGAACCCACAACCAGTCGATTTTACAGTCACACTCTGTGCCCCTGCACCACGACTGGCCTTTCACGACATAAAAGTTATTTTTAAAAATCCTATTACTATTACAATAACCATATAAAAACACAAGCAAAAAATGTATTATTTTTTAGCAAAATACTTCCATTTCACTACAAAGATTTAATGTATGTACCCATATTTCACAGTCCCCAAGGTCTTGATATTGTAATGGGTATGGGGGTTATTTATAGCGACGTCAGGGGGCATTAATACGAAAATTATGAGAGCCCTTATGATATTTTGGGTAACTTGACAGTTGTAAAGTTCAGTATGTTTAAAGACTTAAATAAACAAACAATAAAAAAACATTCTTGTTGTTTCTCTTACTTAACATAATTTCTCGTTTTTATACGGAAAGTGGAGAGTAGAGTGACTCAATAGAGCGTATCCAATTATAGGGATGAAGCAAGAATGAACAAGTGAATTTTAAACAAAACAAAAAATTCAACTGCATCAACTTAATTATTGTATAAAATTATGAAAATTCCAATGAAGATAAGTCCAACGACGAATCATTTATCTAAATCGGTTCATTGACTAAACATCCATAAGGGTTCAAAGACAACTACTTTTAGGTCCCGCCGCAGTTGGATAAAAGATATAGTTCTCAATTAGAATATTTTAGTATGATTAGTTAATTTATAAGCTTTACTTAGAAAGTCGTGTTAATATTGTAATGAATACTTAATGTGTACTTGAGGCCAGTGGTGGCGTTCGGCAGAAAGTGGGGAACGGAGTGTCTTAACACTAGGTTCCCTCTGCCTACCCTGCTGTGTGCGGGATACAGCGTGAAGCTGACAAAAAAAATACTTAATGACTTCTGTAATAATAATTAGTTACTGTTTTGCCGCAGTTACACCTTATTTGACTATAAAAAATGGATTGAATTCTAATCGAGGAATATTTACAAAAACCTTCACCTCCAGTTTACTTAAAATAAAATAGCAGCTTTGGACTTCACTTGTAATTATACAAGAAACACATGTTTTACTAAATTTTCGGAGTATGTATAGGGCATTTGTAAAATTAAATTCTTAAGTATAAATTTTGCGAAGAGATGTGTAGAGGTATAATTAAAAATATCAACATTTTGCCTATTAGGTGCTGCATTTTTTTCTTCACGCTGCATCCCGCATAAAACAGGGTAGTCAGAGGGAACCTGGGAATCTAGTGTTTTCTCCGTTCTCACTAAGACACTTCCATTACCTACTTTCCGGCAAATTCAGAGGAAGATTCAGGCATGGGCTGAGACATTGCGTGTTGAGTAGCGGAACTCAACGCCGTGAGCGAAGAAATGAAAATATGAAATATTTTATACCTCAACTACTATAATATATGATATAATAAATACAAGATATTGCAGGAAAGTAATAAATCGTTTCCCACTAACTAAGGGACGACAAATTTCAACTTCTAAGACAAAACAGTCCGAAACAACATTATTAGTCCAACTTCAGCTAGTTCTACTTACAAATTGCTAAACTTCAAAACTAATGGGTAGTTTAGATGCAATGCTCTTTAATTGTTAAGGTTACTAGCAAAATTAATCATGAAAATTAGGGAACGGAGTGTTTTAACACTAGTTTCCGTACCTTCCCTGAATGCGAGGAACAGAGTGAAGCTGCAAGGAAAAGTTACATGCTATCGGGAAATATTTGAGCGTGTATGGTTGTAGATGTTAGGGTCGTATATACGATTCTTATTTAGATAAGAATGAACGCATATTAAATATATTTTATAATATTTTGGTTTACCAGTTTTGTTATATACACAAATATAGGTTCATATGAGCAACTTGGCTCGGTACCTAGTACAAATATGATTTTTTAATTATAAATTATTTTATAGTAAGGATACAATAAAATAATAGAATGTAAAGGGTGTCTTAAGTAAAAAATATGATTAATTTAATTAGAAAAAGAAATAGTCTAGCTGTATTAAATATTAATAAATATATATTTTAATAAAAAAATAATTTCGCAATGGCTGTTGGTTCGATATCCAATTGGGAAAACGAATTATTTTCATTTGCCTGTTTTTCAATACGATAAAGTGCGGCATGGCCATCCGTCACTATATAAGAAAATTGAGCGAACACTGACACTGGGTTCCCCTGAGTAAGGTGGGTTCCCCTGAGTTCCCCTGTAAAAAATGTTTGAGGTTGTTTTAGCTTGATGCTGTACCCCAGCACATTAGTGTCTGAATTATTGTATAAATACGTACCTATTCCGATCAACTAAAAAGTTGTTTAATATCCAAACATTATTTTTTCTTACATTTCAACTTTTCTGCAAGAATCTCTAAAAACAATTTACATTCTAACATCACCCACATCTTTATTCCCAGCATGTTTGATTTATATGACGAATGGCTGCCACAAATATATCTGGCTTTGACGTTTATCAATATAGGAATTTCTACGTGTGTAGAACTTTCAATTGCTTTTAGCGTTTACCTGAATAACGTTAAAGAATTGAAATAAATTGAATATATATATAAAATGGAACAATACTATATTGAGGCCAGTTGTGGCGCAGTGGCACAAGCGTGCGACTGTAAACGCGACAGGTTATAGGTTCGATTCCCAGAAGAAATTAATCATTTAATTGTTTTCATTTCCTCGCTCTGTTGTCGAGACAAAGCGTAGGGTCGAGTTTTGACACACAATTGCCTTCAGAATTCATCGAAAGTTGGAAACGGAAGCGTCTTAATGGCAACGGAGTGTCTTAACACTAGGTTACCAGGTTCCTCTTGCCTACCCCGCTATGTGCAGGATAAAAAATAAAGTAACTGAAATATATAGAATCAAACACGCAGTGCTCCCCAGAATTCGGCAGAAAGTGGGGAACGGAGTGTCTTAACACTATCTTCCCTGGGTCTACCCTGCAGTCTGCGGGACACAGCGTGAAGCTGATTCATTATATTCAAATTATTTTCGTAATAACTTAACACCCTGTAAAGTGCAGCTTCACTTTTTTGTATTATACGGTGTGCAAAGTATACTTAGTGTCAGGACACTCCATTCCCCACTTTATTTACCCCATGTATTATAATTTTCGAGACATTGCGTTATATATAGAGAATTCAACATCGTGCTTTCTCTATTATCTAATAATAAACTCAGTTAACCTTACCTTCAATAATAACCTTTAAGTCTCAACAGCGTCTCACTAATTTGAAAATTCTTGCAATATCTGAAACAATTAAACATTTTGTTATATAATTGACTTTACAACAATTTTATTATAACAGAATTTGAACTCACGACCTCTGTCTTAACAAGCAAGGTTACTACCTTGCTTGTTAAGACAGAGGACTCCACTAAAAGACCTGACCTATAGAAAATCTATGAAACAAAAAGTAATGATTTACTTGAATAAAAGAATAATAGTATTAGAGGTACACGTAATAATTGAGTGAAAGTGAAAGCTATCAAACAATGTATAGGCATATAAAATGAATAGTCTTTCTCATGGCCATTAATGTACCGTAGTAATGATATCTTATTAAAGTAATTTGGCCTCAACGTAATAGGTTCGAATCCAATTTCTTATTGTTTGTTTTATTTTAGGTGTAGTTTAGAAAATGGTGGTAGTAAGAAGTTACTTAATAAAAAAAATAGTTAATCTAAAAATAAATTGTGCATTATTTTTAGCTTCACGCTGTATCCCGCATATAATAGGATAGACAATGGGAATCTGGAGACTTAGAGTTAAGACACTCTGTTCTCATTAAGACACTTCCGTTCGCCCAATTCTGGAGGCAATGCGTATTGAGTTATGGAACTACCAGAATGAGAAAATGTAAATATTAAGTATTTAATTTTCTCGAGTAGGAATCGAACCAACAACATGTCGCGTTTATATTCGCACGCTTGTGCCTCTACACCACAGGTCTCGGACTAAAACAAATATTACCAAAAATACACAATGTCGTTTAATAATCAGAAAATATTATATTTTTTTCTAATGATATTAGATTGGAACCCATAACATTTAGCTTTGAATAAAACATAAAAAGGACGATGTTGTTAAATTTTATTATTGTAGCTGTTAACTTTTATGTTAATTTTAGCTCTAAAATTGTCTATAAAAATTGCGAATAATTTTATTACTGTACATACGAGTACATAAAGAAAAGAATAAAATTACTCTTTATATATACATACATACATACATACATATGTTTATTTCGTGGTTTACTCGACTTTGAGTACTTGCACTTAGACCTGCAGTGATTTTACTTTTTCCATACTCATAGGTTGACTGAAAGAATATAGATATTTTTTTTTATTATCAGTTTACTCCCGCACACAACAGGGTAGGCCGAGGGAACCTAGTGTTAAGACACTCTGTTCCCAATTTATGCTGATAAATTTATTTTGCAATTTTTTCTAAAGACGTTCACTTGTATTATTTAATTTGAAAATATTACACGTATGGGTTACCCGTAGATCGATGAAATACACTATCTTCAATTGCCAAAGAAAATATAACAAAAAGATAGATAACCTAAAACTATTATATGAATTTTCATCCAAATTATAACAGCCATATCAAAAACAATCTTATTTCAAATAGCTAAAGTTCATAATAGCTTCACAAAAGTCTTCATGTTCATACAGTTTCATTATAGTACGGCAAAATGGAGATGTCACTTGCACATGCTGAGAAAACAGTGTCGTAGTTGAGGATTATCACAGATTTAATTAGGTAGGGTTAAACGTTTTAGATATTAAATAATTTTTAAGTGCTTTTACAAAAGTTACGTCGTTTCTTCGTTTTTCTTTGACTTTCGATCAAGAAATTAATTTTGTTGGGGCATTTAGTCTTTTCAGCTTCACGCTGTATCCCGCATAGCGAATCCGTCCATAGGTAGGGAGCTCCTATCATTGAAGCATCGCTTCGCCACCTTCTGTCGAAATCGAGACATCGTGTGTTGAACTCAAAATTGAACTTATTTTACCAAGGGGAATGAAATGAGTTTCAATATATAATTCCTCCGAATGTAAATCAAATTCACAACCAATGTTTATTATCATACTTTTGTACAATCAGGTCGCATTTATTGTCTACTTTTTTGAACATTAGATATCACAAAACATTACAAGGAATATCCTTATTAAGTTTAAGTTTCAACTAAATAAAAAAAAAAGAAAAGACGATCAAAAATCAACAATTCTTTTGTGTTATCATATCTATGTAGTTTAAAATTGATATACAGGGTGGAAGTGTAAGCACCCCTTTAAATGAAACCACAGTTTTAACTACTCTATAAAAGCCTAATATAAATCAGAAAAAAATAAATTCCCAAAAATGAAAAAGTTATTTTTTCAAAGAATATTATTTATTAATAATAAAATTGTCATTTTAAAATAAAACGCCATTTGTAAGGACGACGCACGCATACATAAACCTATCAAAGGAACACCGCCACACACGCCTCATTTCGAAATCGAGTCGTATGTATTGACGATAAAGTTCAAAGTTGTTTAACCTTTAGTAGTATTTTTGTAGTGTTTATGTTATTGGGATCTATACGTAATCGCGTCACACGAAATACAGGTATGGATAAAAATCGTGAAATGAAAAAAAATCCTACGTCCAAACTGTTGAGGCACCTTGATTAATTTCTTTAGGTATAGGTTTGAAATATTTTACCCTATATGCTGTTTCCGTAAAAGGAGCGCTGCCTCTTCCATCCTGTATATAAAAAATAAAAAAAACAGCGATACAGTAAATATGACAGTTGTGGGTCCAATTGCAATTTTGGAGATTGAATTATTTTTATTTTCTTGTCCCAGTAACGTGACAACACGACGTTCACACAGTTTTCAGATTGGGCGGTGCATAAGAAACGGAGTGTGTAAATACTAAGTTCCTCCGTCTACTCTGCTATATGCGTGTTACAACGTGAAAACTAAAAAAAAACAAACTTACATACCCTATGAGCTGATCAAACATTTTGAAATAAAAAGACCGCCCAGAACTTCTATTATTTTAGGCCAAGAAATCAGTAATGTAGCGTCCCTACAACCTCTGCGGGACTTAAGATAAGGGAAACTTGTTTACTTTGGCAAATTGACACGAATTGAAATGGAAATTTGATATTTATAACTTCCAAAGCTATAGGCAACTTAGAAACAAATTATTCAGTTCAGGATTTATAAAAGGAAGTGTTCGACGAATTTTAGGATAATTTTCATGTTTTATTCAATGTTATGTTCTTGACAAGTTTTTTGAGATTACTTTCTAAATATATTTTTTTCAGCTTCACGCTGTATCCCGCACACAGCAGGGCAGACAGAGGAAACTAGTGTTAAGACACTCTGTTCCCCACTTTCTGTCGAATTTTGAAGGCATTGTGTTGCGTGGCAGAACTCAACGTCGCAACGTCTAACTAAATTGATAACATTATATATTTTCTTTAGCTTCACATTGAATTCCTTGCCTACATGGCAGCGTAGGCAGAAGAAGCCTGGGAAACTTATGTTAAGACACTGCGATTCCCACTTTTCACCGAATTCTGGTTGAGGGGCGGAATTCAACGCTAAGCTAAGTCAATCAAATTGTTAAAAAGTTAGTTAAAATGTCAGTTAAAAAGTTGGTTAAACTATCTTTGTCTAATGTCCGATATCCGCAAATAAGTCCAATAAAATTTTATTAAATTGCGGAAAAAAATTGTTACTGTTTTTAGGGTTCTGTGCCTCAAAAGGAATTAACAGAACCCTTATATCACTTTGTTGTCCGTCTGTCAAGAGCGCTTATTTCGATATCGCGTGGGTTGGGGTGTCAATTTGAAATTAAATATTCAGGTCTACGGTCCCTCAGAGCACAGATAAAATCAAGCTTCTAAGTCAACGCAATCAAAAGATACGAGCGTATATGCCTCGTGCTTGCTGCATTCTGTATGAAATTCGCCCCGTAATCAAAAACAAAACCTGCAGGGTACTTCCCGTGGACCTATAATTATGAAATTTGGGATAAATTAAGAAATTGTAGTACAAATAAAGAAAAAATCTAATAAGTGAATTAATATATTACAATCATTATAGACTTATAACTGTAGTTGATTCCGTACAAAATGAATACATTTGTCCGCAAACTTAAGTTTATCAACTTTTATAAATTCTACTTTCTGTCGATATAAAACCTGAAATTGGCACGAAACCCTCAGTAGAAGTCTGACTCGCACTTGACCGATTATTTAATATGTTATTTACTAAAGTTAACCTAAATCACATATCAAAACCCGCCCCTCAAATTGGTACCCTCAATAATATACCAAGTTAGTCTAGCATTGAAACATACTCGGTAAAACAATTAATCAAGCCTACGAAAATTAGAACAGACTAGTCTATTAACAAGTTGAAACAAGATAGCAAATATATGACTCGGGGGAAATTAAATACGAGGGCGTATTAGACATTCGAGAAGTATATCTTGAAAATCAGGCTTATATTTGGTGAAAATTTGCTTTTCTATAAAAAAAAAATCAGCTTCACGCTGTATCCCGCACACAGCAGGGTAGGCAGAGGGAACCTAGTGTTAAGACACTCCGTTTTCCACTTTCTGCCGAATTCTGGAGGCACTGCGTGTTGAGTGGCAGAACTCAACGCCGCGCTTAATCTCGACACCAGAGCGAAGAAATGGAAATATAAATTTAAATAAATATTTCATCTCCTCGAGTGGGGATCGAACCCACAACCAGTCGGTTTTACAGTCACACCGCCGCTGCGCCACGACCGGCCTCTTATACTTACTTTTATATGGTGAGATTATTTGCAATATCCATTTATTCTTTTGGGTGTGTAATATGGTAATAAAGCAATATAGAAACGTCTTCTTTTAGTTTATTGGTTGAGCTGAGTATGTAAATCTAATGTCTGTATGATAATATTTAATGATTCAAAACAATAAATAAATAAACCTTCGAAGAAGTCAATTTATAAAAAATAAAAGATAATGTACTTTTTTAGCTTTACGCTGTATCCTGCATATACGCTGTATACTGCAAAAATCCTAGTATTAAAACATCTCGGCTTGGAGTTGCGGAATTCAATACCACGTTTTTTCTTGTTACCAGAGCTAGAAAACGAAAATAATTTATTCTTCGAGTGTGAATCGAACCCACAACCAGCGCGTATCCAATCAGGCTCCGCATCACCGCGCCACAGAGGCCTCCAACATTTAAAAATATTTGACAATAATATTGCAATGCAAAATGCTTCCACAGTTCGGCGGAAAATAGTAAACAAAGTGTCTTAGCACTAGGTTCTTTCTGCCAACCCTGTGTGCGGGGTACAGTGTGATTCTAAATAAAATAAATAAATCAGCTTCACGCGGTATCCCGCACACAGCAGGGTAGGCAGAAGGAACCTAGTGTTAAGACACTCTATTCACTCTATCCACTTTCTGCCGAATTCTGGAGGCATTGCGTGATGAGTGGCAGAACTCAACGCCGCGCTTAACTTCGATACCAGAGCGAAGAAATGGAAATATACATTTAAATAATTATTTCATCTCCTCGAGTGGGGATCGAACCCACAACCAGTCGGTTTTACAGTCACACCTCGTGCCGCTGCGCCACGACTGGCCTCACAGTGTGATTCTGACTTCTTAAAAATAAACATACATATCTACACGAAAACATACATATCTAAACAAAAGAAAATAACATTTTCTTAGTCTCAACGGTGTAACTTCAATACTGATTCAATACAGGTATTCAGTAGACTATTTATAGAAGCAATAAAAATATATTGCTATACAATAGCGTCAAGTGGAGCACAGTGCGGTCGTTGACCTCGGGGTGAAAGTAGCTGGAGACTTTGCAAATCTGTGGAATCTTTAATGAAACAGGTATTTCTACAAATACTTAGATATTAGATAGGTAGGTATCCTGAAATTAGGTACTAAAGTCTAGGACGTCGTGGCGCAGCAGCTGATCGTCTGACTGTAAATTTGACAGTTGTAGAATCGATTCCCAATATATTGAATGAAATATTTTTAGTTACCTCGCTCTAGTAGCAACGGAAAAGAAGGCGTTGAGTTCTACCAAGCAACACGCGATATCTCAAAAATTCGGCGGTGCGTGGTAAAGCGGAGTGTCCTAACACACTGTTCCCTCTGCTTATTCCGTTTCATGCGGGATACATTGTGACCAAAAAAAATCTAGATTACAAATATGATACCAAGCTAGAATAGAATTTTCTCTAAAATCTTATCTTATGAAACAACGAACACCTATTATTAGCGTTATCGTGAAAATGGAATTCACGCTAACACGGCACACTGTCGGGTCTTGAATTAATGGGATGGTTATGGGTTCAAACTCCTTATGGGAGAGAAAGCTCAAGTGTTAATTTCGCTGAACGCATTAATCTCAGGAACTATTCGTTCTATTTGAATTGAAAAAATATATATTTTTGTATTGGACAGGACCTTTACTGAAGATCACATTGATTGTTCCGATGAAACCCACTGTACCTGCATCCAGAGTTATTTTGGGCACTTATATGTACATATGACACACAGTTTAATATGTAGATGATCCCTTAATAAACATAAAAAATATGCTTTGAGTATCTCCACTTAACGCTCAGTACCTTTAAATCAGTATGAGAGTTTAGGTCATAAGCTAAATATCGTTAAAAAATCATTTTGGTAAACTACATCAAACTAGCTTAGATAAGCAAGAAGATTAATATTAAATTGGTCAATTTTAAGTTGAAATAATATAAAAAAACCGGCAGCGACATAGAACATGTAATATCAACCTACTACCATTTATTAACAATATATAAAAAAAAAAACAAACCAAATAGCTTCACGCTGTATCTCGCATACAGCAGGATATGCAACATACAATGTTAATCAAGCCTTGAATTTTCAACGTATTGCGTGTTGATTAACGTAACTGAACGCCGCGCTATATATATAAAGCGAGGGAATAAAAATAATCCATCCCCTCGTATGGTAATCGAACCAACGAAGCGACCGCCTCTATTCACAATATAAAAACACAAATATCTATCCGTTCTTTAAAATTTCTTTGTAAACTTTCATATTTATAAAAAAAAATATTAAAAACGAAAGAAAATATTTTCAAAGAGTCCGTGCAATAAAAAAGTATCAACAGCGCGCTGCGCAGGAAGCTGGCTAGATACGTCGAATAAACTTCCGCTCAAAAAAACCTCTGGATACAAAAGTTTTGTTAGACCGCTTCTATTTTACTGTAATAATACTAGAAAATTTCTTGACTGTCTTGTAATTATCGCTAAGGTTTACTTAAAAATAGATAACAAATTTGCGTTTGGAGGTTCGATTCATTGGGTTTGATACAAAATATTTAATATTTTCATTTCCTCGCTCTGTTAACTAGGCAAAGCGCAGCGTTGAGTTACGTCCCTCAACGTGCAATGCCTTCAGAATTCCGCAAAAAGTGCGAAATTAAGTATCTTAAAATTAGGTTCCTTCTTCCCTACCCAGCTATGTACAAATACATAGTAAAGCTGAAAACAATATATAATGGAGTGTCTTGGTATAAGGTTCTCTCTGCCTAGAACTAAATGCCGCGTTCTGTTTCGACACCAGAGCGAAGAAAATTAAAATATTAAATTAATTTCTCGAGTGGGAATCGAACACACACAACCTGTCGCCTTTGCAGTCACACGCGTGTGCTCCTGTCTCACGGCTTCTTATATTGATAGACATATATCATACATGTAGCTGTTAAAAATTAACGAAATATCGGTAAATATGCTGCAAATAGAAAAAAGAGTCAGAGACTCTCTTAGACACTCATAAAATGAAGAAGATATGAAAAAAAATATACGTGGCGCAGCGGCACAAAGTGTGACTGTAAAACCGACTAGTGCGTTCGATCCCCACTCGAGGAGATGAAATATTTCCATTCCTTCGCTCTGGTGTCGAGGCAAAGCGCAGCGTTGAGTTCTGCCACTTAACACGCAATGCGTCCAGAATTCGGCAGAAAGTGGGGAACGGAGTGTCTTACACTAGGTTCCCTCTGCCTACCCTGCTGTGTGCGGGATACAGCGTGAAGCTGATAAAAAAAATATATACATACGTATAATACGAGAAATTACATCGCATTGCAGTTCAATCGCTTTGAGCTGTAGTACAGTCAAGCAGATCAAATTAATACCATATTGTGTTGGCAACACGATTCTTATTCATTCTACCCTACAACTTATTTATTAGCGATCGTATAAAAGACCGCACGGATATTTTACGGGCAGTCTTGGCTCTGGTGTGGCTCGGAGCACTACTCGTGCTCTGCCACTGACTAACCTCGACTATTCGGATAATTGATTATTTAGTTAATCGATTATTATCGTAATTATGAATGTGGTTAACACCTATTTGTAATTACATTGGGCTGGAGCAGTGAAGGCGAGTGTTTGTTACAGTAAAGGGTACCCTGAAGCCTACACCTGTGGTCGCAAGTCCCAGGCACTGCTCCGAGCTTCTGAGTGTTTGTACATGTGTCATGTGTTCACATATGATTAGAACCAAAGGCCAGGACATGGCCGAGGCTCTACTCGTTTATTATTTACGCCCACCGTCAACATCAGAAGTGGGATGGACCAAGCAGGTTCATCCTCTCACGCTGAAGGAAGAAACATACCAAGGAATTCGGAGACACTCTTGGCATTGGCTAATATTCTGGAGAGTGGAGACGCTGTCTAAGCAACAACAGGCCAGTATGCAAGTTAATCATGAGTTCCTTGCAGGTTTATTTAGTAATTCAACTACAACAACACAAAGACCAAGCCTGAGTGATATTGCTTCATTCAATCCAGATCCAGACTGGTGTGATCAGGTTGACCAAACAGAAAGAAACCACTGGAATTTAAGCGAGCCTTGATAAAATATACACTAAGAGTATAATCTGGAATATTGCTCAATAATTTTATAATATCATTTGAATATTGACATGTGGGCTCAAAGTTGATCTTGGTACTCTTAAGTGAGAAAAATACTCTTTAAGAGCAAGACGACTTTAACAACTTGGTACACTTAAGTGAGTGAAATGCTCTTTAAGGCCAAGTTGTGTTGAGCTATGAGTCTGGGTTCCTAAGTGTGGCATAGTCCCTTTAGGTTTCCTAAGTGTTGCATAGTCCCTTTAGGTTTCCTAAGTGTGGCATAGTCCCTTTAGGGTTTCCTAAGTGCGGCATATTCCTTTTAAGTTGGGTCATGTTGTCGAGCTATTTCAGTGTAAAGAATGATAAAATGAGCAAAATTCCATTATGGGACTATTTTATGATACAGTATAATTTAGGCGCACGACCAACTGCTGTTTACTGTTACAGTGATTTATCCCGACTCGTGGGGTGCCCGGGGCGGGCACCATGCAGGATGGCCGTGTTGGCAACACGATTCTTATTCATTCTACCCTACAACTTATTTATTAGCGATCGTATAAAAGACCGCACGGATATTTTACGGGCAGTCTTGGCTCTGGTGTGGCTCGGAGCACTACTCGTGCTCTGCCACTGACTAACCTCGACTATTCGGATAATTGATTATTTAGTTAATCGATTATTATCGTAATTATGAATGTGGTTAACACCTATTTGTAATAACATTGGGCTGGAGCAGTGAAGGCGAGTGTTTGTTACAGTAAAGGGTACCCTGAAGCCTACACCTGTGGTCGCAAGTCCCAGGCACTGCTCCGAGCTTCTGAGTGTTTGTACATGTGTCATGTGTTCACATATGATTAGAACCAAAGGCCAGGACATGGCCGAGGCTCTACTCGTTTATTATTTACGCCCACCGTCAACAATTGCATTTAGTATATTCCTGTATACTCAGTCAATATATGTTTATTTACATATTAGAATATGGTTATGTAGATTATGTAGATTTTTTTTCAGCTTCCCTGTATCCCGCATGTAATAGAATAGGCAGATGGAGGATAGTGTTACGACACTCCGCTCCACACTTTCCGCCGATTTCTAAAGGGTTGTGTTGAGTTGAGTAACGGAACTCAATGCCGACTCGATCGGCCGATCAAAGGCGATTTTTCATTTCTTCGTGTAGGAATAGTAGAATAATGAAAATATTTTTAAAATTTAAATCTACTTTTAAATACCTGTTAATTATCAATTACTGCTTCCTCAGAGTCTTTTTCAAAGTTTGCCTGAAAATATTATACACATACTTCATTTAAAACAAAATGACAATGTGGCTTAATTCTCTTCGATCTAATTTCGATCGAATTTGTAGCCAAACATACAAATTTAAATTATAAACTTATCCTCTCCATATTTTATAGTGGACTAGTGGCCACCCAAAACATGTTCTTTGCTGCTTAGATTCGGTTGCCAACTGTTTGTCACTAAGACACTCAAGAGTTTTATATTATATCAGCTTCAGCTTCAGCGTCAGCAAGAGTTTTATAGTATCCCACTGATTAACTACATACAGCAGGGTAGGCAGAGTGAACCTAGTGTTAAGACACTCCGTTCCCCATTTTCCGCCGAGTCCTAGAGGCATTGCGTGTTGAGAGGCGGAACTTAACGCCGCACTTTGTCTCGACACCAGAGCGAAGAAATGAAAATATAAATGTAAATAAATATTTCATTTAGTCGATTAAGAATTGAACCCACAACCAGTCGATTTTACAGTCACACTTTGTGCCCCTGTTTAAGTTTTAAAGTTTTATATATATGACATTATACAAAATAGAATAAATTGAAAAATTAAAACGTAGAGAATTCTAGCACTAGGTTTTCAAAGGCAACGATATTCAAATAATCTCAATACACCAATCTATATATATAAAAGGACTTGTACTGACTGACTGAGGTAAGACGCACGCAGAGCCGTAACCGCTGATGATAGAAACGTGAAATTTGGGCAGATGTTTATTTTCATATTCTGGACATCCACTAAGAAGGGAATTTGAAAAATTTTAACCCTAAAGGGATGAAATAGGGGTTAAAAGTTTGTATGGAAAAAAAAAATAATCTGTACCGATTTTTATAAAATTTGAAATTCAGACTCTTAAAAACATTTCATTGAACACGTATTTCATGGTTTTTAAGAATTCACCCCCTAAGAGTTCAAATAAGGGGTTGAAAGTTTATATGGAAAAATCTTTAAATAGCCACCGATTTTTATAAAAAAATAAATTCAGACTGTTAAAAATATTATATTGAACACGTGTTTCGTGGTTTTTTTTACAATTCACTCCTAATAAGCGGGCGAAGCCGCGCGCGCCCTCTAGTCATCAATAATCCAGTTTATATATCAAAATGTAATTTGATACATTATTTATTCAATTTAGCGTTATTACTTTTGTAAGAGGCAATTTGAGAAGATTACTGAAGTTAATTTATCTTGTTACCGCTAATTAGAAATTGGTATTGATGAAGCCCTTAGAATTTTCAATCGATATTTTAGCTTTAACTTTACAGTATACATATGTATGTATGTGTGTTTATATAAGAACAAATTGCTTTTGTTCCGGTCGTCATATATTCAATAATGATATATCTATATATATAAAAGGACTTGTGCTGACTGACTGAGGTAAGACGCACGCAGAGCCGTAACCGCTGATGGTAGAAACGTGAAATTTGGGCAAATGTTTATTTTCATATTCTGGACATCCACTAAGAAGGGAATTTGAAAAAATTTAACCCTAAAGGGATAAAATAGGGGTTCAAAGTTTGTATGGATTTTTTTTTTAATCTGTACCGATTTTTATAAAATTTGAAATTCAGACTCTTAAAAATATTTCATTGAACACATGTTTCATGGTTTTTAAGAATTCACCCCCTAAGGGTTCAAATAAGGGGTTGAAAGTTTATATGGAAAAATCTTTAAATTGCCACCGATATTTATAAAAATTTAAATTCAGACTGTTAAAAATATTTTATTGAACACGTGTTTCGTGGTTTTTTTTAAATTCACTCCTAATAAGCGGGCGAAGCCGCGCGCGCCCTCTAGTAAATAGATATATGTATAGAAGTTGAGTGGCGAAACTAAACGCCGCGCTAAGTCTTGTTTTCAGTTATACTAACAATTGTAAGTAGTTTCCCTTTTTCAGCTTCAGCAGGGTAGACAGAAGGAACCTAGTATTTTATTTAGAGGCATTCTGTCTCCCATTTCCGCCGATCTCAACGCCGCGCTTTGCCGTGACACCACAACGAAGGAGTGGGAATGGAATCCACAACCTATCGTTTTTACAGTCATACGCTCACGCCTCTGCGCCTCCATACTGCCTTAAAAATATAAGGTAAGTCAGTATTTTATCAAAAAGCTTAACCAAGTTTTTAAAAAATTACTGTCAGTAGTGTAAGTCGAGCGTTGTTGTGGTCCAGTTTAGAAGTACAGAAGTGAGCTAATTTACTTGATATATCTGAAGGTCACCTTGACCGCAATTTTTCAATATAAACTTATGAATGATACGGTCACTGTTATTTGTATGAATGACGTTTGCACGTAAACGAGTTGATTCACTCGAATTGCTTTGTAGAAGGTATATTTTTTTTTATTTTAACTTTTACGCTGTATCCCGCAAGTAGTA
This sequence comes from Heliconius himera, assembly GCA_021202915.1. NCBI lineage: Eukaryota > Metazoa > Arthropoda > Insecta > Lepidoptera > Nymphalidae > Heliconius > Heliconius himera. The sequence goes on from JAJHJA010000401.1 coordinate 147,290, forward strand.
GAGGAAGTAGAGGGAGCCTAGAGTTAAAACACTCCGCTCCCCACTTCGCGCCGTATTTTAGACGCGTTGAATGGCCGCGCCTCGTTATCAGAGCGGGAAAATAAAAATATTAAGTATTACATTTCCTCGAGTGAGAATCGAACTCACAACCTGTCGCATGTACAATCACACGCTTGTTCCCCTACGCCACTACTGATCCTAAGCTGTTATAAAAAAATATTTGTAAAAACAAAATCCCCGACTGCATCAAACTAAAAAGAAAATAAACAAGCCCAATAGTTTATTAGGATTAACAGTCGGGACTTTTTTCAATTATACGGGGTTCCTAGTAAAGATTTTATTGATTGAAGAATTACTTATAAGTCCCGACAGTTAATCCTAATAAACTATTGGGCTTGTTTATTTTCTTTTTAGTTTGATGCAGTCGGGGGTTTTGTTTTTACAAATATTTTTTTATTTTTCATTTTTTTGTTAGAATTTATTATGGTAATGATAATCATGATATACCTTTTTGAAATCCTGAAATTGAGCTCTTGAATTTGATACCCATATTGTGGTATTTGAAACGAAAAAATTTTTTTTCACTAAGTGCAATGGCGTACCACAGCCGCCATGATTGTTTTTTATTAACGTCACCTATCTAAGAACACTTGGGCTGCTAATACGAATCTAACAATACCTCAAATATGTAAATCCGTTCAGCGGTTCTGGATATACGAGGTAATAAAGAATATTACATACATACAAGATACGCGCGAAAAACATAACCCTTCCTTAGCAGTCGGGAATAAAAATCATATAATACCTTTGAATAAAAGTTATAATACAATATTTACAGAAATTATTATGTCCCAGATAGAAGATGAGGTGAGATTTGAGAATAGTACCAATAATTGAGTATCTTTTATAGTTGTTATTGGCGCTTCAAGATATAAAAGTCTTATTTCCTCTCAAGACGTATTCTACACTTTACAGCGTAAGTTGAAGAATTAAGAGTTTTCGTTTGACATAATATTTCTTCTTGTTAAAGATAATTTCTATCCCACATTAAGCGTAGTAGCCAGAGCCTAGTGTTAAGACACTCCGTTCCCCAAGCACCACCGAATTTGTGAGGAATTGTGTGTTGAGTGGCGATCAACGCCGTGCTTTACGTTGTTACCAGAGCAAAAAAAAATAAATATGAATAAATAATATTTAATTTCTCCAAGTGGGAATGGAACATAACCGTCGTGTTTACACGCTTGTGCCACTGCACCATGAGAGCTTCTACTACCTAATCAGCTACACACTGTACCCCGCACACAGCAGGGTAGGCAGAGGGAACATAGTGTTAGTTAAGACAGTCGGTTCCGCACTTTCTGCCGAATTCTGGAGGCATTGCGTGTTGAGTGGCAGAACTCAACGCCGCGCTTAACCTCGACACCAGAGCGAAGAAATGGAAATATAAATTTAAGTAAATATTTCATCTCCTCGAGTGGGGATCGAACCCACAACCAGTCGGTTTTACAGTCACACCTCGTGCCGCTGCGCCACGACTTGTCTCTTCTACCTTTTTATATAAAAAACTACCTTTTAATATAAAAAAAAACACGTTGTGATGCCATATTAAATTTGTTTTGCACCATATAGAGTATAGGATACCATCTGGCAACACAACATTTAACGTATGAAACGACAAATCGATATTATCGGGCTCTCTTTGTTTACTCTACCAATTGTAGAATCGAGTAATGAAACTGAATTGACTGTTGTTCATAGAGTTCATTTTAAATATTATGTAGATTTTGATGATTTAATATCACTTATTTTTACATTTTTAAAGTGTTATTCCACACTTAGGAAAGAAAAGTACTCTTTAGAAAACATATAAAAAAAATTCGCACTACGTAATTTTTTTTATGTTTTTTAATAAGTATTAATTACAGCTAGTATTAATAGATTCATGCTTTATCCTATATATAGTAGGTTTGGTAGAGGATACCAGCGCCCAATTTTCGAAACATTGCGTTTTCTGTGGCAGAACTTATTCCACAGAGTAAGAATTGAACCCATAACCGTCGCGATTACGGTCAGACAAGACGAGAAAAAAATGTTAGGCCACATTCCTAACAGTGGGGCAGCATCCAAAACCGAATGTTAAAATTATAGTTGTGGGTTCCTCTCACTCGGAGAATTAATATTGTCATAATATTGTATTATAATATGAGTTCTGCCACTCAACACGAAATGCCAATGCCGGAAAATGGAGAACGGAAGTGAAGAAGTAACTAAACACTATGTTCCCACGATGCCTCTACTTACCGTGTTATAAGCAATATGTAACGTGAAAAATAAAACAAAGGCCGTCGTTAAATTCCGCGCTAACCAAAAAATCTATCCAATTCGTGCACAAAATGGATAACGTGTAATTTGTCATCATACCTTATGTCAGTCGGCGATGAGTTCTGCCACTCATCACGCAATCCCAGAATTCGGCAGAAAATGGGGATCGGAGTATCTTAACACTAGGTTCCCTCTGCCTACCCTGCAGTGTGCGGGATACAGCGTGAAGCTAATCTTAAGGTAATTCTAATCTTAATGAACAAGCTTGAAAAGCCACCGTGTCACTTTCGTAGTTCCACGTAATACCACGAACCGATGGTTTCCCTCATTTCACGTTTCCTCTAAACCCACAAAATAAATTGTATCATTTATCTAAGCCATTTAGGGAACAAATTAATCTCAAGAACCTCCCGCAGTACTTGTTTCTAATTGACTTTGTAACATCTTGTAATAGTTGTCTGAAGTGCGCCTAAAATAAGACAATCTCGATTGATTGCAAGAATTGAGGCAAAATCAATTTCAAATTTAGGCTTAATAACTTTTTAAATCAAATAATATAAAAGTCGTGCGCAGCGGCACAAAGTGTGACTGTAAAACCGACTGGTTGTGGGTTCGATCCCCACTCGAGGAGATGAAATAGTTACTTAAATTTATATTTCCATTTCTTCGCTCTGGTGTCGAGGTTAAGCGCGGCATTGAGTTCTGCCACCCAACACGCAATGCCTCCAGAATTCAGCAGAAAGTGGGGAACGGAGTGTCTTAACACTAGGTTCCTTCTGCCTACCCTGCTGTGTGCAGGATACAGCGTGAAGCTAATTTAATTAATTTATTTTTTTAATATAAAAGTTGAGTTCTGTCACCAAAGACAACGTCTCGAGTTCAGATGGAAAGTGGAGCGGAGTGTTTTAACACTAAAGCCCGGTTCCTACCGCAAAAGAGAAATGAGCAAGTAATGCTTAGGAGAAACGGAGTCCTTGTAAATAAAATATACTTACATTTCCTCAAACAAAGAGTTTTGTATTTAGTAATTACTTCGCTTCGCTCCCTAGAACTGAGCGAGTTCATTTCAATTCTTTCCACCGGACATTTGTTGGTGGGAATACAAGAATGCAGTTTACTGTTGCGATTTCAAGGTATTCCTTAATGCCAGCCAGCAAGTGGAAACTGGCCATAAGTTCTCTCTGCATAGCCTGCTATTTGCTATAGCGGGAACCAGACAAAAATTAAATATTCAATTGCATAAAAATCAAATCCACGACTACCTTGTGTAGAATTTCTAATTACGGATATTCCTTTTAAAATTGAAAAAAAAAGTTATCTTTATATATCTTTTCCCCTAGTCATGTACCGAGTCGCCATAAATTTTTTTTAGGACTTAAAAGGAAACTGTTCCTAGTAAGGGCCATCCATATTTGACCAACATTCCTCATGTAAAGCCTAGTTTAGTAGCAGCTAGCAAGCCTGTTCCTTCACAAGATGGATAGGTATTGTATAATAATTGTTTTTTTTTTCTCTTTTATATAAACATATTGATACAGAACGACTAGTTCCTGAGATTAGCTCGTTTAAAGAAACATAAAGAATTTTGTTGTTAAACACACACAATAAGCCTCCACTAGCATACAGGATTTGAAGCAGTAACTTCCGCTTTAAAACACTCAGATTTTGTACCTAATGGCGTAAAAGCGACTAAATATAACATACATTTGTACATTACCTTAAATCGTGCGCAAACCGCAGCTATAAAAGTTTATTGTTTCTCGATATATAGAACACGCGAGCACTTTAAGCTGTAGCCATTGACTGTAAAGGGATGAAGAGTTATACGCTTTTGTTTCATCAGTAACTGGATTTTTTTTCTATTTCTCCATTTTATTTACAGATTCAAATAGTTACAAAGTATTTTTAAACATTTTTAAAGTGCTATTCCACATTTAGGAAAGAAAAATACTTATTTAGAAAACGTATAAAAATTTTAACGTAGCGGGACTCGAACCCGCGCCTCCTGGAAACCGACCAGACGCTCTGACCACTAAGCCATACGTTCTCGCCAAGCTACGTCGAAATTTTTATACGCTTGTTACAACTTATTTATGTTGTTAGTATCTCTGTAGGGAGATTTTTACAAATTTCCGCTACCCAAGTACGCTAGTTACAAAGTAGTTTTTGAAAATCTTTCTGTGTTGGAGGCTGTCGTGACACTTTGGCACGAGCCTGTGACTGTAAACGGTTGTGGGTTCAATTCAGGATTAATATGTTCATTTCTTCGTTTAATTCGTTTCATAATAAGAAAAAGCGGGTGTTGTTAGTACCCTCTACACGCAATGCATCTAAAATTCGGTGAAAAGTGCCTTGATAAAAACAGAGTGTCTTAACACTAGGTTCCCAAGTTTCCTGTGCTTAAACTAATAAAAAAATCAAAATAAATATATACTTATGACCGGGCTAATCTGATTTAAGGTCACTTTCTGGTCTGGTCTGCTTTCGCATTTAGAATTCATGGCGCATTTCGAGATACAATTTTCGCTACACTTGAGTGTAATTGTAATTATTATTCCTCGTTTTATTGTGGCATCCTAAAAGTTAGTCTCAAACAGTTCTAGATTATTTTCCTTTTATTATATGCCTTATCTATCTAAACCTTTCGTAATTTTGCAACAATACATTAAAATGTAAATAATCTGTATTGATCTATATCTCCATTTCTTCGCTCTGGTGTCGAGGCAAAGCGCGGCGTTGAGTTCTGCCACTCAACACGCAATGCCTCCAGAATTCGGCAGAAAGTGGGGAGCGGAGTGTCTTAACATTAGGTTCCCTCTGCCTACCCTGCTGTGTGCGGGATACAGCGTGGAGCTGATTTGATTTGATTTTAATAAACACTTATACTACTACTAAAATTAAAAATAACTTTGTCACGTACAGTTCATATTTTACATTCACGCACCTATATCATTAGGTGGGTACTATAAAGGTGCTATATATAGAGGTATTACTATAGGGCTAAGGCACTTTGGGCAGCCTTATAGTAATGGCTAATGGGCAGCCCGAGGTCTACTTTCCGTATATTAAGCATACTTATAAATCCAAACGCTGTCGCCGAGGAAACATCTATATTATAAAAAATTAAAATCAGCTTCACGCTGTATCCCACAGCAGGGGGAACCTCGTGTTAAGACACTCCGTTCCCCACTTTCCGCCGAATTCTGTATGCATTGCGTACTGAGTGGCGGAACTCAAAGCCGCGCTTTGCCTCGAAAACAGAGCGAAGAAATGAAAATATGAATGTAAATAAATATTTCACTTCCTCGAGTGGGGATTGAACCCACAACCAATTGGTTTTACAGTCACGCTTTGTGCCCATGCGCCACGACTGGCCTCCGTATGTCCATATATTATAAATATGCTAGGCAGAGGGGGCCTAGTGTTAAGATTCTCCGTTCTCTACGCACCGCCTTATTGTCGAGACTGCGTGTTGAAGAAATGAACTCTAAAGGAAACAATCCATCAGATCGAAGATCGATCTCACAACCATCACGTTATAGCCAGAAGATGTCACGCTGTCAACAGCTCCCAAATTATTTGATTTCACCCAGTTTTCATTCTGTTTTCCGTACATACTAGGGTAGGCAGAGGAACCTGGTAACCTAATGTTAAGACACTCCGTATGTCATTAAGACACCTACCACTTTCCGCCGTATTCTAGAGGCCTTGCGTGTTAAGTGGGGCTACTCAACGCCACGCTGTACCTTGTTATCAGCGATTAAATGAAAATATTAAATACTTCATTTCGTCGAGTCGGAATCAAACCCACAACCTATCACGTATACAATCGCGAAATATAATTGAACAAAATAATTAAAAAAAACAACTTAAACATATGTATGATCACACCTGCTTAAATGCAAAAATATAACAAAAAAATCGACCTTTACTAAAAATGTGGCAGTTGAGTTACGTAAGGCAGGTGAAAACGCACGAACGACGTTAACCTTTTAATTGCGTAATTTTTTTCTGTACACGACATTTAAATTCCATACCTATTAACTATTTAATTATATACGACATAAGTATGAGTATTTTATTTAAATTTTCCCATGAGAATATAACATAAAATATGCAAAAAAAAAATGAAAAAATCGTGGCGGATTTCGAGCGTGTATAAATCATGATGGAAAAACAAAAAAAAATGTTACGTATCTTGTAAAAGATAACTTTTTACTAATGTCTGAAAATATATTTAGTATTTTTGATCTCTCAATCTCAATATATTTAATATTTTTGACATTCATAAAGTGTTATTGCATATTAAGGATAGGACAATAGTTTAAAAATGTACTTACGAAAAAGCAAGGTAGAAGCATTCGAGCTTGCGCCTCTTGGAAAACGGTCGATTTTCGATTCAATTCGAGTACCAATAAGTTAAAATTTTTGTTACTTTTTTAAATTTTTTTAGTAGGTATATGTATTATTGTTTGGGAGAGAATTTAGTGGTAAATCGCTCCGTTCCCAACGCACCGCCCAATTTTCGAAACATTATGTGTTGATTGGCGCAACGCATCACCATGATTTCTTTCAGACTGAGAAAATACAACATCAAAAACATCCTGTAAAAAAACCCAAGTCTCGCAGCTCAGTCTTTCTACCGTAAAAAGTTGTGAGATCCATGTAATACCAAGTCGGTTAATCTATTTGGTCTCTACTTAAAGGACCTTCTGTCTTAAGTTATTACATAAGTTATTATCATGCCAATATTAAAAATATTTTACGTTTTAAACAAATAGATCGACTTGGACATCGCATGATTTCATTATTAGTATGTATTACACTACACAGCACGACGGGCCAGCAACCGAATTCCTCACCAGAGTCCTTCCGAATATGAAATCTATTATGTCTTTCGATAGGTTGTGTTTTCATGCGATGTCCAAGTCGATCTATTTGTTTAAAACGTAAAATATTTTTAATATTGGCATGATAATAACTTATGTAATAACTTAAGACAGAAGGTCCTTTAAGTAGAGACCAAATAGATTAACCGACTTGGTATTACATGGATCTCACAACTTTTTACGGTAGAAAGACTGAGCTGCGAGACTTGGGTTTTTTTACAGGATGTTTTTGATGGCATCTCACTTCTTTTTGTAGAGGTCTACTTTTTGGTACCTATCTACACTTATTTTTTTTTATTAGTTTCACGCTGTATCCCGCACACAGCAGGGTAGGCAGAGGGAACCTAGTGTTAAGACACTCCGTTCCCCACTTTCTGCCGAATTCTGGGGGCATTGCGTGTTGAGTGGCAGAACTCAACGCCGCGCTTAACCTCGATACCAGAGCGAAGAAATGGAAATATAAATTTAAGTAAGTATTTCATCTCCTCGAGTGGGGATCGAACCCACCACCAGTCGGTTTTGCAGTCACACCTCGTGCCGCTGCGCCACGATCGGCCTCTACACTTATTATTTTCTATTATACAGTAATAATGATTCACTAACTGCAAATGTAACCTTGTAATCCTATACATTTATATGGGATTACAAAGTTATTCATGCAGTTGGTGTATTTGGAAAACTGGACCGAAATTACAAAATATTTAAGTTTTCCCATGATTAAGACACTAAACTCTATTTGTATTCTAAATTTGAAGCTTCTATGTCTGCTAGAAGTGCCTTGGACTTTTGATGATCGGTGAGTCAGTCAGTGAGTGACAAAATTTAGAAACTTTAACAAGTTGTCATTCTTAAACTACTGGTTCAAATTGCCTGAAATTTTAAATATACCGTGTTTATATAATGTCTGATTAGTTACTGAAAATTCAGGTTTCTTGTTTTATCCACAACGAAGTTATAGGGGGTTGAAAATGGCCTGAATTGCTTCGAGAAAAGGATGGTACGGCCGTGCCGCTGCTTTTTGCTCGACTTGGCGGGGGCACTGCCGTGCCCCCAGAAAAATCCTCTTACATTCTCGGTCATCCGGATTTTATATATAAACTATGGTTACTTAAAAGGACTAAACTGCTATTAAACTATTAACTGAAAAACTATCGTTAGAAAAACAGTTGAATAGAGAGTGACGGAAACGTCGCGGCCACTGACGTCAAGTATCAATCTATCACATCGTCATCATTATGTCACTGTCAAGTCATGTTTTAAAATACGGTGTAAGTTTTGCACACTGCTTATAGAAACATTCTAAAAATAATATATTTTTTACAGGTTCACACTTCATCTCGGGCTAGAAAGAGATAGAGAGTGAGATAGAGACAGAGAGAGAGAGAGAGAGAGAGCCTCCGTTCCGAATTCAAGACATTGTGAGTTGAGTAGTAGAATTCGACAACACGCTCTTGCCAGAAATTTATTTCCTTGAATAGGAATCCAACTTAACAATCGTGTTAATACAGTCAGACGTTATCCCACTGTGCCACAATAGTTAATTTTGTATAATTGAGATAAAAAAATAATGTAACTGAAATAATATAACGATTATGTAAAATTAAATAATTTCAATTTTACATAAAAACGTAATATATATGAAAATAGATAAATACGGAACGAAACGAAACGGAAGAAAAAGAAAGGAACAAACTTAGTTATTACAATATTTTTGATTTTATTAGATTAAAGAAATCTTAACCACCTAGATTTTACCCCTTGGCCATTGGAACGCCTTGAATCTACCCCTGCTTGTTGCTATTTTTTGGATCAAATACAAGCGTAAACCGCCTTTGAGTTCCGCCACTCAACACGAAAAGCCTCAAGAATTCGACAGAAAGTGGGAAAAGACAGTGTATTAATGGACACGGAGTGTCTTAACACTAGATTCCCAAGTTCCCTCTGCCTACACTGCTGGATACAGCGTGAAGTTAATAAAATATAATAATACATTCTATTAGTATATATTGGCAAGATACATAAACTCAAAACCACCTGTTCCAAATTCATATAAAATTAACATTATTTTATTGAGATAAGTAGATAATTTAAATAGATAGCAGTGAGACAGTATAAGAATATCAGTTAACCAACTCTTGAATTCAATGCCACTAATTGAGAGTGTAGTTAAGCGGTCGTTGAAACTTTGGATGGATGTTAAACTATTGCAATTCGCAATAGTACTTAAATTTAGCGGAGAGAAAGAGAGAGGTGATTATATCCAAATTGTTATTTTTATTGCATTATAAAAAAGTTGCAATATTAAACAAAATAGTAATAATGAAATAAAATCGGCTTCACGCTTTATCCCGCACACAGCAGGATAGGCAGAGGGCACTCCGTTCCCCAATTTCTGCCGAATTCTTAAAAATTCCTTATTTTTAACCTTTCTAAATTGCGTTGCTTCATATAGAATGTATCTTGCCTTCAGTTTAGGGAGTTAAATTTTTTAGGAACATCTTATTCAATCTGGATTGTGGAAGTTTCATTTCTGGTCTTATTATAATAATATTATTTACTGGCATTCTGCTCGTGGCTAAAAACCATGCGAGGTTTTTAATTTGTTCAACGAAAATGTTATGTGTTCTTGTTTTAAAAGACGCAAACAATTAATATAAAAAAAATAAAACAAAAAGTAAACAAATGTACCTAATCTTTTACTATTATCACTTACTATACTACACTTCTATAACTTAAACTACTTCCCTTTTATCACTTGAACTGAATAAAACGCTACATCAGGACAAAACGGGTCACACTAATTCATACAATTTTTCACAGTTCCCAGATAAAAGCGATATTAATCTGGAAGAATCATTTTGAACGGCCAGTACTGAAAAGATCTAGGTTACAATTAGGTCTGGTAAATGCGAGTGGCAATTACTATCATTGTGAAATAGCTTCATAGAAAAGGGTTTTCCGAAAGACGTGAATCTACCTTACGGTAGGTAATACGATGTGAAAGTGACTTGGGAACTTTAATTAAAATTTTCTCGTTGGACTAATAATTTTATGTTAACTTTGGAAAACTTAGGTATTAGTACTAAATCTTTGTAATGAATATATATATATATATATATATATATATATATATATATATATATATATATATATATATATATATATATATATGTAATCTGTAACAGTATGTACCTTGGGTATAATATAGTAAAATGAATTAAAATATAATAATATGCATGGCAATACACAACTAGAATAGTCAATTATGAATAATACAATCAACATATTTTTAATATCATATTAATCCAGAATAGTTTATGTATCAACGTCCCGAGTGTCGGAACCGTAGTTTCATTTGTATATGTAAGGGTGACATATAATGTGGATCAAAGTGAGCTGTGACCAAAATTACAATATTGAATGTCGCTTGAAGTTGTGGAGATTGACGTCTTTGATGAAATGTATACCACTGTGGTTCTACGACTTGGTATATGATTAAAAGGTGTGTGATGCTATTTTATGTTCTAGCTCCTGTGTATGTAGTAGTAAGCGTAGCAAGTACCTTCAGAAAGATCACACACAAACGTCTCGGAGGGTTCAATAAAGACTGTTGCAGCCGCGGTCTGGTAGGTGCCCTTTCCTTTGCGCTTTCTTTCTTTTATTATAACTAACGATACTGGACATTTATAGTGGAGAGGAAGATAGGACGCGCTCTTGGCTTTTCTTCGGAATAGCTTCGAGCTATGACAATGTAATATGATTTTCTATTATTTAAATAAACTTCTGATAGAAAATATCTTATTAGAGCGATAATTTTTAAAGACATTATATAAAACTCATGTGTTGCAAATATAACTTTCTTTACATTGATATCTCTGAATTTCTAAAAGATTTTGGGTTACTCCGGATTACAACTATATAAGAACCACTAGTCACATTACGATCTAAAACGTTTCTCATTAAATAATATTTTTAGTGTTCGGGGAACCAATTACAATACGTGTAGAATCTTTTAGTGGCGTAAGAAGTGACTTTTTGGGAAATATTTGGTAAGATAAAGCGCAGCGTTTAGTTCTGCCACTCAATACATATATTTGGAATTCGCGCGACAAGCGGAATGTTTTGATATTAGACCTACAACCTTCTCGACCTATTCTGCTTGCTAATATAAAATGTCCGAATAAAAAATAAAAAGACACATGCCATTGATAAATTACTTCAATTTTCCTAATATAGATGAAATTGAATCACCTGTAAAAATACTTAAGTTAATCCTTTATTATAAATGTAAATAAATGTCTCATATAAGATATTAGTATTCTACAGTGGTAATTCAACTGGCGTACGTAAAAAATACGTTGTGGTATGTGGATTGTGGATTCTAGAGAGTACGGAGAACAATATGGTTTATGGAGTTTACGTCATCAAGTTAAAGCAAACATCTTAAGTGACGTTATATCTTCGTGTATTTTCCATATAATAGGATATTGATGAAGTGATTAGTGCTAGAAGCCATTTGTGGATGTACAAGAGTGCGACTGTAAGCGCGACAGGTTGTGAAATATTTAATTGTTTTTTTGCTCTGGTAACGAGGCAAAGCGCGGCGTTGTGCTACGTTTTGCGTCCAGAATTCGGCGGAATGTGAGAAACGGAAACAGGGTTGGCAAAGGGAACCTAGGAGACTAGTGCTAAGACACTCCACTATTAAGACCCCCATTTTCCGCGTGTTGCGTGGCAATTTTATTAGTCAAATATTTATCACGAAGGTGAAATTAATACATGTATTAAATCTATAATAAAAATTGTAATATATTTATAAAAAAAATACCATATAAATTAATAGTATTTATAATATTAGTTGGTTATTTTAACGGTATACGTACAAATGTATATTATGTATATTTTAATTTAATTCAACCGGATATTTGATATTATCAGAAGCCAGTTTAAGCATAGATTTTTATTTTATGAGTCATACAATAATATGTCCTTGTGTTACCTTGAAATATGTAATAATTAATTAAAAATTACAATTGCACTTCCTTAAAATTCTTTTGGGTGCCGTCGTGGTGCAGTGGGATAGTATGTTACTTTAGGCGATGACGGTTTTAGGTTCGATTCCCAATCGGGGAAACCAAGTATTCTCATCTGCTTGCTTTGATAACAAGACTAAGCGTTGCATTAACTTCAGCCATACAATAAAAATTGGACGAAATTTCCAATACTTTCGGGAAAAAAGTTAAAAACGTCATGTCACTCAGAAAAAAGCTATCTTGGCGAAGTAGTTCACTGTCCGAATGTAATCGCAATGGCTGTCGTGATGGATTTCAATCATCGTGGCCGTTTTAAAACAAAATCATAGCTCAGTTAATTTTATCAATTTTAAAATTATATTGCTCTATGTGATTTTCTTGTTAATTCATTTTTTTTCGAAAGGGTTGGCAGAAGGAAGCTGGTAACCTGGTATCTGGCATTATTTATTGTTTACTTGTTCTCCATTAAGACACTTCCGTTGCCCACTTTCCGCCAAATTCCCGAGGCATTGCGTGTAGAACGGCTGATCTCAACAAAGGTAATACTTGAAAACATTAAAAATTTCATTGCGTCGAGTGGGAATCGAATCCACAACCGTCATATTTACAGCCACACGCTTGGACGTGACGGTGCTAAGACCGGAGTACGCCTTGATTTTGTTATAAATAAAAAATCTCTAGTATTTTAACCCCAACAATAAGACTGAACTACCCAATAAAACCACTGTGCCACGACAGAGTCTAAAACACTTAAGCAAAATAATTTTTAATTAGCTTTACCCACATCAAGTTTGACTATAACCTAATTAAAACTTGTATAACCACAGACAGATACTGTCGATGTATACTTGTAAAATCGGATACACTAAACAGGTTCTTTAATATGTTACAGTACAATTTTAAAAGCTGATACAATTAGTAAAGTAGTTGCTTTTAAAAGGAAGTTGAAGCAATTAAAAGTTTTTTTTTAAATTGAAATACATTACATACTTTAGAAGGTCCTTATGAAAATAATCTTTTGAAAGAGGGAAAACTATTAAAATAAAATCAAATCAGCTTCTCGCACACAGCAGTGATAGTGATGTAGTGATAAGACACTCCGTTCTCAATTTTTCATCGAATTTTTCGAGGCATTGCGTGTTGAGTGGGAGAACTCAACGCCGGGCTTATTGCCTTGGGGCCTGAGCGAAGATATGAAAATGTTAATAAATAATAATTCATTTCAATATTAAATATATTTTTTAAGCAGTCGGGATTTTTGTTTTAGTATTTATATATTTAGCTTCACTCTGTTTATCGTGCATAGTACAGTATTAAGACACTCCGTTCCCACTGAGACACCTGCGTGCCTCACTCGCCGACGAATTTTGGAAGCATTGTATGTTGAGTGGCGGAACTCAACTAGGATTGGAACCAAAACTTGCCGGGTTAACAATCGCACATTTGGACCCCACGTGCCGTGACTGGCTTCAAATAATTTCATTTTTTTTTTATTATTTATATTTGTTATGCAATCTCTCGCTATAATACTATTACATCATTGTTTTCACATCTAAAACATACTTTTCAAAGCTGTAATTTGATTTTTTTTAAGTTACCACCAAACAACCACCAAAAAATTCAAAAATATTATTATCTGTCTGTCAGTTTAAAAACAACAAGCAACTACAAGACCATAACATTACTTCGCCATGTTGGTTCCATACATAATTCTGTAGCTCGATAGCAAAAACAGTAGAGATGCTATAAATAAGGCCAGGACTAGTACCATCCTATAAGGCATCGCAATAAATATATCCTCTACAGTCCATTCGTTGCAGAATAGGAGAGTTGTGATCGCCAATTGCCTTTTCCTTTCAATTTTACGTGGAATTGAAAGATATTTATTTAATAGTTTCTTTTTATACTTATTTAGAAAATTTATAAAAAATTTAACGTAGCCGGACTTGAACTCGAACTCCAGGAGGCGCGGGTTCGAGTCCCGCTACGTTAAAATTTTTAAACGTTTTCTAAATAAGTAATTTTCTTTCCTAAGTGCGGAATAACACTTTAAAAAGTGTTAAAAATAGTTTGTTTGTATTTTATGTTGATCGAATATTATTGTAATAACATTCAAATTAACTCAAAGTTAAATCAGCTTCAAGCCGTTTTCCGCACACAGCAGGGTGAGTAGAGGAAACCTAGTGTTAAGACACTCCGTTCCCGAATTCCCGCAGAATTCTAAAGCTCGCTCGCTCCAAAATAAAAAAAAATAGTATGTTGAGTGATGTACCTACCTATAATACTTCCCCGATTGGAAATCGAATCCGCAACATCCTCTTTACAGACGCTGTCCCACTTTGTTATCATGCATTAATTATATTTTCTTAGAAAATTATTTGACATAAACTTAACTCTAAACTATATGTTTATACAGTAAACTCATTTTATATACTGTATTTTGGGGACAAACTTTAACTTAAGTTGGCTTATTAAAAGTCTGAAAGTTTGGAAGTAATAATTTAAGTTGCAAACGCGAAATCGAATAACATCTTAATAAAATATTATAATAAAATGACAAGTGAGGCCGTCGTGGCCAGTAAGTGTGGTGTCCGATTGTTAGCGCGATATTTGTGGGTTCGATTCCCATTCGGCGGATGGTTATATTTAATTCCTAGACAAAGAGCAACGTTGAGTACCACTCTTCGATATACAATGCCTGCAAAATTCAACAGAAAATGGGGAACAGAAGTTTCTTACCACTAGATTTCCAGGTTCCCTCTGTCTACACTTCAATATGCAGGATAAAGCGTGAAGCTAAATAAAAAAATAATAAACATGGATAAAATTATTTAATTTCTTTGAAAATGAAGATAGGCGCACAAGGCAAAAGTCAACGCTAAATTTTATCATAAAAGACTATGTGATGAAAGAAATCAAATACTGTATCCCCATAAGACGGATTTGAACAAACGCCGGCGCACTAAGGTACTTTATACCTGTGATTAAAATGCGTATCAATGACGATGACGTCAATATTATAATGTAATATGAGAATATTCACACGGAACCTAAGAAATCTTGGGTTCACAATATATCATGTTACAATTTACATTACATAAACATATACCTAAGTACTTCAAGGCTTCTAGTAAATCTATTATTTCTAATATTACAAAGCCGATGAGTTTGTATAGTTGAACGCGCCAATCTCAGGAATCACAGCTTCAACTAAAAAAATACGTAGTATTTTGTTTAATCGTATAATGTGTGTGTCATACACAATTTTTAGTTAATTTCACCTGACTACGTGAGCGAAACCGTATGTACATACTATTTTTTTTATTTAAACCACATTATTTATAGAGACTGTCGTGGGCAGCGGCACATATGACTATAAACGCGGCGGTTGTTAGTTCGATTCCCATTGGGTAGTAAGTTATTTTTATTTCCTCGCTCTGGTGATAAGACCAGTTGAGGACAGTCGTGGTGCAGCGGCACGAGGTGTGACTGTAAAACCGACTGGTTGTGGGTTCGATCCCCACTCGAGGAGATGAAATATTTACTTAAATTTATATTTCCATTTCTTCGCTCTGGTGTCGAGGTTAAGGGCGGCGTTGAGTTCTGCCACTCAACACGCAATGCCTCTAGAATTCGGCAGAGAGTGGGGAACGGAGTATCTTAACACTAGGTTCCCTCTGCTGTGTGCGGGATACAGTGTGAAGCTGATTTGATTTTGATTTTTGGTAATAAGACAAAACGCGGCGTTGAATTTACGCCACTCAACAGATTGAAGTAAGTAGAAGAGTAAGGGCCATGACTTTTAACTTCACAACGACTTTATAAAATACGACGTTGAATACCGCATCTCAACAGGCAATGTCTCGAATTGAGACGGAGATCGAAGAACGGAATATCTCTCTGTTTTTTTTTAACTTAAATCGACTTTTTTAAAAATTTATTTATATTTTATTTATCTAAAAAATACTGTAATATGTGATATTACAGTACTTTTTAGATAAATAAAATCGTAAAAGTTGTGACAATATTTAATACAGATATTTTGTATACAAATATTTATTATTCATATCCACATACAATAAACTAGGGTTATAAACTTAGAAGAAGATAAAAATTGATACTTAAAATGTCATTTATTCAACATCATGTGACATATTATAAGAAAACTCATACTCTCGCTTGCTTTATATTTACAAAATATAAAAGCTATATCATAGCAGTGTATTACGCTTTGCTGAACGCATATAATACGGTTTACAAGATTGATTTATATATACACTACGGTATAAATATAAAAACGATATTTTTTTTACTATTTGAGTGTCATTTCTTTTATATAAATATAGGAAAAGAAGCCGTCTGAGTATAAGACAGCGCGGCGACTGTAGTTTCAATTTGGGAACGGGAAAATGAATTATTTTTACTTCCTTGTTCTGGAAACAAGATAAGTTGCGTCGTTGAATTTCGCCAGTTGATACAATGTGTTTACAATTTTAGCGAAAAGTGGGGAACGGAGTGTCTTAACACTAGGTTCCCTCTGCTTAGGTTGCTACATCCAGGATATAGCGAGAAGCTAAAAATAAATTAGAAGTGAAAGCGAATATCATCAATACGCAATGGCTGTGTCTATTAAAGCTGTTTTATTTTGAGAAAAAAGTGTAAATCTAAATATTACTATTATAAGCAGCATTTGAATGATATGCAAAAAGCACTTGTTCAAATTTAGCCTTAGTTAAGACTGGCCTCAGAATCTCTGACTGTATACATTCATATAAAAAGTAAAAAATAAATCAATTTCACGTTGTACCCCGCAAACAGCAGGACAGGCAGAGGGAACCTAGTGTTAAGACACTCCGTTTCCACTTTATGCTGAATTTTTCGAGGCATCGCGTGTTGAGTGGCGGAACTCAACCCCAGGTTTTGTGCCTTGCTACCAGAGCAAAAAAATTAAAATATTAATAAGTAATAATTCATTCCCTCGAGTGGGGATCGAACCTACAACCGTCGTGTTACAATCACACACTTGTGCTCCTGGACTACGACGAGCTCTGCATTCATATAAATAGACTTTAATAGTTTAAAATGATTTGTAATAGTCATAGATAAAATTTTTAAACAGGCTATCAATTTGACAGCATTGTCGTCAAGGCCAAATAAATGATTTTTTTTTTTAATTTAAGTGGGCCGAACAAAATATGTAATGGAATTTAAAATAGGCCTAGTGTACAAGTTTGGTTGTGGGAGTGTCATTCAATTGTTTTTATTATTTCTCAATATATTTTTTTTTATAGAAATAATATAAAAAAAGATATTATAATAAAGATTGTACTAAAATTTGTTTATTAATAATAAAATACTAAACGAATACAAAAAGAATATCCAGTTTCACTAAAGTATCTACTAAAAAATATATTAACAGATTGCTCAAAAGTTTCAATAGGTATGTTGACATAGATTTTTTATATACAAAATTAATTTAAGGCCGGTCGTGGCGCAGCGGCACGAGGTGTGACTGCAAAACCGACTGGTTGTGGGTTCGATCCCCACTCGAAGAGATGAAATATTTACTTAAATTTCTTCGCTCTGGTGTCGAGGTTAAGCGCGGCGTTAAGTTCTGCCACTCAACACGCAATGCCTCCAGAATTCGGCAGAAACTGGGGAACGAAGTGTCATAACACTAGGTTCCCTCTGCCTTCCCTGCTGTGTGCGGGATACACCATGAAGCTAAAAAAAAATAATAATTAAAAAAAAAAACAGCTGTTTGGCCTTATTGTATTAAATCTCCTAAAATAGTTTTTAAACAACACTAACGCTAAATTATATGGCAGCTCCATTGCGGTATAGATAAAAATAGAATGCGTGACCAAAGCTGAGAGCGCGGGGGACAATTTACTACATACTAGACTACAGTTGAGTAAAATTAAATATAAAAATATATTATCATGTGGTGGTGACATAGATAATAAAAATAACTGATAGCCACACTCAGAGACGTCGATTAAATAATAATTATTACAAAAAAATATAGGTTTGTGCTGATTTAATGTCAGTTAGTAAGTAATTGAGTAGTTTGGAGGCCAGTCGTGAGGCCAGGGGCACAAAGTGTGACTGTTAAATCGAGTGGTTGTAGGTTCGATCCCCACTCGAAGAATTGAAATATTTATTTATATTTATGTTTTCATTTTTTCGCCCTGGTGTCGAGGCAGAGCGCGGCGTTGAATTACGTACGTATGTACGTATTACGTACGTTAAGTACGCGATGCCTCCAGAACTCGGCGGAAAGTGGGGAACGAAGTGTCCTAACATTATATTCCCTCTGCCTACCCTGCTGTGTGCGGGAAACAGCGTGAAGCTGATTTGATTTACCCGTTAAATCAAATCTTACAATAAGGCCATCATGGTGCAGAGAGAGAGGGTCGTCTAGCACGATATTTATGGGTACGATTCCCTTATAGCAATTAATTATTTTCCTTTGTTTCTCTCTCTTTTAATAAAAAATGTTTCCGTTGCCATACAACACGCAATATCTACAATTCGAGTGAAAAGTAGTGACCGGGAAAAAACATATACATAGTGTCTTTACAAAATGATCGCAATAGAAGAACACATTATTTTCTGTATTTAAGCGTTGACAATTATTATTATTTTTTAATATTATTTCTTAACACTACAGACACTTGATCCGTACTCTTTTTAAATTTATTATTATATCTAATTTCCTTATCATATACATTAATTACATTATTGTTTACATACAATTAATACCTATAATAAGAAAATGTTATTTTTAACTTTACATTATTTTACAAAATTTTACGTAGATCTAAGGTCTTGAGCAACAATTATATTTTACTCCTTTCCTTTTACAATTTCAGCCATATATAGAAGAAAAGAAAAAAGCTATCGTAGCAAGCAGAACATGAGATTTGTATCGACAATATTATAAATATGCAAACTCTATTTAATAGCGTAAAACACGGCTCCTTAGAGATGCATTTTTAACATTTTTAAAATGTTATTCCACACTTAGGAAAGAAAAATACTTATTTAGAAAACGTATAAAAACTGAGGGCCTTGAGGCCGGTCGTGGCGCAGCGGCAGGAGGTGTGACTGCAAACCGACTGGTTGTGGGTTCGATTCCCACTCGAGGAGATGAAATATTTACTTAAATTTATATTTCCATTTCTTCGCTCTGGTGTCGAGGTTAAGCGCGGCGTTGAGTTCTGCCACTCAACACGCAATGCCTCCAGAATTCGGCAGAAAGTGGGGAACGGAGTGTCTTAACACTAGGTTCCTTCTGCCTACCCTGCTGTGTGCGGGATACAGCGTGAAGCTAATTTATAAAAACTGGTTGGTTTTCAGGAGGCGCGGGTTCGAGTCCCAGCTACGTTCAAATTTTTATACGTTTTCTAAATAAGTATAAGTCAATATGCATATGGGAAAGGAATGCATGAAACTAAGTGTTGCAATATCAATTGGATTGAGAAATATTTATTTGAGTAATAAGATTGTCAATTGACTACAACAACAAAAAATAATATTTTAAAAATAATTAGTACGTTTTTTTTTATTATTACTCCATTTTATGTCTTCTTTTTTTGTATTAAATATTTTATAAGTCATAGATTCAGACGTAATTGCACTTAAAAAAAAGCTATTTAATTTTAGTAGTTGTTTTAATATAACTATTTTATTAGTTTTATATTGACATATTACGACTAGACTGTTTAATTTTTTTTGAAGTACAAGACATCAATAATCATATATATTTATTAAAATTAAAAAATATAATTTGAAGCCGTCGTGGTGCAGGGGCATAAGCGACTGTAAAATCTCGTAACTTTTCTTCAGGGGCGACCTACTCTCGCCCCTCCCAGCTGGTGACGTTGTCAAGATCAGTTCAGGTTTACAGCAATATGTCCATTCGAAAAAAAATCGCTCTGAATAGTGAATACACGCAAAGCCCTGTATTGGATTTCACCACTCCATACGCAATGCCTCGAGAATTCGGCGGAGAGTGCAGAATGGAAGTGAACTTGATTGGACACTAGTTCCCCAGGTTCCCTTTGCCTACCCTAAAATATTTAAATTTAGTTAAAGCACAAAATATTTTCAAATTTTGCGGACAAATTCTGTTTCCATAAAGTTTTGAAAATACACCGTAATAAACAGATACATAAATGTTAAAATTTAAATTTCGTCTGAAGTTAGCTACAACTAGTTCTATTTTGGCCTAACTAGATTATTATTCGCATTAAGTTGCCGACTTCATACAGCTTCAAAACTGAAAACGCCGCAAAATTTGGTACAAAATATAAATTTTGGAGTCTCTGTTATGAGTATTCCATAACTTCTCCGTGAGGACAATATTTTTATTACAAATATTTTACTACGAACTGGAAGCTTTGTCAAATATCAGTAAATCCAGGGTAGACAGAGGGAACCTAGTGTTAAGACACTCCGTTTTTCATTTTCAGTTGAATTCTGGAGGCATTGCGTGTAATTTAGAGTTATGTACAAACATATTCTCCGACCAAGGGCGTATACGGCTACATCGACAAGGTTGGTGTGGTGTAACATAGCCTATAAGCCTTCCTTAAGAAATGAACTATTTAATACGTAAATAGTTATTCATTTCAAAGCAGTAGTTCCTGAGATTAGCGTGTTCAATACAATGCAGTATCTCATGTTTAAAATTTGGGTAAATAATCTACCTAAATAGTGTAAAATATATCATATCCTCGCTCTAGTAATGATACATATTGCCTTCATAATATGGCGGGAAGTGAGGATTGGAAGTGTCTTAATGGGAAAAGAGTGTCTTAACACTGGATTCTCAGGTTCTCTCTGCCTAATCTGCTATGTGCGTGATACAGGGTATAGTTAAAAAAGAAAAAAGAATCTCCCCGACATAACAATTAGGTATGTTTTTATATATAAAAAAATAATGAAATATTTTAATTCAAAATTTAATATCAATATTAAAAACTAGTTTGGCGTAAACAAGTTATCAGTAAAATATTGGCACAGTTACCGTTTAATTGGTATTGTGATAAGAAATTCTCCACCAATAACGTATGAGTTACTATCAGATAAAATTACCGATTTAATCATAAATTTGTAGTCAAAAATTTGATAATTTTTATACATCTTAGCAAGAATGTGGAGTTTTTTATAGTAGGTGGTATTTTAGGTTCTGAAAGAAGAATATTAAAAATATTAATTTTATTTGTAGCTTCGCATTGTATCATTTACATAACAGGGTAGGCAGAGGGAATCTGGGAATCTAGTGTTAAGGCACTCCGTTCCCATTAAGACTCTACCGTTCCCTACCTTCCGGCGAATTTTGGAGGCACTGCGTGTTGAGTGATGAGTATCAACAGCGCGCTTTGCCTCGTTGCTAGAGCGTCTCTCTATCTTACGTCTATTTTTGATGCATTACATTTCTATAGGTAAAGCAATTGGTACGTTTTAAAATATAATAAATACTTAATATAAAACAAAATATTTATTTTATTATTTATGTAATTATGGTACCAACGGGAACGGAGTGTACTTACACTAGATTCCCTCTGTCACCCTGTTCTAATGAAGCTGATACTTGATTATTTCTTATATATATTGGTAGATTATAGTTACTTTAACAAGTGGGTAGGTATAAAATTAAAAAATATATATTCAAATTATATTTTTACGTTAAAAAACAAGAATCTAAGGCAAACGTCGGTTGAGCGGATAATCTCTTAAAATTTTGTCAGAACCAAACCTGTCGCGTTCGCGTTTTCGTCCCCTCGTGCTGCATTTTAAAATATTTTTATAAATTGTGTAATTTTTTTTTTTTTGATGAATTTTAAGTTGAACAAGAAGTGTTTGGTGAAATTGGGTTGGTGACAGTCATAGGTTCGATTTCTCGGTGTAATGCCCATATCAGAACTGTAAACTTGGCGTAATATTAATGTATACTTCTATAATTGGACAATTGATTGAATAGAATAATATATTTTTTTAATACAAGCCAGTAAATCCTGAGATTAGCGTGTTAAATCAATCAAGCAATTCAGCTTTATAATAGTAGTTTAGAAGTATAGATTTTACATGTCCTGATTTAGGCAGCGAACACTCGGTATTGGGCGAAAAATAATGTATCAATATTATAAACAAAATAATAATTTGTAGATATTAATTTCCAGTTCAGTCGTCGAGGCCAGTCGTGGCGCAGGGGCACAAAGTGTGACTGTAAAACCGATTGGCTGCGGGTTTGATCCCCACTCGAGGAGATGAAATATTTACTTAAATTTAAATTTTCATATCTTCGCTCTGATGTCGAGGCAAAGCGCGGCGTTGAGTTCTGCCAATCAACACGCAATGCCTTCAGAAATCGGCAGAAAGTGGGGAATAGAGTGTCTTAACACGTAAGTTCTTTCTGCCTACCCTGCTGTGTGCGGGATACAGCGTGAAGCTGAATTTCCCGTTCACTTTGCATCTTTATCACCAGTCATACAGAACGTTTTAATATATCTATACTTTATCATTTACCCTCAAATTAAAGACATTGAGTATTGATTACCAGATCATATGGCATCTAAATAAATAATAAATATTCCCATAGAGGCCGGTCGTGGCGCAGCGGCACAAGGTGTGACTGCAAAACCGACAGGTTGTGGGTTCGATCCCCACTCGAGGAGATGAAATATTTACTTAAATTTATATTTACATTTCTTCGCTCTGGTGTCGAGGTTAAGCGCGGCGTTGAGTTCTGCCACTCAACACGCAATGCCTCCAGAATTCGGCAGAAAGTGGGAAACGGAGTGTCTTAACTTAGGTTCCCTCCGCCTACCCTGCTGTGTGCGGGATACAGCATGAAGCTGATTTATTTGATTTAAATTTATAAATATTCCCCTAAACCAAGATTCGAACCCAACACAACCACAAATCGACTAAAACCCACACGATCATCACCTACAACCACTTATCACCATATTACATAGACTAATGAGGCTCAATAGGCCTCAACCAATTACTACATACCTTCCTACCGACTTCATACAAACCGTTGTATCATCCACACCCACGTCAACCTTTACAACGTGTTCAAATCCCACGTGTTTCCGCCGTTACAAGATGGAGATAATAAGCGTTGAAACTTAAAGAATCGTATTATTTATACATTTTTGTAATATGGATATGGATAGGTATAAGCTTTATGGATAAACCAAAAAACTCAATGGTCGGTGTAGTGTTTGAACACTACGTTTTACACTTTTTTTCTCGAATTTGGAACATTTCGTGTACTTGCGAAACTCTTCGCTGCGCATTGTAAAAAAAATCAAATCAGCTTCACGATGTATCCCTCACACAGCAGGGTAGGCAGAGGGAACCCAGTGTAGACACTCCGTTCCCACTTTCCGCCGAGTTCTGGAGGCATTGCGTGTTGAGTGGCGGAACTCAACGCCGCGCTTTGCCTCGACACCAGAGCGAAGAAATGAAAATATAAATGTAATTAAACATTTCACTTCCTCAAGTGGGGATCGAATCCACAACCAGTTGGTTTTACAGTCACACTTTATGCCCCTGCGCCACGACTGGCGTCATTTATTATTATTTTTTGTTATTTAAATTATTTTCAATTTTCGTATCAGCGCCACAATATGTAAAATTTAATTACGAAAAGAAGAAGAAAAGTACGAAAAGAACGTGATTGCTAAATAAACTTATTATTATATTCCCACAAAAACTTAAAATAAAAAGTTATACCACAAAACAAATATATATAATAAAATAAAATTCTATACACAATTACAATACAACAGTATACATTATTATACATTTTCTAAGTAATCTAGTAAATAACAAGTTTCTATAGCTTTACAGAAATATCTTATGAAGTTTGAATTTGAAAGTATTCCCAGCACCCCAATTTGCGAGATCAGCTTTGCAAAAAAAACGAAATCACTGAGCGAATTTCCCTGAAGAAATCTACGAGAATATCAATGGAGTTATTTCGGTTTTTCTGTATATAATTATAAAATATGGCTGGATTATCAAATTTTGGTTATTAATTTAAAAAATAATAAATTAAATCAGCTTCTCACTGTATCGCACGCAGCAGGCTAGGCAGAGGCAACCTAGTGTTAAGACACTCCGTTCCCCACTTTCTACCGAATTTTGGGAGTGGCGGAACTCAATGTCGCGCTTTGCCTTGGCACCAGAGAGAAGAAATGAAAATATAATTTTAAATAAATATTCCTAGTTTTTAATTTAAAGTGTAAAGTCGTTATTAGACGAAAGCTATAAATTAAAAACTATTATGGTATTAATATTTACTAGACCCTACTGGGTCTTTCTCTATTTCTAGTAAATATTTCTATCCTCCTATCATCAGATACCTATCCTTAATTGACCTTCGAGAACACATTATACTAACATTACACAATATACTAGGAGATAGGTCACGTAAAAAGGAGGTATGTATGAAGAGGTTGTGTGGACGAGGCAACAGTGTCGAGGTATGCAGAGACCGTAGCGTTTCGCTCTCCGTTCTCTCTGTTATCCCGCTATGGATAAAAAGTGAACTTAAAAAAAAATAAAATGGATTCGAAATGTGTCAGGAAGCTGTTTATTTGTCTTTATTTGTAACAAAATTTACCCCTAATTTCGTTTGCGTGGCTTATAAAATTTATTTTTATTATCGTTTGTTTTCTCTGTAGTTATTTCGAGGAATATTTTCTTATAGATCTTCTATACTTCCTAGAAGCTTTTTTTTAAATTGAATTATGAATCCCAATGCCAATTTTTCGCCAATTTTGTTTTGCGACCAAATAGAGGAAAGGAAAATAATCCACTTCCCCAAATGGGAATCGAACCCACAACGTTCACAACTTAGTCAGATGTTGTGCCCCAGGAAAATCCATACATCCGACTATGCATTGTCAGTAACTTAGTAACTGTATTTTCATACATCATATATAGAAATCCTAAGCCATAAAATGTGAAAGATGCCTGAATGAATTGAAGATATTCTAACACGTTGTGATAGAATACTGACATTACTGACAGTCGTAAGTCCTTTTATGTTGATAAAAGGCCATTTTCCTATAATGAAAAACACGTGTAAGTGTTGTCAGATAAACAAGAAACAAAAGCTATAATACAACCACAACAGTAATATTATGTGACATTCTTGTCACCTATCTTGTCTTCTTATTTTTGTATTATAAATCAATGAAAGCTGATAAATCATTAATTGAGGTCAGTTTTAGCGCAGCGGCATAAGCGTGCGACATTAGCGATAGATAGTGAGTTCGATTTCCTTTCGAGGAAATGAAATATTTAATATTTTAATTTCCTCGCTCTGGCAAAGAGGCAAAGCGCTGTGTTATATTCCGCTACTCTACACTTCCAGAGATCGACGGAAAGTGAGGAACGGAAGTGTCTTAATGGGAACAGAGGGTCTTAACACTAGGTTCCTAGATTCCCTCTGCCTTCAATGCTATATGCGAGATACAGCACGAAGCTAAAGATAAATCTATCGTGAATCTGAATTTAAGGCCGTATTGACGCAGCGGCACAGCGTCTGAATGTTGACACGACTATTGTGGGTTCATTTCCCGCCTAGAAAAAATATTATTTTAAAATAAATCGCTGTGGTAAGAAGGCAAAGCGCGACGTTGAGTTCCACCACACAACACGCAAGCAATGAAGAAAACATAGACACAAAGTTATCTAACGCCCAATATTAATAACCTATCTCCAACGTCAATCTTAGATTGTTTCATACATCTAATCTAAACAATCTAAGATTGACGTTGGAGATAGGTTATTAATACTGGGCGTAAGTAAACTAATAGTTATGTTTAAACATCACAACCCCATAAA
The DNA here is from genome assembly GCA_021202915.1 of Heliconius himera. NCBI lineage: Eukaryota > Metazoa > Arthropoda > Insecta > Lepidoptera > Nymphalidae > Heliconius > Heliconius himera. The sequence continues at coordinate 173,409 of JAJHJA010000401.1, forward strand.
ATAAGTGACCAAAATCGAACCCACATACCCCGCTCTCAAATGAACAGACACAAAAGAAATTCCCTTAGTCACCATTAAACATACATCTATCCAAACACATTGTATCGCGGTTATAAATCCAACTGGCAAATGACGGTATAATGTCTGAATAATCATTCTATGCAAAACAATAAACCAGTCGTGGCGCAGCGGCACAAGGTGTGACTGTAAAACCGACTGGTTGTGGGTTCGATCCCCACTCGAGGAGATGAAATATTTATTTAAATTGATATTTCCATTTCCTCGCTCTGGTGTCGAGGTTAAGCGCGGCGTTGAGTTCTGCCACTCAACACGAAATGCCTCCAGAATTCGGTAGAAAGCGGGGAACGGAGTGTCTTAACACTAGGTTCCCTCTGCCTACCCTGCTGTGTGCGAGATACAGCGTGAAGCTGATAAAAAAAAATAATAAGCGTGAGTTATTATACGGCCAAGTTAGAAATGTTATTTAGTGGTCCATATTTTAAATCCTATTTTGTCAATCAAATTGTTTGGAACGATATGGAAGTATAATCTATACTGCTATTATTAAATTGGATGTATGGATGTGTTTATTTGGTTGAACGCGCTAATCTCAGGAACTGTTGGATCGAACTAAAAAAAATGTTTTTGTGTTGTTTATTTAATTTATCAAGGAAGGCTAGGATAGGCTATTACTATTACATTAAAGTACTTAAAGGGTCAATTAGCAATTAAAATTAAATATTGCACAATCGGTGAAGCTTGAGAGCTTCCGAGAACAGATGTGCAATTCTTAGATATTTCCATTTGGCTAAGCAATTGAAGCGGCTGGTAAAACAAATTAATATGTTTGTTAGCTCCGCGCTGTATCCTGTGTATAGCAGGATAGGTAAAGGGAACCTGGGAACCTAGTGTTTAGGACACTGCGTTCCTATTAACAAACTTCCGTTCCCCAATTGCATTAAATATATATTTTTTTATTATTGGTTGCAGTTAATTATGACTTGCCATGCTATGTACTTATATATAAGTAATTCACTAACAATAATACCAGTAATGTTACTAGTATCAATATTGCTTTTGAAATTATTTTCATTTCTTCATCCTCGTAAATGGAGAAAACGCGGCGTTAAGTTCTGACACTCAACCCTGTTTCGAAAATTGTCTTAATACCTCACTGTACGCGGGATACAGCGTGAAACTATAAGTTAAAAACATTTTAATTGTTTTGGATCTAAAAAACAATTAATATTAATTAATTATAGAAGTTAATATTTAAATTTATATAAACATATGGTTAATAATAAAATAAATAGCAATAAATATAAACAATATGCGATATCGATTATAATGCTAGATGTTTTTTGGGCTTCTATTACAAGGAAAATCGATTAATATAATATTCTGTTGAATATAAGTCACTATACATGAGTAGAATATTAATGTATTTTATGAGAAAAGGTTATATAATACGCCCTTGTGGTACATTACTGACTTTACGCGATGATTGTGGGTTCGTTCATTCGTAGAATTATAAATATTTAATTTATACTAATAGTTTACAATATAATAATTTTTTTTTAGTTTGTTTGGTTGAGCGGGATAATATCAGGAACTATAGTTTGCGTTGGTTTCAAAATTTATCGAGGATGGCTATTAATATATCCTTCTATAGGTACTTGAGAAGAGCTAGACAATTCTTAGAAAATTGTAGAACGGAGAGACTCAACACTACCATCTCCTTGTCTAAAAACTAAAAAAAAGTACATGAAAAGTAGGTAAGTACCTACTTATAAAAGATTTCAAAATTTTAATCATAAAATGTCATCGATATCCGAATTCGTTTAAATCAACTTTCACTTCGGGTGGTTGGGTACATGTTTTTACGTACGTTACTTGCAATAATAATAATGTAATATTTAATTGTTTCTTATAACAATATGTTTTTGTCAAATATAAATATTTGACACTATACTTACTTTTTATTTTTATTTTTTACTATACAATAGAAATAATGTATTTTAATTATACAGAAAAAATGTTATATTAGTTATTAAGTAAATAAATGAGGCCTATAATGAGGCCAGTCGTGGCGCAGCGGCACGAAGTAAAACCAACTGGTTGTGGGTTCGATCCCCACTCGAGGAGATGAAATATTTACTTAAATTTATATTCCCATTTCTTAGCTCTGGTGTCGAGATTAAGCACGGCGTTAAGTTCTGCCACTCAACACGTAATGTCTCCAGAATTTGCAGAAAGTGGGGAACGGAGTGTCTTAACACTAGGTTCCCTCTGCCTACAATGCTGTGTGCGGGATACAGCGTGAAGCTGATTTTTTTTAAATAATCTAAATAACATTATAGAACCAAAACAATGAAAACAACCACCTATCTAACATCCAAACCATAAATAAAATAAACAAAAAACTGTCACTACAAACAAAACATTATATTTAACTCGTACAGTTAAATTTAACTGAAATTGCGTGAATAAACCAAACATAATGGGAACCCGGTTAAACGCAGTCCCATTGTTTCCTTCTCGATATCAGAACTCTCATTATTGGAATGGGTGCTTGAGATGGATCGCTTGTTTGCTCTGGGCCCTTGGTATATTACCATAACGCTCCAACGACTATTAAGCTTAAATGATTTTATGGAAAATTTTGCTATAAAATCCTAAAATAATATTTATATATACTAGCTTTCACCGGCGGCTTCGTCTATCAAATAATGTGAAATAAAATGATAACACGGTATCATTCAAGATTTTTTTTTAAATTGAACCAGTAGTTCTTGAGATAAACGTGTTTAACCAAACATTTTTTTTTATTTTTTTAATATAATTATAAAAGGAAGTATAGATAAATGAATGAAAATGTTTAAAGTAAGTAAATTTTAAAGACGGTAGTCTTAAATAATTTCTAAAATTACACAACGTTACGTTCGAAGTAAACAATAGTATCAATAATTGCAGCGAAATTCCTTCCCACGGTTGACCGGACGAAAAACAGGTTCCACTTGCATACCATAAGAAATTAACTCGTCCGTCAGTCAGTGTGTTTGTTACAAAAAATCTCATAAATTACCTTCAATTTATCCAACTGGGACTCGTGATCACTTATCACATAACACACACATAACTTAAAACTTTGATCAAAGTAAAAATATGTGTAGAAACTCGCGAAAGCCGGTTTTTATATTTAACCGACACGTCTATCTCCTCGAACGGTCGGAGCGATACTGGCGAATGCGGGATCCATTCTAGAATACTACGAGATACGGCCATTCAGGTATGTGAACAACCTCTTATATTAAAAACACAAACTAATTTAACCTTTATTAATGTAAATATAAAATCTATAATTGCCTGTTTGATAATGTAGTGATAAGGCTGCGTCGATATCAGCTGCGTCTAGGATCCCGACTAGAGAGAGACGGCAACATGTGATATGTGAGTGTTAGAAAGAGATGAAAGTGTTTGGACATTCGAGATGATTGAACTGTGAAATTTTTATTTGAATCAAAAGCACAGCATCTCAACAATGGCTAAGAAGACTGCACTTGTCTCGTCGTCACTTATTATTAATAGTGTTTATTATTTTATCGCCCGTGTTAAAATATTAATAATAATAGCAATAAGACATAGAGTGGCGTTAGGTTTCGTTACACAATACTAAATGTGTTATAAATTGGGCAGATTCGAACTTGATATGCTTATAACAGATGATTCGAAGCTTATGCAAGCGCGGTGTTAAGTTACGTCACTAAAAATACAATAACTAGAAAATTATGCGTTCGGGGAACGGGTGTGTCTTAAGTCTTAGCACTACATTCTCTTAACCTGCGTAATTTTAAGCCTGGGTAGCCGTACCTTGGGTACCTAGCATCTGTGTGTGACACTTCGTTCCGTTCCGCCGATTTCTGGATGGACCGTGATGGAGCGTGTGAGTAGGAATCGAACCCGTCGCGTTTAAAATCGCTTGTGTCCCTACGGCACAATTGAGTGGGTAACGGAGTGTCTTATCACTAGGTTCCTTCTACCTACTATGCTGTGTGTAGGATAAAGCGTAAAGCTAAAAATAAAAATTAGGAATACACAAAAGATCATTGAACTCCTATCTAATATAGGAACCAGATCAAATATATTCGTTTATTAAATCACAATACACTTGATCGCTCCAACGAGGGAACAAATACTCTTCTTAAAGTGTCGCATCCTGCTCTTTGATAGATTCGAAATTCCAGTCTATATTCGGTATTAGTTAAGGATAATCTTTGTTCACTCTTTATTTTAGTGCCAAAGAAGTGACCAAACATTGTTCCCTTTTTTCTTCCCGAATTCGATATACATTTTGTGGAATATAGCGGAACTCACAGTAGAGCTTTTTAAACGACTATTTTTGTATGTAGTGATTGAGATTAAATACTCCATTCTCAATTTTCTACTCATTTAAAAATTGCGTATTGGACAGTCTGAGCAAAAGTAGATTATTAAGACGGATATTTCTCAATTTTGGCACAATGGGACAGCGTCAGACTATAACCGTGATGGGTGTGGGTTCAATCCTCAACTGGGAAAACGAATTATTATTATTCTCCTACTCTAGAAAACAAAATTAAGAGTTGAGTTTCGTCACTCACCACGGAATGTCTTGACGCTAGATTCTCTCCGCCTACTATGCTATATGCGGGATAAAGCGTGAAATAAAAAAAAAATAACAACTCCACAAATAAGTATTGAAACCACTACCACCATGTTTGCATTTACTTACATTTATTGTACCAAGGGTGTCACTGTAACGCGACAGTTGTGGGTTCGATCCCCTCTCGACAAAATGAAATATTTATTTAAATTTATATTTCCATTTCTTCGCTCTGGTGTCGAGGTAAAGAGCGCCGTTGAATTCCGCCACTCAACATGCAATCCCTCCCAAATTCGGCGGAAAGTGGGGAACGGAGTGTCTTAACACTAGGTTCCCTCTGCCTACCCTGCTGTGTGCGGGATACAGCGTGAAGCTGATTTTTTTTATTTAATTTATCGTACCAATACGTCAAATAAAGCACAATTTAACTATAACATAACTTTAACCTGTCTTTATTATGCAGAGACAAGTTGCATATTCACTATTTTACGCTTTTGCGGCATTTTCTGTGGCAGGTAGTCTTTTTTTAAGTGGTAATAATGTAATTGAGAACGAAGGGACGGCTCTAAAATCCGGGCGTCCCATTCATTTTTTTTACATACTCTTGGAAGAATAAAAGGAGAAGAATTATTATATTTTTAAAGAAATAATTTTAACGGCTTTGTTGCATTGTTCTGACGAATGTCATTAAAAGAACATTTTAAATAAATCAATTTCTACTGTATTTTGTTCAAATAGCCCCATAATTTATATTCTCGTATTACTCCTACATATATCGTTTATTTGGTGCAACAATAAAGTATTTGCAATTTTTGAAATCTTTTTAGAAAATTTTTAATCATGTTTAAACACTTTTTTAAAAGAATACAATTACGTTATTATTGCTGCACTAGTATTAACTAAATATAATAAAAAATATATATTTAAGAAACATAAGTTTCACGCTTTATCCAGCAAACAGAAGCAGAGGTAATCTAGTGTTAACCGTTCGCCGTTCCTCACGTACTCCTAATTTTTGAAACATTGCATGTTGATCGGTGGAACTTGTCACGTTGTGTATAGCGAAAAAATAAATATAAATCATTTCTACGACTAGGAATAGAACCCACAACTGTCGTATTTCCATTCAGACATTGTAACGATAGCCGCAAACGGTTTTTTTAGTAAAATATAAAGGCCGGACATTATTACAGCTCTATTAGTTGTATATTTCTTGATAAGAGAGACCTTGAAAGCTCTTCTATTTAGAGACCACTGGTTCACATCGATACAGTGTCTAATTGTAATGTAATAATGATTGTAATTTTAATTCTTATTTCGAGGAAGTGTTATCATTTTTTTTTTATTTCTCCGCTTTGGTGAGAGAAATCTCAACGTTGAGTTATGCCTCTCAATACGCATTGAGGCGTAGAGTAGAGAACGGAGTGTCTTAGCATTAGATTCTCAGCCTACCCTGCTATATGCGGTAGGTGTATGAAACAATTTTATATTCAGCCTATACCTACTAATATTTTTTTTATAAAAACGAAACTATTAAATATATAATCGCACTTGACTATATTTTATTCTTACATACAAGTAAGTACTCTCTTTATCCTGTTGAACTCATTTTAAACCTACAATTAGGGTCAGTAGCAACAAGTTAGTAATTGTCACAACAACTGTGCAGATAATTTACGAGACTCGTTATTTTTTATCCGACTGTGCTAATGGAAGAAAGGATTATGTATTTAAAGTTATTTTATAGACTATATAAATAAAAACATATTTATATATATTATATAAAAATAAAAAGAATTAATTATTCCATTTTCACTTTTAGCTATGTGGTTTTGGGTGATGATTTTTATTTTATCATCACAATTATCAACTTATCACTTCGTCGATCTCTATTTAAGATGATCAGCCCAGCACCTCTCGCATCCAGCAGCTTGAGGCGACCTTCTCGTCTATCGGTACCTGGTAGGCCTACGCACTGTGCGTCATCAGACTTGTAGCCGCTACGTTTATTGCACTTTCCTTAGATTTAATTTTATAAATCCTAAGATATTTTATATCTTATTTAAAGCTACAAATCTTACTAACTGAAGAATGAAGAAGAAAGTGCTCAGGTAGTGTGGGCTCGTCGGAAATGAATGACGAAAGAATGGTAAACAAGATTTATGAAGCAAGAGTGGGTGGTAAGGGAGGCAGGGGAACGCCTCGGTTGAACTTCGAGAACAAATTATCAATGATACTGGAGGAAGGTCACGTGGCATCATTGGTTGGCATGCAGAAATCAGAACCCAAAGAAAGAAAAAAATCTGACAAAAAAATTCAATATTAAATACAGAACAAATAAACTTTTACATACATTTATTTGATTTTATTCTATACCACTGTATCTTGAAATAAAAGGAAAATTTACTTGCAGCAAAACTTGCAAGAAATTCTACATATAAAGTTATACAATATACATATTTTAAGATAAGAAAAGGATGTAGAACTGCTTCGTTGCATAAATGTAATTCGATCGCAGATAAGTTTTGGACCAATATTGTTATTTGATGGCATCTGTCTTTAAGAAATAAAGTAAACAAGAATAAACTATAGAGTTGTGGGTTCAATCCTAACTCGGAGGAGTGACTAGTTCTATGATTAACTACTTTAATATCCTCGCTCTTTAATACAAAAAAAAAGAAATATAATATTTTAAGCTTTAGCTACATAGGCTCTGACACCTGGCATATTATTATTTTTTAGTTATACATATATATATATATATATATATATATATATATATATATATATATATATATATATATATATATATATATATATATATATATATATATATATATATATATATATATATTCTTATATTTGACTACAATCCTTCTTTTTAATTTCATAAATCCACGCTGAAAACAGACAGAAAAGTTATTTTATTTGTCATTATCAGCACTTTACCAGATCGAAATTAATAATATAGTAAAAGCATATAAAAATTCTATTGAGAGAAAATCAGTCTAGGTTTGATTCCGTTCGTGAGTTTATTAATGAATAACTAGGTATTTTAATTTATACTAGATCTTGTTCTTGGTTAATTTTACTATATATGGTATATCTGGTACATATTTTGCTAAATGTTTCCTTTTGTACCGAATTATATATTTATTTACAATAAAGGATAGGAGAGGAAATTATATATTTCATATTTCTTACATTTCTTAGCTCTGTTGTCGAGGCAAAGGACGGCGTTGTGTATCGCTCAACACTCAAAGACTCTAGAATTCGGCGGAAAGTGGAAAACGGAAGTGTCTTAATCGGCAACGGAGTCTCTTGGGTTCCCAGGTTTCTTCTACCTACTCTGCTATGTGCGGAATACAGTGTTAAGCTAAAAATCGTTTGTTTGGTTTATTCTTATTGTATTTGACAAAATGTGGTGCTAGATGAAAAAATTAGTTGCATAGTCCTTTACCCATGGAAACTCTAGACTATATAACATTTTTTTAATTATTTCGATGTCATAATTATAGTGTGTGGTAATTACATCATATCATGATAAAATTCTTGTCTTTTATTTTTATACAAAACGAAATTAAATACTAAACGAAGTTAAATCTCTTATGTACTTATTTTTTCAACTTTGTTTAAAATTAAATAATATTTGAAAAAGTCATTGCTTTTCGGCCTTTACTCAATTTGGCTGAACTTATTTTTCTATCTTCGTATTCATGAGCCGCTCTCAAATCTGAGACCGAACTTGAGACGCCGTTTTTATTCCTAATCTGTGAATGGAAATAGCATCTAAAGACGATCTTAAGATTTAATGCCTAGACTGACATCGGCTAAATTGTTAAATATATTATATTATGTCTAATTTTTCGCACTACCTAACCTAAAATAATTTTGTATTTTTTATTTTTCAGTAAAAAAAACGTTTACTGTGTGTAAGTTTTTTTTATAAAAAAACTTACCTATATGAAAACAAAAGAAAGCATTATTGTATGAAATTATTAATATTTTCCTAATGTTTATATAATTTCCTGCTACAATATTTGAATCAAATGCAAAACGGCCAAAAAGTAAAAAAATATATATGAAAATGCATTGCGTGGAGCTGTCATCAGCATTTATGCACAAATGCTTGAAAGCTGCTACTTTGAAGAATTATATGTTGCCAAAAGAGGTGCTTTCTACATCAGAAAATAGTACTGTAGAGCCAGTAGCGTAGCATTGCATTTATTGCCTTTATAAAATATAGCGAAAGTTAAAAAGGGCGCAATACGAGATGTAAAAAAATCATTTGCGGAGAGCATAAAATTGATATTTGCTGTAGCTGTATGTAATATATTCTTATATTCTTGTTATAATAGAAAATTGTAATTATTTCAGAAATTACAATTTCTGTGGAGAAAAAAACTAATATTCAAAAGTTGTTCTTAATTTGTTAAAGAGGTTCAAGTTTAGTTTTTTTTCTAAATAATAATTTAAATTAATTATCTGTACTTTTTATTATTTATAAATGTGTGTGATATATAATAACGGAAATTTTATTCAATATAATAATTATGTCCAGATCTGTGGTCAAATATAAGATAAGCGTCAAAATTACACATGACTGTCTTTCTAGGGTTAAGGGAATAATTCAATCAATCAGCTTCACGCTGTATCCCGCACAAAGCAGAGTAGGCAGGGTTAACGTAGTGTTAAGACGCTCTGTTCTCCACTTTCTGCCAAATTCTGGAGGCATTACGTGTTGAGTGGCAGAACTTAACGCCGCGCTTAGCCTTGACAATCAGAGCGAAGAAATGGAAATATAAATTTAAGTAAATATTTCATCTCCTCGAGTGGGGATCGAACCCACAACCAGTCGGTTTTACAGTCACACTTCTCTCGACTGGCCTCAAATTCAATCAAAGTTTCCCTTAATCGAATACAGTGCTTACAGTGTTTTATTAAGTACATTCTACCAATGAAAAAAAAGATAATTTATTTTTTACTGATTTCTTTTCTCAAAATAAGAAAAAAAAATAGGCGAATAACTGAAAATATTTTATTAGCTTTAACGCTTGCCCAAAATCAACTACGGAACTTGTCCTGACAGGTCCCAACATGTCTAATAGAGGTGTTTGCAGCTGTTCCGTATACAGGATGTGTATATTGTATAGTATATTTGTATAGTGTATACTATATACTCTACATTTATGTATTGTACATGGTGTTCCTGATTGCGCTGCCAATCCCAATACAATAGCTATCACTCTAGTTTATAGAAGCTGACACGACTCGCTTATAAGTCAACGGAGTATTGAGGCTTTGCTGTACAATTATTATAACCGGTGTAGACTATAAATTTTATGCATATACATATATATGTAACAAATACAAGAGACACAGAGAAAAAGACGATGGTTGTAGTTTCGATACCCACCATCCATTTCCTCGTTCTGATATGAATATATCAACACAAAGCGTAGCGTTCAGTACCGCCACTCAATACTAAATTGCTTGAAAATTGGAGACGAAAGTGGAATATGGTATTGAGTGTCTTAACACAAGGTTCTCTCTGCCTAACCAACTGAAAGCAGGATATTATATGTATGTTACTCATAAAAAATACAGAATTAAAAAATAGTATTTCGGATTTTTACGTTGATTTACCAAAAAAATATTATTTCTCTTGATTTAAACATTAATAACACTACTACATTACAACTATTAATAGTTTTATTCGAGCTGAATTCCAGTGGAGGATTTTAAATAATACTACGTACGCTCAATTGGCAATCTAACCAAGAACAAGATCTAGTATAAATTAAAATACCTAGTTATTCATTAATAAACTCACGAACGGAATCAAACCTAGACTGATTTTCTCTCAATAGAATTTTTATATGCTTTTACTATATTATTAATTTCGATCTGGTAAAGTGCTGATAATGACAAATAAAATAACTTTTCTGTCTGTTTTCAGCGTGGATTTATGAAATTAAAAAGAAGGATTGTAGTCAAATATAAGAATATATATATATATATATATATATATATATATATATATATATATATATATATATATATATATATATATTCTTATATTTGACTACAATCCTTCTTTTTAATTTCATAAATCCACGCTGAAAACAGACAGAAAAGTTATTTTATTTGTCATTATCAGCACTTTACCAGATCGAAATTAATAATATAGTAAAAGCATATAAAAATTCTATTGAGAGAAAATCAGTCTAGGTTTGATTCCGTTCGTGAGTTTATTAATGAATAACTAGGTATTTTAATTTATACTAGATCTTGTTCTTGGTTAGATTGCCAATTGAGCGTACGTAGTATTATTTAAAATCCTCCACTGGAATTCAGCTCGAATAAAACTATTAATAGTTGTAATGTAGTAGTGTTATTAATGTTTAAATCAAGAGAAATAATATTTTTTTGGTAAATCAACGTAAAAATCCGAAATACTATTTTTTAATTCTGTATTTTTTATGAGTAACATACATATAATATCCTGCTTTCAGTTGGTTAGGCAGAGAGAACCTTGTGTTAAGACACTCAATACCATATTCCACTTTCGTCTCCAATTTTCAAGCAATTTAGTATTGAGTGGCGGTACTGAACGCTACGCTTTGTGTTGATATATTCATATCAGAACGAGGAAATGGATGGTGGGTATCGAAACTACAACCATCGTCTTTTTCTCTGTGTCTCTTGTATTTGTTACATATATATGTATATGCATAAAATTTATAGTCTACACCGGTTATAATAATTGTACAGCAAAGCCTCAATACTCCGTTGACTTATAAGCGAGTCGTGTCAGCTTCTATAAACTAGAGTGATAGCTATTGTATTGGGATTGGCAGCGCAATCAGGAACACCATGTACAATACATAAATGTAGAGTATATAGTATACACTATACAAATATACTATACAATATACACATCCTGTATACGGAACAGCTGCAAACACCTCTATTAGACATGTTGGGACCTGTCAGGACAAGTTCCGTAGTTGATTTTGGGCAAGCGTTAGAGCTAATAAAATATTTTTAGTTATTCGCCTATTTTTTTTTTCTTATTTTGAGAAAAGAAATTAGTAAAAAATAAATTATCCTTTTTTTCATTGGTAGAATGTACTTAATAAAACACTGTAAGCACTGTATTCGATTAAAGGAAACTTTTATTGAATTAGAGGCCAGCGTGGCGCAGCGGCACGAAGTGTGACTGTAAAACCGGCTAGTTGTGGGTTCGATCCCCACTCAAGGAGATGAAATATTTACTTAAATATATATTTCCATTTCTTCGCGCTGGTGTCGAGGCTAGGGGTCGCAATATCGGACCATTCAAGCAAAACCGGGATTTTCGATATCGACTTCAGAAAAATCCCGGGATCCCGGTTTTTTCGATATTTTCTATATTTTTGTTTTTTGTACCAAAATTAGTAATTTTTTAAGCCTCTTTATATTAAGACCGACGTGCAACAAAAACGCGCAACAACGACGCCCAATGAGAAAATACGGTATTCGTACGTTCGTTGGTCGGGCCGGTCAAACTCGGTTAATATCGTAAAATTCCGAATTTTGAGGAAAACTCATCGCTTACTTTTGCCAATGTATGTTATGTACCATTGTATATCTTAAATAAGCCTGAATTTAATAGCAGGCATGTTTTAATTCGAATAACTAACTTTTAACTTTCTAAAATCCGAAAATATCGAAAATCCCGGTTTCTTGTAAAATTAAAACCGGGATTTTACAGACCTATATTTGGTCCGATATCCCGGGATTTTTGAATCCCGGGATTCCGGATTGCGACCCCTAGTCGAGGCTAAGCGCGGCGTTGAGTTCTGCCACTCAACACGCAATGCCTCCAGAATTCGGCAGAAAGTGGGGAACAGAGTGTCTTAACTAGGTTCCCCCTGCCTACTCTGCTGTGTGCGGGATACAGCGTGAAGCTGACTGATTGAATTATCCCCTTAACCCTAGAAAGACAGTCATGTGTAATTTTGACGCATATCTTATATTTGACCATAGTTTGGGACATACTTATTATATTGAATAAAATTTCCGTTATTATATATCACACACATGTATAAATAATATAAAGTACAGATAATTAATTAAAATTATTTATAATAAAGAAAAAAAAACTAAACTTAAACCTCTTCTACAAATTAAGAAAAACTTGTGAATATTAGTTTTTTTCTCCACAAAAATTATTTTTTCTGAAATAATTACAATTTTCAATTATAACAAGAATATAAGAATATATTACATACAGCTTCAGCAAATATCAATTTTATGCTCTCCGCAAATGATTTTTTACATCTCGTATTGCGCCCTTTTTAACTTTCGCTATATTTTATAAAGGCAATAAATACAATGATACGCTACTGGCTCTACAGTACTATTTTCTGATGTAGAAAGCACCTCTTTTGGCAACATATAATTCTTCAAAGTAGCAGCTTCCAAGCATTTGTGCATAAATGCTGATGACAGCTCCACGCAATGCATTTTCATATATATTTTTTTTTACTTTTTGGCTGTTTTTGCATTTGATTCAAATAATCTAGCAGTAAATTATATAAACATGTATGTGGGCAATATTAATAACTTCATACAACAATGCTATCTTTTGTTTTCATAATAAGTCTTTTTTATAAAAAAAATAATATAATATATTTAGTAGTTGAGCCGATGTCAGTCTAGGCATTAAATCTTGAGATCATCTTTAGATGCTATTTACATTCACAGATAGAAAATTTAGGATATAAAAACAAGATCGGTCTCAGATTTGAGAGTGGCTCATAAATACGAGGTTAGAAGTCCGCCAAGAAGCACGTAAAAATAAGTTCAGTCAAATTGAGAAAAGACCGGAAAGAAACGACTTTGTCAAATATTATTTAATTTTAAACAAAGTTGAAAAAATAAGCACATAAAAGACATCGTTACATAGAAATAATTACAAGATGCAATATAGTCTAGAGGCTCCATGGGTATAAGGACTATGACAATACAAAAGGAACGGAGTGTCTTAACACTAGGTTCCCTCTGCCTACCCTGCTGTGTGCGGGATACAGCGTGAAGCTAATTAATTATTTTTTTTTACAATACAAAAGGACGATTTTTAGCTTCACACTGTATTCCGTACATAGCAGAGTAGGTAGAAGAAACCTGGGAACCCAAGAGACTCCGTTGCCGATTAAGACACTTCCGTTTTCCACTTTCCACCGGATTCTAGACGCTTTGAGTGTTGAGTGGCGATACACAACGCCGTGCTTTGCCCCGACACCAGAGCAAAGAAATATAAGAAATATTAAATATATAATATCCTCTCCTATCCTTTATTGTAAAGAAATATATAATTCGGTACAAAAAGAACCATTAAGCAAAATATGTACCAGATATACTATATATAGTAAAGATAAAATAAACGTGTGATCAGCACGAGCTCATGCAAAGGCGTCCGACCACGCGGTGAATACGAAGCAGCGACGTGTATCGCTCGGCCGGACGCGTCTGGACGTGGACTAGTATCATACATAAATCATAATGCAACTTGGAAATACGCTTTTATTGCGTTTTTTTTATTTATTTTGCTTAATTAACTTTTAGGTCAATCATCATTTTTTTTTTAAAAGAAACAGTAGTGTTAAAATTGTAAAAGGACGTCCGATTCCTACTCGGAGTGAAGAATTATTTTCTATTTTCATTTCCTCGCTCTGGTAACGAGGCAATAGCGCGGCAAAAGTGGACAACGGAGTGTCTTAACACTAGGTTCCATTATGTCTAATTGTAAACCTACTTTAAGTGACAAAAAACCGGTTAAGTGTGAGTCGGACTTCTAGGCTTCCGTACCTATTTCAAGATTGTAGGGAACGGGATGTACAATTTTATCAATAAGGTTACCTAACCTAAGTAATAACCGCTGATAAGTGACAAATGTTGTCTGGAGTGTGTAGTTTTAAAATATTAAAAAAAAAACACTACGCTTCCCCTGCCTACCATACTTTACTGCTAAAAGCGGGATACAAAGTGAAACTCAGTGAAAAAAAAAGTTGATTTAACAAACCTTCCAAAAGGTTTGAACCTGTTTACCCTGCGTATACAACAATTTAAACTCGTCCTTCACAATGTCTAACTTTATATTTATTATTGTATAACGCTATCGATAGATCTCCTTCTTTCTGTAGTTTGGAACTACCGCAGCTTCCATCAAGGTAACTTTTCAAATAGTTTTAAGGTATCTTTTTTATTATTTACTATTTCTCTTCGTTTCGACGAATAATCATAAAATGTATAACAGAATGAAATTGAGCCCATATCGGTTTCTCAATGGAATTTTTATATACATTTACATTACTTTCGATCTGGGAAGGTGTGCAGATAATAACAAATGAAATAGCTTTTCTGTCTGTTTAGCGTGGATGTATGAAGATAAAAAGAAATATTGTAGTCAAATGTAAGAAAAAAATATAATTAAATTAAAGCATATATGTAAGAAGAATATAAATTGTAACGGTATTAAAATTTTCAATTAAAAAAAAAGAATGCCATAATCTAGTTAGCTAAAATACTTAAATTATATTCATTTTAAATAAATAATTTACGAAAGTTATGCTGGGTTAAAGTTAGGCTGTCGTGGCTCAGCGGCACAGCCTTTGACTATAAAGGCGCTGGTTGTGAGTTCGATTCTAGACTGAATTATTTTCATTCCGTCGCCCTGGTAACGAGGCGACATCTGCTATTCCTGTCTTACTATCAGGGATATAATAATGGCAAGACACTCCGCTCACCGCAACGCTGAGCTCTGTATTGTTGAGCGGGGACTTTTCGACTGAGCTCCAGGCTAGGATTTTATTATAGGGTACGGTAATTAAAGTAGGTAACTAATTATATAGTAAGGATCGAACCCACAACTCCCAACCCAACTAAAATTTATTCGTATTTATTTTATTTCTTCAAGACAAATACCATCAAATAACAGTATTCGTCCAAAACTTATCTGCGATCGAATTACATTTATGCAACGAAGCAGTTCTACATCCTTTTCTTATCTTAAAATACGTATAACTGTGTGTGTAGAATTTCTTGCAAGTTTTGCTGTAAGTTGGTTTTCCTTTTATTTAAATATCGAATGGTTCGGAATACATGAATGTGAAATTTTATTTGTTCTGTATTTGATATTTTTTTTAAGAAACTAACTACTAAATCTAGTTGAAAAAAAAAACATTTTTAGCTCCACGTCTTATCTGACGAGGTAGCCAGAAAAAATACAACATTTCTGCATACTTCTTTCGCCTCGACCACTGTCATCAACCTCTTCATACATGCCCTCCGAGGAGTCCTGATTTTTCCTTTCCTTAGTATCATATCAATGATACTGCTTCGGTTGACCTTCCAGAACAAAACATCAATTTTGTTCTGGAAGGTCAACTGAGGTCTACCACTTGCCTCTCTTATAACCCTGACAACGTAAATAAATTTAATAATTTTCCAAAATTGGAAAAAAAAACGGAAATCGAGAAATCCAGATTTAACACTAGGTTTCCTCTGCCTCCATGCTATGTTCGGGATACAGCGTGAAGTTGAAAAAAAAAGATTTTATAAAAATAATTGATAGAAAGCAATACCTGAGCCTCAACTTATCATATTTCCAACTGAAACTTATGTCAATAATTCACCAAACGCCAACTTCACAAAATTCTTCTCTGCTGACATGCTAACTAAAAGTTTCATCAAATTATTTTTTAATTTGTGATTTCTTTTGATCTTTCCAACTAATTTTAAAACATTTTCTATTAATATAAAATTAAAATATAATTCTTAGATAAAATTAAATTATATTTAAGAAATTCAAGTTTAAGTTTAGCAGTTTTTTTATATATTTAATTAAGGTCCCAAATTTTTTGAATAATTGTCCGAATTTATTTAACACACAAAGTACACAAAACTAGAATAATTTTACACACATAAAATAAGAAAGAAAAAAATTTTACAAAATACCAAAAAAAGAAAAAAAGAAACGCGAAACTAGCACGTAACTACAAAATTATAAGGCTTAAAATTGAAAGATAAGGCTTAATTATAAGCAAATTTGTAAGTAGTATATTATCAATATTTTTGTATTTTAGAAGAATATGAAATGTTTACTACATAAGTAAAAGTGTATAAAAATCAAATTAAATCATTTTTCCAATTCCATTAAGAAGGAACAGAGTTTCTTAACATTAGGTTCCCAGGTTCCCTCTGCTTATCCTGCTATGTGCGGGATACAGCGTGAAGCTAAAGAAACGAATTGGAGAAGGAAAAGTCTCTTCAAAAATAAGAAAAACAAACTTGAAATAACTAAGTTTTATATTCAAATTCCATTTTTGATTTACAAAGCATGGCTGTCCATTGTAAATATTTTGCTTCGCCTTTTCACTTGTTAGTCTTAATGCACCTTCATTAAAATGTACTTCAATTTGGGAAACGACGATACTTTTATTAATTGCGGAAGTATCTTTACTTTTTGTGGAATTTAATTGTAGTAGTCGTGGTTTTGGAATATTCACTATTTAAATAATTGTATGACAACAACGGTAAGATATCTGATTGGAAGCGCGACGGTTGTGAATTCGATTCTTACTTTACGGATTATTTAATATCATTTCCCCGTTCTGGTAACAAGGCAAAGCGCGGCGTTAAGATTCGCGACTCAAGACAATAACTTAATATTGTGTATATTTACAGAGGTTGTCTTTGGGCTTTGTAAATGCTTTTAATCTTCCGGGCAATTTGTGGTGTTCAATTTCACCTCCTTAAATATTAGGTGTTTAAAATAGATGAACATTGTCAGTGTACAGGTGCAATTTTTTAATAGGTGAACTTTTGAATCTCTGATTTAATTAATTTATTTTAAATTTTCATACAGTATGACGCATATAGGCAGAGGGAGCCTAGTGTTAAGATACTTCGTTCCTTTTCTTTCCGTCTAATCTTTCGAGATTAGACGGAAAGAAAAGGAACGGAGTAAGTTTTCGTATTGAACAAGTATTAATAATTGAATACAAATAATAATATTTCTTCTATTTCTTGACATTAAATATTACATGGAAGAACATATGTATAGTTATATTTAATTATTTTGGTTGGTTACGTCACCTGCATAAGCTACTTCCCTGAAAGTGGGATGTGAAGGCCTTTTTTGGAGCACGCTCTACACGCGCCGGATCTGTTAAATCTGTATATCAAAGTTACCAAAGATACAGACGTATCTGAGAGGAACAACTGAAGTAAACCGTGATAGTATTAAGAAAGATAAGTAAGATTAAACCTTTAGTTTTATATTTTCTGTTTCTATATGTTTCCACTGAGCATTGTTTATTAAAATCTAGTTGTAAAAAGTGCCTTCTAGCCATACAATGTTTTAAAGTCCATTACAACCGTTATATTTATATTTTAATATATTATTATTATTTTGTATTATGAATATAATGGAAGTATGGAATACAATAGTTTATCTACAGATAATAAGCTTTTCAAAGTAATAATATGTACTACGTTCATTGTTATAAATAAAATGTTCCTATTATAATATTTATTTTTATTTACCGTTAAATTTAATAATTATCGAATATATCATATTCATCACGTTATGTACGGTTTTTTTTATATTAAACATCTAGGATATATTCAACCCTTAAAAAAATTTGACTTCGCAGTTGCCCTTGAATTGGGAAAATAAACAAATTATTCATGATCGCCATGATTTTTTTTTGTTACCACTTATTGAGCAAAGCAGATAAGAAAGATGACATATTTTAAATAATAAAAGATAATTAAATCATGTAAGAATCTAAAGTACCAGATTAAAACTATAAAACTAAAAGTTTAATCTTCCTTATCTGCTCTCTTAGATATTTTCGTTGGACCATTTGGCTGCGATTAATAAAGTCCAACAAGTGTTTAGGAGAACAGTCATGACGCAGGAGCACAAGCGTGTGACTGTAAACGCGACAGGCTGTGAGTTCAATTTTCACTCGAGGAAATAAAATATTATATATTTCTCCGCTCTGGTGTCGAGGCAAACCGCGGCGTTTGGTCCCACCACTCAACGTTAGAAGCGGAGTGTCTTAACACTAACCTCCCTCTGCTTACCCTTCTACATGAGGGATACATCGTGAAGCTGAAAAAAATATATTATAAAATAAGTACGCCTAAAAATACATAGTTTTAGTTGTATAATAATCCTTTGGACTATGAAATCGTAACGATGTTAATAAGACGAGACGTAATATTCAATTTATTTATTGTACATTAAATGTATTAATTATAAACTAGAATACATTACTACAAAAAACAATAATCTTATTTAGGACAATTACATTGCAATATTTATTTTTTTATTATTTTTTTTTATTAGCTTCACGCTGTATCCCGCACACAGCAGGGTAGGCAGAGGTAACCTAGTGTTAAGACACTCCGTTCCCCACTTTCTGCCGAATTCTGGAGGCATTGCGTGTTCAGTGGCAGAACTCAACGCCGCGCTTAGCCTCGATACCAGAGCGAAGAAATGTAATATTTCATCTCATCGAGTGGGAATCGAACCCACAACCAGTCGATTTTACAGTCACACTTCGTGCCGCTGCGCCACGACTGGCCTACCATTGCAATATTTCTTTTACTTATTATGCAATCCCATACAACCTAAGAAGAAATAATAATATCATTATTACTAAATACATAAATAAATATTTATAAAGCCATATCGGATACTAATATCTATCTAACGAGACGTTTAAAAAGATAATTTGTTTTCTTAAAAGGTTTTTCTCGTAAGACCGCACGTGTCATTAATATAATTGCACTGCTTTTGAACACCGGTATAGGCTACTTAGAATTGAATGTACCTATAATATCTAAATAATGTCGCGTTTTGTTATATTTCTTTTGTTTTTTCTCAAAAGAAACCTAATTTTAAAAACAGAATGCCGATCCTCTACTCTAGTTCTATAAAATAATATTCATCATCTATCCAGCCCACAACATTCGTGTTGGCAAACACCTGTTATCTTGAGCCTTGATGTTATTTAGTTATTTGATTGCAGCAAACTCTTTTTGTAAGGTAAACTGAGTGCATATTGTCTACTCCGTCCTCCCTCGATAGCATTCTGTTCATAATATTGAATTTAAATTGTTATAGTAAGTCAAAATAAAATTTAATGGTACCTCTGTCTAATATTTGGTCTATGTATATTCTACATAGCTTAGAACGTAAAAAAAAATCTTATATACGTATTATGTAGGTTTAAGCGCAACCATGTCGCTGAGAATTTCTTATAAAGAACTCTTAATATTTTTAATGACAGCGCGTATAATAGCTGGAATAAACAAAGGAATATTCCAGGTTGAAGAAAACAACGAAAGCCTACAGTTTATGAAATGTTTCAGTATTATTACTAAAGTTCATCAAATGAGCTTCAAAAGAACTATTGTTATTTATGAAGATGATAATATTCTTGATGATAATATAATTGATGCTTTTATGGATCTACTTAAAGAAAAACATGCCTTGACAAAACATGAAAACGAATGCCTTTTATGGAAATAAACACAAAAGAAGAACTGTTAAGATTAACTAAGATATATGATGGCACTATGTTAATTGTTACTTATTATAAAAGTTGCAAAGAATTTTTGAATGTTGATCTGTCAATTTTCATTGATTTTGATTCACATTAGATCATTTCTCCAATTCTGCCTCAGATCTGATGTCCCTTTCAGATATTCATAAGTCCTGAAATAATTTTTAAAGTGTTATTCCACACTTAGGAAAGAGAAATACTTATTTAGAAAACGTATAAAAATTTGAACATAGCGGCACTCGATCCCGCGCCTCCTGGAAACCGACCAGGCGCTCTGACTACTAAGTCATACGTTCTCATCAAGTTACGTTGAATTTTTTTCTAAATACGTATTTTTCTTACCTATGTGTGGAGTAATACTTTCAAAATGTCAAAATATTTAATAAATATAATAGCATTCTCACTTGCCAGACGATAATTCTTAAAAATTATGGGTTAATATGGGTAGCGGAAATTTGTAAAAATCTCCCTACAGTGATGCTAACAACATAAATAAGTTTTAACAAGCCTATAAAAATTTCGAGAACTTATGGCTCAGTAGTCGGAGCGCCTGGTCGGTTTCCAGGAGGCGCGGGTCCGACTCCCACTGCGTTCAAATTTTTATACGCTTTCTAAATAAAGTAGTTAGTTAGTTAGTCCACAAGTTTTGTTTGTTTATCTCGAAATGCTTACTAGAAAGGATATTAATTATTATTATTGATTTATTTTTTCATGCTTCTGACATAATTCAGTAAAATAGCCGGTACCTGTCAAAAATTGTATTTAGAGTTTGTGAACAGAGCTAAGATTCTAAATGAGAATATATTGTCGAACAGTTATAGTCGGATGCCAAATTACCTTGCGGGAGTCGGCGGGTGCATTTTGTATATTGATTTTTGGTTGCACTATTTTTTACTGTGTCTTTGTGATTGAAATTATTTTAAATAGATAATTAGGTATTATACACATCAAGTATGAAAGTTAAATATTTGTTTATATAAACACCGCATATACGTTGTGGAGTGGTTAAGCAAACTTAAAACTTATAAAAAAAAAACATTTATAATTAAGATCTTTCTACGTAGCTTGTCCAGCTCAGTGATACCATTTTGGCAAAAATATATATTTTTTTAAACATTTTTTAAAGTGTTATTCCACACTTAGGAAAGAAAAATACTTATTTAGAAAACGTATAAAAATTTGAACGTACGGACTTGAACCCACGCCTCCTGGAAACCGACCTGGTCGGTGCTTATACTCTTGACACACTGACCTAAATAAATAATATATATATATATATATTATATATATATATATATATATATATATATATATATATATATATATATATATATATATATATATATATATATATATATATATATATATATATTGTTACGTGAACCTAAACTGTTAACGCTTGTGAAAAGTATTTTATTGCACTACTGAATGCATTATACTAAAACATTGGTTTTTTATATAAATGACCTAAATTAATTTGTGGAAGTCGGGGCACAGCAGTAGGTGAGAGCGGGGATAAAAAATACCGAGGAAAATTGTTCCGATGGAAATAATTTCGCAAGGAAAAGTGATAAGAATATTTAGTAAACATACAGTGAAATGCAACGCGATAGCGCACCGATGGCCATCTTATTAAACAATCCAGTGGCACCCGAAACATTGTAATAGCAGCACGTGTGTGGATCGTACACGTATATAAATAATTACTTCTTTGATATTTTTGGAGAGGCTAATCGTTAAAATTGTTTATTTTACGAATTTTAACGATTAGCCTCGAGTTCGATCTCAATCAAATCTTTTTCAAATATATATATTCTGTTTCGGAACACTATTTGTAAAATATATATGTTTCGTAAATCTATATCTTGCTTTTTTTCAACACGTGTGCTTGAGGCTAGATGTTCCTTTTTTTGATTGCAACATGCAAGTTCGAAGAGTGTGAGCTCGAAATAACTTACCCTAATTCATTTATGCCAATATTGGAATGCTTACATTCAATTTACAAAATTACAATATTTATATTGTAATTTTCCTTTAATAGCATGCGGACTTATAGCCGAAAATCAACTCAAAGTCATGTGTACGAGGAGTTGAATGAGCAGGAAAAGAAAAAACTCTTGCCAAGGAATTACAAATTGGGCGCTTATAATACCAATGTGTTTACAGAAGACGACTATGCTCCATCGTATATTAGTGATTGGTCTTTAGCTTAATACATCAGGTATGGCTTATAGCACTTCAGATGTCACCATCACACACACTAATTCAGAAATAATATTAAAGACTGTTACCAATATAAATAATTATGTATCTGAAACTGTAAACATTAGTGTTGATGACAAATATTTGTTGCGCCAAGGCCATCGGGCGTTTTCATTCTGCCTGCGTTTTCTGGCGTCATACAAACCACAACAAAATGGGTTCAGTGTCAAGAATATAAGCACTGTTCCCATTCCAGATCAAGATTTCTAATTCGGTTTACTAATACCCGAATAAACCAAAAAGTCAGGATATGATGTTAATATTATTGATTATATTTTTGAGCCTAAGACAAGGCAACATGATCGACAACAACTAATAATCAACGCTGATTAGTAGTCACATAAATTTGTTTACCCGCTGATTCTTATGATATTGTTAATTATGCCTTAAGTTAACATTCTACCATTTATTGTTTTATATTTCACATATAATAGCTTTAACAAATATGGTTACAATTAACCGGGATTTGTTAACAACTAGCCCCAAATCGGGGTAAATTGATACTTAGGCATAAATATAATAGTAAGATAATAAAAAAATCTTACAAGTAATACCCCAAATAGTAGCCAAAAAGTCCTAATTATAAGTCTAGATATGTAAGTTGAATTTTATCATATTGTAGAAATACTGAAAACAAGTATTCGTAACAACATTCGAAGTTAATAAAAAATCGTAACTTGAATCTCTGCCCTCCCCTACAACATTTGACCTTAAACATGTTGGTTGTTAGATAATAATAATTATAACGATTGTATATAAGTTATTTTGTTTCCCCACATTTTAGTTTCAATTTTTATTTCCCGGCACTTAACACTGCGTAAACTCAACATATAATGTCTCGAAAATTGGGTGGAAAGTGGGTAGCAGAGTGTCTTAATTTGTATTCAATTGTAAAGGAAACCTTGTGTCAGAGGGAACCACAAGATTCCCTCTACCCTGCCATTCAGGAAGAAGCATATTTTAAATAATTTTGCCAAGTCGGGAATTAAAGTGAAAAATGTTGAAATGCTATTAAATTTTCTTGTAGCACTAGCAATTTGTTTTATCAAATTAAGTTTAATAAGAGATTCCAGTGTATTTGTCGGCGAAGCATTTGGTTAATTAAAAAGTTGCAGACTTCCAGCTGCATTTTTTTTACAAAGTTTGCGACTCGACGTATGGAAATTAAATGTTTAGAGGTCCTGAAAAATTTCGTGTATATTTATTTGGTTACAAAATTATTGTAATAATAATGATAATAAACATAGCATAACATTGATTTTAAAAAATAAACTCTTAGAGATTATTTTGCACACCAGGTTGGGAACCTGTTGAATTTGAAAATACCGGAAAACATGAACAATCTAAAAATATTCTTGAATTCAAACCAGTACCTCCTGAGATGCACGTTCAAGTAAATAATCTCTTCCAATTGTAATATTAAATTTATTTTTAAATCTATTTTGTTTTTTACTCTATTTGTGTTCTTTATTTCATATGTCAATAATTCATAAATTCAAAATTAAAATTTTCGTATCTTTTATATTTGTGCAGAAAATTTCAATAGTAAAATGAAATAAAATAATTTGTACGATTGAAATGTGTAAAATACGGTTTCAATACCGAGACGGAATAAAATCCACTGATAAGGCCTCAATGTTTCAGACTTTTCATAATATTTTCACATAGTTTCATTTTTAAATCGAATATGGGGAAACTGTTACTTTGCACATTTTGTTGGATATTTGTATTATGTAAGTACAATATTTTTTTTGGTTTTTCCTTTCATAAAAATATTTTTTAATTAATTAAAAAAAAAGTTATCCATTTATTATATTATACGAATAATATCTGAATACATATACAGGATGGAAGCGTCTGCGCTCTCTTTACGGGAGCAGCATATAGGGTAAAATATTTCAAACCCATACCTAAAGACTTACTTAATCAACAATTTAAACGTAGGATTTTTTTTTCATTTTACGATATTTATCCATATTGTATTTCGTGTGACGCAGTTACGAATCTGCCGTTGCCGATCTGCCGCTAAAAATTCTATATCTTCAAAACATTTTGTATGTAAATAACATTTTAATTTATGAAAATTAAGTTACTTATATTTCGGCGTAAAGTGGGATTACGTAGTATCTTAACACTAGGTTTCCTCTGCCTATACTGCTACTTTTAGGATACAGAATGAAGCTAAAAAAGTTACTTATCTATATAACATTGTGGCGCAGTGGAACACGTATGATTGTTAACGCAATGGTTGTGGGTTCGCTCTTAACTCGAGGGAAAATGTCTTAACATTACATTCTATCTGCTTACTCTACAATATACTGGTTATATATACATATCTTTTTTCAGCTTCACTTGCAGGATGCCGCCTGCACATAGCTAAATAGGCAGAGGGAGCCTAAAGTTAAAATACTCCGTTACTCACTTTCTGCCGAATTTTTCCCGACATTGCGTGCTGAGTGGCGGAACTTAACGCCGGGAATTTTTGTCTTGGGCACCAAGCGAAGCGAGCGAAGAAATGAAAATATTAATCCCCCAAGTGGGGATCGAACCTACAATCCTCGCGTTACAATTACACCCTTGTGTCACTGCCTGCCTCGTGCCCTGTCGGTCTCACAGAATAATAGTAACTTAAAACTTTAAAGAAACCACCAAAAACACAGATACGAGCGATAGCTAGTATTATTTCTGACCATTTTGAGAATAAATATATTTTTCTTTTCTGTTCAGGCCAGATTGTCGCCTATACGAATGGTGCAGAGCCAATTGACATTAAAATAGAGGAAGGAGGCAAACGCCAAAAAGGACCAAAGTTTATTATGATGATACCTGATAAGAAACCAATTTTATCAGGACTACATAAATATTAATAATGTTTTTAGCGTTTTATATAATAATTTAAGAATTTCTTATAAAGGCGTAGAAGCAATGTCAAAGATGGAAAAACTATTGAAGCAGGAAAACTAGTGTGAAATGATGTTTAATACTTTTAGAAAGCCCATAAAAATTACAACCCAGTTGGATTTGAAACTGCGCCTCTTGGACCGTCCCAGGGTTATCATAACTAGGCCATACGTTTTTATCGGACTATGTCGAAATTCTAATACGGTTGTTACGATTTATTTATGTTGTAAGCATCTCTGTAAGGAGATTTTATATTTCTTTTTTTTTTAGCTTCACGGTGTATCCTGCACATAGTAGAGTAGGCAGAGGGAACTTGAAAACATAGTGTTAAGACACTCCATTCTCATTAAGACAATTTCGTTCTCCACTTTCCGTCGTATTCTGGAAATACTGCGTGTTGAGTAGTGAATCTCAACGCTACGTTAAAATTGAGCATTTTTTGTTGGATTGTCCATGTATTGATATAGGCTTTAGGCTTTATGATATTTTTCTATCTTCTTGCGTGAATCATTTCGATGTGTCCCAATGTACCCCCAGTTAAAGTTAAGCGCCCGAACACTTAGAATGTGATATGTCATACACGAATCTCAGTTATTTCTATTTGAACCATTGGGCAAAGCCAAGTTAAAGCCGAATTAAAGCTAGTACTGCATAAGGATACAATAAAGTCATGTTATGTCATGTCATGTCATTTTTTTATTTTTCTATCTTCACGCTGTATCCTGCACATAGCTGAGCAGGCAGAGGGAACCTGGAAACCTAGTGATAAGACACTATATTCCCATTAAGACTGCTTTAGCTGCAGTATTCTATATTACATGTTGAATGGCAGAACTCAAGCCTGAGAGGAAATAAAAATATTAAATGTTTCATTTCCTCGAGTGGAATCCAACCCACAACCTGTTGCGTTTACAGTTGCACGCTTTTAACCCTGCAGCACCACAAGTTACTTTATTTATCAAATTGTATGTTTTCTTGTAAAAATTACTACTTTTCCCTTTTTATATAGTCTATAATTTAAAATTCAGTTACTGTACAAGAATGCAACGAAATTACTAAAATATTTTTAATATCAAATTGCAAAATTGCGACTTTGGTATGGTTAAGAAAAGCTTGTTTCAAATTAAATACTTCAGAACTATTAATATAACGAACATGCAAAGGCATATTTGAAAATTTTTCGAAAGCAACTTTTGTTTACATAATTTAATTAATTTATTAATTTATTAATTAGAGCTGGTTTTCTTGTTTATGAATTGACAAGATGAAAATTAACACTTTAAGTACATTACATTTACAAACCAAGTAGAGAAATAAGATTTCACGCTCTTTCCCGCATAACAGACATACAACATAAAGATAATACAGTGTTAAGACACTCAGTTCCCTAAGCATCGCCCAATTTTCAAGACATTGCATGTTGAATGTCACAACTAAAACCCGCGCTTTGTCCTGTTACCAGAGCAAGAAAATTAAAATAGTATTTTTCCCCAAGTGGAATCGAATCTACACTACACCACTTCGACACCAATGTACAAAAACTATTCAAAATACTTGAAAACCATTTGATTAAAAGGAAAATAGTAAGATAAGTTTGGATTAAAACTATTTAAAGTGAAATGAAATGAATGCGACGGAGCGTAAACTCGATCAAAAGTTATAGAAAAGATCTCTTTGAGGCCGCTTACCAGCGTCTTATGAAAAGCTGCAGATCTTGAAGGCTGGATGTCAAGTTGGGAATATGAAATATTTTATTCCATTTCTGGTTCCATTCAAAATACTTATCTTAGACTTAAATACTGCATGGGAAATTAATTAGTATAAATATTATTAATTAAGTGTAAATTTTTTTTAGAAAGTATAAAAATGACTCAAGACTCGAACCTGTGCCTTTTAGAAAGGCTTCACATTAAAATATTTTAAAGAGTTGATCATATATCAGCTTCACGCTGTATCCCGCACGCAGCAGAGTAGGCTGAGGGAATCTCGAAACCTTGCGCTAAGACATTCCATTAACATTAACTTCTCTTTCTGACTCTCCACAGAATCTATCTGGAGGCATTGCCTGCTGAGTGGTGGAACTCAACGCCGCCTTTTCCCTCGACACCAGAGCAAAGAAATGAAATTATTAAAAAACACATTCAAGTTGTGGCAATCGTGTATCAAGTTTAATGTTGAGATAAGGCGTAATTGGCTAAAATTGTAGTGACAATCGTGTATCACTTTAAAAAAATAGACTAAATTTTTATAAGAAATTAAAGTGCAATCTTGAATTTACACAAACATTAAAACATTATAAATCACATAAATTTCTCAAAAACAACAGATTTTGACTTATTAAAGTACTTATTTAGCGCGTCGTTGAGTTCTGCCACTCAACACGCAATGCCTCCAGAATTCGGCAGAAAATGGAGAACGGAGTGTCTTAACACTAGGTTCCCTCTGTCTACCCTGCAGTGTGCAGGATACGGCGTGAAGCTGATTTTTTTTTTTAAGTACTTATTTATTTTGTTTGGACATATCCAATCATCCATATCCAAAACATATTTATAGCTTTCTATATAGCGAGAATGGAACCCACAATCATCGTCCATACTTAGAACCTTTACAACTGAGCTACGATAGGCATGACCGATACAATTTTCCATAAAAAAACTTGCACAAAAAACTTTTATAATAAACTTTTTTAAAGTCAACCAATTGTAAAAATATAATTTATTTATTAAAAGATCTTACTTTCTACCATTCTATTATTAAGAGATCATCTAGACTTCTCTTTGTGAACGTAATTGTGCCATTTTTCATATTCATTGGATTCACTCTTTGTGGATCGCGCTAAAGTTTTAATGAACCGCCTATTTCTATTATCTAATTTTGCTGGTAAATTTGAAGAATTTTACCTCCAGAATATTTTTTTTGCATACCTTGAGGTAGTTAGCATGATGGTACCGGAATTAGGCATAATTTTTTTAACGCGTATGTGTAAGGACGAAATAAAGTTTCAAAATTCCCAGCTTATAATTAAACTAGCAGATCCAGAGGACTTCGTCCACTTGAGCTATACGA
This sequence comes from Heliconius himera, assembly GCA_021202915.1. Lineage (NCBI taxonomy): Eukaryota > Metazoa > Arthropoda > Insecta > Lepidoptera > Nymphalidae > Heliconius > Heliconius himera. The sequence continues at coordinate 201,906 of JAJHJA010000401.1, forward strand.
ATATTTATTAAATATTTAGATATATTTTATATAAAACTAGTTTCAGTTTAAAGAGTGAATTCCAATAAACACGTGGAACACGTGTTCAATGAAATATTTTTAAGTCTAAATTTCAACTTTCACGTTTCTATCTCTACCTAAGTTACATAAATTCTAGCCTAGTTGTTGTTCCGATATATAAGCTATATTACTGTTTCATCCAGATTCGTCCAGTAGTTCCTCCGTTAAGTGGAACAAACATCCAAACTTCCACATTTATAACGTTATTAGTTGGATGAAATATAATTCAACTGGTATACAACCTTAGTGTAATCTGAAAATAGTTATAATTATAGTGCAATTCTAATTAAACATTAATACATCACTAAGATGAAGAATGATTAAGCGTGGCTCGATAAGCTTACGACATTATCTAGGAGATAAGTGATACTACCATCGTAGAACTTGGTAGTAACCATTTTTATGTGAAAGCGAAAACTGATCAACCTCCACTCGCACTTAGCCGGCTGAGGTACCTACAACCCGCTTTATGGGCTGGATCCACCTCTGTGGAACATTTTATCAAAAGGTAGGCAGACTATACATTCGCATTTTATACGGAAGGAAATAAAATAATTGAAATATAATCTTCATTCCACCAGGCGAGGACAGATCTTCACACCTGACACAAAAAAAAAAACATATAAAAATGGACTTATCATTTATCAGAATCGGTACACTGGTTTAGCAGTTACAAGAGAACAAAGCAACGGACGTACGTATGTACATACGAGTACACGCTAAAAACATAATCCTCATTTTGAGTTTCGCTGCAGTTGGTTAGTAGAAAAAACTCATTTTCTTTAACCTCCTTTAGTAGTAAAGTGCAAGTATCACTGGACCAGGGACTACCTACAGTAAAACAATGACACCGCCATACTCCGAGCTGCCCTCTAGCGGCTAAAGAGACCAGCGGCGATACAATAACTTTTAATTAAATCACACACAACAGCTCGCTCTGAATGTCTCGCTGACTTCGCCTTTTAGAATATTATAATTTCTTTTGCATGTAAAAATATGCAAGTAATGTTTATTTTTCATGTGTTGTTCTTTGCAGTTTTACTTTTTTACGTTTTTTTCCTTACATATCGAGGTAGACAGAGGTACCTACGTCCTCACTTTCCGCCTAACTTTTGAGATGTTGAGTTTTGAATGCTGAACGGTGAAACTTAACGCCGTTCTGGCAGACACCAGAGCAGGGAAATAAAAATAATTTTAACTATTAAACTACAACTATTTCACAGAGCAGGCAACGGCAACTCAGAACTCTCGCATAAACAATCAGAATCTGGCCCTGCCCAAAAATATGTAAGTAGTAGGCAGAAAGACAACTCTGTCCATTATTTCTTAATTCTGCTCCATAGTTTATCTATCTATAATACTATCTTTATATTATAAAGCTTAAGAGTGTGTTTTAATGAATGCTTTAATCTTACGAAGTACTCACACTCTCATGTTGTATCTCTCTTACAGCAGGGTAGGCAGAGGGAACCTTGTGTTAAGACTCTGTGTTGCTCATTTTCCGGCGAATTTTCGACCACACCCGTTACGTTCTCATTCATAAGCTGACACTAGCACTGGCACTGTGCCATGAAGGCCTCAAGATATTTTATCGTAATTATATTATTTATATTGATTAAATAGAACTCGCAACCACCAAACAACATCTGCAATATATTTATTCCACTCTAATTTACCGAATTCGAGATGTTGGTATTCCCAGTATAAAACTAAAATTCAATTACGCTTTATTGATTGAGGCCGGTCGTGGCGCAGCGGCACGAGGTGTGACTGCAAAACCGACTGGTTGTGGGTTCGATCCCCACTCGAGGAGATGAAATATTTACTTAAATTTATATTTCCATTTTCTTCGCTCTGGTGTCGAGGTTAAGCGCGGCGTTGAGTTCTGCCACTCAACACGCAATGCCTCCAGAATTCGGCAGAAAGTGTGGAACGGAGTGTCTTAACACTAGGTTCCCTCTGCCTACCCTGCTGTGTGCGGGATACAGCGTGAAGCTAATTTAATTTAATTTAATTTTTTAATTACGCTTTAAACGCTACACTAACCGAACTAGACTGGAGTCTGGTTGCTTTAGTTAGCTAACTAATGTTCGAACTTCAACTGTTAATTACTCCTAGATCCAGATGTTAACTTGTCGTCCTCACACAGAATCGACAATTAAGATTTAATTGATGTTAAATTAGTACACATATGTACATACAAACAATTGTACTGAGTGCCTTATAATTGTTTTTGCAACATGCGTTTTGGATCATTTAATGTTAATAGGACACTTCGTTCCTTAATTTCCGCCATTTTTATTAAATGTTGCGTATCAATCGGCGAAACTCAACGTATATATTTGCTCTGGTTGGGCGAGGAAATAATAAATTCCATAATGGGAATCGAACCTATATCCGTCGTGTTTACAGTCAGCTAGAACCGCTATGTAATTTTTTTAATAAGTTAAAATAAAATCCCCAATTCTAAATAAATATAGTGAATTTTGATAACAAATATCTTTAGAAATATCCTTTGCTACCAAACTGGCATCAATATTGGCACCTAATTTTGCTTACAAAACACAGATTCTACAAAGAGAATGATTAGCGTTTGATGTTCGTCAAAGGTTGCTGCTTGTTCTACACACAATGCACGTAATTAGGTCTCCACGTGAGTTCCCTGATCGTGAATCTGACTGGAAATGACTGAAAAAAAGATATTATTTCTGAAGAATTTTAATGAATACCAACAAATAATATTAATCGATTATTGTATATCATTCTAGGTGGATGAGGAGAAGCTTGTGTCAAGGCACTGTTCTCAGCTTTCAAGTCGAATACGAGACATTGCGCGTTTAGTAACGTAATTCAACGCCGCACTTTGTCTACCAGAACGGCAAAATGAGATTAAATGATCCCCGGATTAATGGTCAAACCAACAATCAGTGTAAATATAAAAATTAAATAATTAGATATGAGGCCAGTCGTGGCGCAGCGGCACGAAGTGTGACTGTAAAACCGACTGGTTGTGGGTTCGATACCCACTCGAGGAGATGAAATATTTACTAACATTTATATTTCCATTTCTCCGCTCTGGTGTCGAGGTTAAGCGCGGCGTTGAGTTCTGCCACTCAACACGCAATGCCTCTAGAATTCGGCAGAAAGTGGGGAACGTATAGTCTTAACACTAAGTTCCCTCTGCCTACCCTGCTGTATGCGGGATACAGCGTGAAGCTGATTTTAATTTTTTATGTACATAAAATTTATATTCAACACTAACCTTACGCATAATACCTGAAAAAGTAAAAGCCTCAATATTCCGTTGACTTATAAGCGGATCGTGCTAGCTTTTATAAACTGTGAGAGATAGCTATTGTATTGCGATTGGGAGCACAATCAGGTACAATATGTAAAATACACAAACGTAGAGTATACGCTTACACATGTTGGGACCTGTCAGGACAAGTTCCATGCTTGTCTGTAGGCAAGCGTTAAAGCTTATAAAATATTCTTTAACTTGCTATATTTACTGATAATGATATACTGTGTTTTAGTTATTTGTAGTATGCCATAGCAAGTATGCTATGCCAACACTATTCATTGATATGCAGACATGTTTTAAGCAAACGTTATTTAAATCATAAATCAGCTTCACGCTGTATTCCGCACACAGCAGGGTAGGCAGAGGGAACCTAGTGTTAAGACACTCCGTTCCACTTTCTGCCGAATTCTGGAGGCATTGCGTGTTGAGTGGCAGAAATCAACGCCGCGTTTAGCCTCGACACCAGAGCGAAGAAATGGAAATATAAATTTAAGTAAATATTTCATCTCCTCGAGTGGGGATCGAACCTACAACCAGTCCGTTTTACAGTCACACTTTGCTACGCCACGATTGGCCTCAAATGTTATTTAAGGCGGAACATATTTGAGGTATTTGCTATATTGGACTTGAACAGTAAAAGCGAGCGTTTAAATCAGTAAACGAGCCGCTGAAGCCTACTCCCGTGGTCGCAAGTCCCAGGTGATTTGAACCCGCGCCTCTTGGAAACCGTCTAAACTAAGCAACTAAACCATACGTTCTTATCAGGCGATGTCAAAATTCATATATGCTTGTTACAACCTATTTTTTTAGAGAGTTTTACAAATTTCTGCTACGTTAAGATAATTATGTACTTAGCGATTTCTCGCCAAATGATAATGCTATTTATTAAATATGTTTTACAATTTTAAAGTGTTATTTCACACTTAGGAAACAAAAATATTTTTAAGAAAATATATAAAAAATAATAATATTAAGAATTTTTAATGAAGAATATGTTTGTTATGATTTATCTAATCAGTTGTAACAAGCATATAAGAATTTCGACGTAGCCCGATGAGAACGGGTCCAGTTGGTCAGAGCGCTTGGACGGCTTCCAAGAGGCGCGGGTTCAAATACCGCTACGTTAATTATTTTTATATAAATGTTATCTAATAAATATTTTTCTTTCCTAATTTTGGAATAACATTTTAAAATTGTAACATAACTCTTTTTTTATATGATATCAATGGATCTATTGCTAAAAATGATCAGAAACTATTTTAGAAACCTTAAAACTCGCTCCGATTTTTATTTGCAATGATCAGAAACTATTTTAGAAACCTTTAAACTTGTTCTGCAATTGCATTCTTATTTGCGAAAAAGGATCAAGGAAGTTGGCATATAATTTTTCAAATAACTTTTTTTTGGAGCAAAAACGCCAGAACTATTTTAAAATTTATTAAAACCTATCAGGAACTATAAAACTCAGATGCATGCGTAGAGAAATCTTTTTTAATTTTATTTAAGTTTTGCTAGACAATGCTCTGCTAAGTTCACAGACATGAGCAAACGCTAATCATTCTCTTTATAGAATCTGTCGTTTATAATCAAAATAGGGTTATAATAGCGATATCAATTTGGTAGTGCAAGATATTTTTAAAGACATAAAAATCAGCTTCTCACTGTATTCTGCTTATAGCAGAGTAGGCAGAGGAAGCCTCAAGAGAGAGAGAAGAAAACTCCGTTCCGTTAATGTCTTTTTAAAGACAATTAGGTTATATAATTATAAAATTTTGCTACCAAAAATCAAAAATGTATTTGAAATTGAGCTTTTTATTGTAATTAAATTTAATAAAAATACATAAATATATACAACTTTAGCCTGTCGCTGTGCAGCGGTTCCAGCTAACTATAATCACTACAGTTATGGGTTCGATTCTCGCTTTGGAATTCATAATTTTCCTAGCTCTACCAGAGCGACACGAGGCGTTGAGTTTCGCCACGTAACACACAACGTCTCAAAATCTCTTAAAATCTGATCCTAAACACATTTTCCTTTAATAACTATACTCCTTACACAGCATAACACTCGGTACAATTGTATGTATGTATCTATTTCTACTAATTTAACATCAATTAAATCTTAATTGTCGATTCTGTGTGAGGACGACAAGTTAACATCTGGACCTAGTAGTAATTAACAGTTGAAGTTCGAACATTAGTTTAGCTAACTAGAGAAACCAGAATCCAGTCTAGTTGGGTTAGTGTAACGTTTAAAGCTTCTCGATTTCGATGAACTGGAGTGGAATAAATACATTGCAGATGTCGTTTGGTGGTTGCGAGTTCTATTTAATCAATATAATTATAATAAAGTATATTGAGGCCGTATTGGCTCAGTTTTGTACAGTGTATATGCCACATTTGCTGGTTCGATTCCCACTTGTATCCCTACAATACATAATAAATTATTGTTTATTAAATGGTGTGTCGATTGGCGGAATTCAACGCCGCGCTTTGCCTTCAAACCAGAGCGAGGAAATAAAAGTATTAAATATTGAATTTCCTCGAGTGGGTAGCGAATCCACCACCTGTCGCGTTTACAGTCACAAATATGCTCGTACCCCTGCGCCACGACTGGCCTTAAATAGATAAAGAGGAATCAGAAAAAGAATTTTGATTCGAACCAGTACTTCGTGAGATTAGAACGTTCAATAAAACAAACTCTTAGGCTTCATAATATGAAGATAGTAATATAGATAGATAAACTAGCAAGCATAACTAAAAAATATAGGACAGAGTGTATTTACACTGCGTTCCATCTGCCTATCCTGCTATCGTTGCTATATATATCGTTGCCAATGAAACAGCGTCTGACTATGTGTACGGTAGTTGTGGGTTCGTTCCCAGCTCGATAATATAATTAAAATTAAATTATTTTCATTTTCCCACTCTGGTGTACACAAGAATGGCGTAAAGTCTCACTACTCAACAATCAACGCTCAATGTCTTGAAACTTGGGCGTAAAGTGAGGACGTAGTTGTCTGTCTATCTTACTATGTACGGAAGAAAACGTACAACTGAAAAAAAAACATGCAAAAGAAATTATAATATTCTAAAAGGCGAAGTCAGCGAGACATTCAGAGCGAGCTGTTGTGTGTGATTTAATTAAAAGTTATTTTATCGCCGCTGTTCTCTTTAGCCGCTCGAGGGCAGCTCGGAGTATGGCGGTGTCATTGTTTTACTGTAGGTAGTCCCTGGTCCAGTGATACTCGCACTTACTACTAAAGGAGGTGGAAAAGAAATGATTTTTTTTTCTTATTACCCGACTGCAACGAAGCCTAAAGGGAGGATTATATTTTTAGCGTGTATATATGTATGTGTGTTTGTTGTTTTGTTCCCTTGTAACTAATAAACTAGTAAACAGATTCTGATAAATGATACGTCCCGTCGTTGGATTTGTCTTTATTGTGCGGAATTTCGCAAGCAATTTGGATCGTTACTACAATTATAAAGTTATATTGAAACTTTATTTTGATCTTACATATATGCGTTAAAAAAATAATTACTATTTTAAGTACTATTATACTAAACAACCCAAAGTATGACAAAAAATACTCTCGGAGAAAAATTCTTTAAAACTTTACCAGCAAAATTAGATAATAGAAATAGGCGGTTCATTAAAACTTTAGCGCGATCCACAAAGAGTGAATCCAATGAATACGAAAAATGGCACAATTACGTTCACAAAGAGAGGTCTAGATGATCTCTTAATAATAGAATGGTAGAAAGTTAGATCTTTTATTAAACAAATTATATTGTTACAAATGGTTGACTTTAAAAAAGTCGTTTTGTTCAAAAAATCTTTTTAATAAAATAAAATAAAAACATTTAATTATTTTAGTTTAAATTTGTATCTTTCTTGAAATCTTGACTATCATAACTCAGCTGTAAAGGTTCAGAGTATAAAAGTCGATTGTGGGTTCCGTTGTCACTATAAACAATGCCTATGGAAATAGGTAGGTATAAATGTGGATATATTTTTAAGTCAAAAGCGGTCGTTTTTGAGAAATTTAAGAAATTTATATTATACTAGAGGGCGCGTGCGGCTTCGCCCGCTTATTAGGAGTGAATTCTAAAAAACCACGAAACACGTGTTCAATAAAATATTTTTAACAGTCTGAATTTAAATTTTTATAAAAATCGGTGGCAATTTAAAGATTTTTCCATATAAACTTTCAACCCCTTATTTGAACTCTTAGGGGGTGAGTTCTTAAAAACCATAAAACACGTGTTCAATGAAATATTTTTAAGAGTCTGAATTTCAAATTTTATAAAAATCGGTACAGATAAAAAAAAAATCCATACAAACTTTCAACCCCTATTTCATCCCTTTAGAGTAAAAATTTTACAAATTCCCTTCTTAGTGGATGTCCAGAATATGAAAATAAACATCTGCCCAAATTTCACGTTTCTACCATCAGCGGTTACGGCTCTGCGTGCGTCTTACCTCAGTCAGTCAGCACAAGTCCTTTTATATATATAGGTTTCAGTAATTACATAAATCCAAGACTATACTTTAAATTCTTATAAAAAATTTGCCTACTTTTTTAAAGTGTTTCGACCACACTAGTCAAGTATGACAAATCTCAAGATAAAATTTTAAACACGATTCTTATAACTTAAATGACATTTTTAATCTGGTATCGAAGCGAAGTGTGGCATTAAGTTTCACGCAGAATACAATACTTCCAGAAACCTATGGAAAGTGAGGAGCAGAAGGGTATTAATGATAATGAATGCTTTAGCAAAGCAAAGTGCTCTGTGCAGGGTACAGTATGGAGCTAAGAAACATAAATGGTTATTAATATGATATATTTACATACAAACATTTTAATGTAAAAAGCGTTTCCAAGAGGCATGGAGTTATTTTGAGAAATTTATTTGAGAAGGTACTTAATATTTTCTAAAACACTTAAATAACAATATTACTTTCCCATCCACTCATCCAGTATTTAAGTTTAAGATAAATATCTATACTTATAATAAATCTGTAGAAAAGTCGTTTCTGTACATTGAAAATATTTAAGAAAAAATTAGCCAGGGTGTTAAAGGATAACTAACAGAATCCATTTCCAACATTTTTGGAATTTTTGTCTGTTTGTCTGTTTGTCTGTTTGTCTGTTTGTCTGTTTATGTGAACACGTATCACGTAAAAAGTACACAATAAATTTAAGCAACTTTTATACATAAAAATTACAAATAAATCAAGGTAGGTTTTAGTCTTTATTTCATTGTAATCTCTTCACTCTATCAAAAGATATAAGTATTTAAGTTTTCAAGACGTTAATATTTGAGATACTAAAAAACGACACAAGTAACGCTATCTATTGACTAATAGTAGGTACTAACGAATCTTGATAACGCAAAAAACGTTCTGTGGAGTTAAACACTAATTACGACGGGAGGAATATTAATCATTTTAATACTAAAGAATATTAATCATTTTAATACTAAAGATATAAGTATTTAAGTTTTCAAGAAGTTTATATTTGACATATTAAAAATCGATACAAGAACGCTATCTATTGACCAATAGTAGGTACTAACGAATCTTGATAACGCAAAAAACGTTCTGTGGAGTTAAACACTAATTACGACGGGAGGAATATTAATCATTTTAATACTAAAGAATATTAATCATTTTAAATACTAAAGATATAAGTATTTAAGTTTTCAAGAAGTTTATATTTGAGATATTAAAAAATCGATACAAGAACGCTATCTATTGACCAATAGTAGGTACTAACGAATCTTGATAACGCAAAAAACGTTCTGTGGAGTTAAACACTAATTACGACGGGAGGAATATTAATCATTTTAATACTAAAGAATATTAAACATTTTAATACTAAAGATATAAGTATTTAAGTTTTTAAGAAGTTTATATTTGACATATTAAAAAATCGATACAAGAACGCTATCTATTGACCAATAGTAGGTACTAACGAATCTTGATAACGCAAAAAACGTTCTGTGGAGTTAAACACTAATTACGACGGGAGGAATATTAATCATTTTAATACTAAAAAATATTAATCATTTTAATACTAAAGATATAAGTATTTAAGTTTTCAAGAAGTTTATATTTGACATATTAAAAAATCGATACAAGAACGCTATCTATTGACCAAAAGTAGGTACTAACGAATCTTGATACTCTCTTCTAATTGTGATGGGATCTTAATAGATGGCGCTGTGCATAAAAGAAAATATAGTTTGGAAAGGTTACCGCTACACTTTATCAAAAAATAATGTACTTAAAGTTTTAAAGATATTTATATTTGAAAAAAAAAAGAAATTATTAAGAAATAAATTATTATATTGTTGAGTTATTATCTGCTTAACGTTAATTACGTCATGTAAGTGTAATCTATACTTATAATAAATTTAACATAACATTGTAATATTTTTCTAACAATGCTCGAATGGTTACAGTTCAATTGTAAGTCCAAAAGAATGACTTTAGAAACGTCTTATTTATTTGACTGTTGATAAATTTACGTATTCTTAAAGTACAATTGTTCATAGTACTAATTATAAAGTAAACTACATTGAATTGTTGGTGAAGATTACCTTCGTAACAGTCTAGCTTAATTCGTAATTATTTAACACAGTGATAAAGAATGACTTAATATTCAAAGAAATATTTTGAATAGGTTCTTCAGTCCGTTCGTTCGTTTATGTTATTAATATTTTTTTAAGAAACGTATAAAAAAATAACTTTTGGGAGCAAAAACGTGCTTTCTACGTATATTCTGTATATCAATTATATATTTAACTAATAATATATGTTACTAATTTAAAAACTGTACAGGAGCTAGATAAGTTATTTTGCAAATAATATCGTGAGTACTAATCCAAATCAATTAATTATTAGTTAAGGCTGTTTGTAATATCTATATTTCTTAAAAGAGTAATCATGTAATTCAAGCGGACAAAGCCGCGAATAAATAATAAAATTATCGTTGTAAAATAAAATACAATTTGTCAAGAACGACGCACGCACATTTTTTTTTTTATCAAAGGGAGACCGCCGCATACGCCTCACTCCGAAATCGAGCTGTAGGTTTTGGCGGCAAAGTTCAAAGTTCTAAAATCTAAAGGTTTTAGTAGTATTTTTGTAGTAGTATGTGTTTACGTTATTGGTATCAAAGCGTAACTGCCTCACACGAAATATAGATATGATTAAACATCGTGAAATGAAAAAAAAAAAACTTACGTCTACACACGTAAGTATCGATAAGTTGTGTTTTTATTTCAAAAATTCAAGTGAAGATTCTCATGGGAGGTACGAAAATGCGACCTAAAGTTTTAATAAATTTGTCATTAAAAATCTTCATTGCGCTGCAAACATACATTATAGGTATATCAAAACACGAACATAATTCAGTGTGTTAATTAAATAATTTTGTGGTTTAAGCGGGCGAAGCCGCGAGCGGGTCGCTAGTTATAAATAAAACGAGGAATTAATAAAATATTTCATATTCCCAACTTGACATGCAGTCTTCAAGATCTGCATCTTTTCACAAGACGCTGGGAAGCGGCCTCAAAGAGATCTTTTCTATAAACTTTTGATGGAGTTTACGCTCCGTCGCATTCATTTCATTTCACTAGAAATAGTTTTAATCCAAACTTATCTGACTATTTTGCTTTTAATCAAATGGTTTTTAAGTAATTTGAATGGTTTTTGTCGACTGCAACGAAGTCGTGGTGGGGGTGTAGATTCGATTCCATTCGGGGAAATAAACTATTTTCATTTCCTTACTCTGATAACTAGATAAAGCCCGGGCACTAGACAACATGCAATATCTTGAAAATTGGGCGGTGCGAGAAGAACCGAGTATCTTAACACTAAACTCCCTCGGTCTATCCTGCTATGCGGGAACAAGCGTGAAACTCCTTTTTGTACGTAGTTTATGAATGTATTAAAATATACCTATAGTGTTAATTTTCATTTTGTCCATGCATTAACAAAAATATCAGCTCAAATTCATAAAAAAATGCAGCTACAAATTGTGTAAACAAAAGTTACGTCCAAAAGATTTTCAAATATGCCTTTGTATGTTCGTTATATTACTAATTCTGCAGTATTTTCTTTATTTATCTGCAGTATTTACCATACCAAAACAGCAATTTAGCAATTTGATATTAAAAATATTTTTATAATTTCGTTGCATTTTTGATTCTACCGTTTAATTTATAGACTATATAAAAATGGAATATAATAATAACGAATACTAGTAGTTTTAGCAAGAAAACATACAATTGGATAAATAAAGTGATAGATGATCTAAAAAGCTCGAGACCTTTTCTTGTACGGAACTCTCGGTGGGCGAGCCCAACTCGCGCTTGCCCTGTTTTTTCCATGTATTCCAAGAAATATGTATAATGAAATTGAGTAGAGTGGCAACGAAGGATAAAAAAAAAACCTATTAAATCATAAAGCTTTATTAACATTAATTTATGATTAAACATGTTCCACTACGCGACGATGTTATTATATGGATAAGTAGCTTTTTTTAGCTTCGAGCTATATGCTACACATAGAAGGGTACTCGGAACAAGCCTAGTGATAAGACACTCTGAATTATAAGTAACGTAATATTCATGAATAAAAATGTTATTTAAATACAAAATGTTTTGAATGTATTGAATTTTATTATAAAAACTCGAGTAATAAAAAATAGATCTTCTCAGACGCCATCGTAGCCTAGCTAATGATAGAACATGCACACATCCGATTACATTTAAATTTTATTGAATATTTTTTTTTTTGTGGATACAAACCGATTTAAATGAACCTCCAACTATTTCCCAAGTTGGAATAAACCTCACTTAAGTCAAAAGTAAGTTAGTTTCGATGTCTCGTTTAGTTTCCGAGAAATTTTGGGACAAACATACAAACGAATGTTTGTTTATGCTCTTACGAAACTTAGCACAAATAATCGAAAGCCGGAATGAATTATCATATTCAAATTATTCCTACAACACATACACACAAATCAAACGGATAACTTTCTTTTTTTAAAATCAAATAAAAATATATTAAGAAAAGGAAAAATAAAAAAAAATAGTTACATGATATAAATATCATCCAAGAAAATGTGAAAAGTAACAGTTTTCCCATATTCGATTTAAAAATGAAACGTTAAAATGTAAAAATATTATGAAAAGTCTGAAACATTGAGGCCTTATCAGTGGATTTTCGACTTCGACTCTGTTTTGATATTGAAAACCAAAAATGTGTAAAATAACATATTTCGATTGTACAAATTGTTTTATTTCATTTTACTATTGACATTTTCTGCATCCTAGTAAAAGATACAAAAAAAGTATATTATTGAGTAAATTAATTATTGACATTGAGGACGGTCGTGGCGCAGAAGCACAAAGTGTGCCTGTAAATCGACTGGTTGTGGGTTCGATCCCCACTCGAGGAGATGAAATATTTATTTACATTCATATTTTCATTTCTTCTCTCTGGTGCCGAGAGGAAAGCAAGCAAAGGAGGAAGACATTTGAATTTGAATTTGAACTAGGTTCCATCTGCTTAGTCTGCTGTGTGCGGGATACAGCGTGAAGCTGAAAAAAAGTCATTTACACGATTATTAAAACGTGTTATAAACAAGATAAATAAAATAAAAAAAACAACAAAAAAAATATTTTAGATAAATTGGTCGAATTTAATATTTCAAAAAGGAAGATTGTTTGGTTGAACGTGCTAATTTAAAATTTACAATTTTATTCGTAAGTAAATAAAAACCATACATGAATAAATAATACTGTCGCCTTTCGTTGTGCAGCTTTCTGTGAATACGACGGTTACGGATTCGATTCTCGCTACATAACACAACGTCTCAAAAATTGGGCGGAAATTTAAGAACGAAGTGTCTTAACATCAAAATAATCCAAAACGCATGTTGCAAAAATAACTTAAAGACACTCCGTAGAATTGTATGTATGTATGTATGTATTTCTACTTATTTAACATCAATTAAATCCTAATTGTCGATTCTGTGTGAGGACGACAAGTTAACATCTGGACCTAGGAGTAATTAACAGTTGAAGTTCGAGCATTAGTTAGCTAACTAAAGCAACCAGACTCCAGTCCAGTTCGGTTAGTGTAGCGTTTAAAGCGTAATTAAATGTTAGTTTTATACTGGGAATACCAGCATCTCGATTTCGATGAACTGGAGTGGAATAAATGTATTGCAGATGTTGTTTGGTGGTTGCGAGTTCTATTTAATCAATATAAATAAAATAAAGTATTGTATTGCGGTCATATTGGCTCAGTTTTGTACAGTGTATATGGCACATTTGCAGGTTCGATTCCCACTTGTAGGGCATAAATTATTATTTATTAAATGGTATGTCGATTGGCGGAACACAACGCCGCGCTTTGCCTTCACTTCAACCAGACCGAGGAAATAAGAGTATTATATATTGAATTTCCTCGAGTGGGTAGCGAACCCACAACCTGTAGCGTTTATACACAAAATTGCTCGTGCCCTGGCCTTAAATAGATAAAGAGGACTACTATCCTATAGACTTTTTCTATTTTGATTCTAACCAGTACTTCGTGATATTAGAGCGTTCAATAAAACAAACTCTTAAGCTTTCTAATATTAGGATAGTAATATAGATAGATAAACTAGCAAGCATAACTAAAAAATATAGGACAGAGTGTATTTACACTGCGTTCCACCTGCCTATCCTGCTATCTATATATCGTTGCACAATGAAACCGCATCTGACGGTATGGGTCCGATGTACGGTAGTTGTGGGTTCGTTTTTATTTTCATTTTCCCACTCTGGTGTACACAAGAATGGCGTAAAGTTTCACTACTCAACAATCAACGCTCAATGTCTTGAAACTTGAGCGTAAAGTGAGGACGTAGTTGTCTGTCTATCTTACTATGTACGGAAGAAAACATACAACTGAAAGAAAACTGAAAGAAAAACATGCAAAAGTAATTATAATATTCTAAAAGGCGAATTCAGCGAGACATTCAGAGCGAGCTGTTGTGTGTGATTTAATTAAAAGTTACTAATTTAACATCAATTAAATCCTAATTGTCGATTCTGTGTGAGGACGACAAGTTAACATCTGGATCTAGGAGTAATTAACAGTTGAAGTTCGAACATTAGTTAGCTAACTAAAGTAACCAGACTCCAGTCTAGTTCGGTTAGTGTAGCGTTTAAAGCGTAATTAAATGTTAGTTTTATACTGGGAATACCAGCATCTCGATTTCGATGAACTGGAGTGGAATAAATACATTGCAGATGTTGTTTGGTTGTTGCGACTTCTATTTAACCAATATAATTATAGTAAAATACCTTGAGGCCGTCGTGGCTTAGATGCACTAAGTGGGACTGAAAACCCGACGTTCGCGTTCGATTCCCACTCAGAATAATAATTATTATTTATTAATATTTTCATTTCTTCGCTTTACAAAATGACAAAGCGCGGCGTTGAGTTCCACCTAAAATTTGGCAGAAAGCGAGGACGTCGGTACCTCTTTCTACCTCGCTATGCACTTAAAAAACGTGCAACTACAAATAACAACACATTAAAAATAATCATAAAACTAAATAACATTTCTTGCATATTTTTACATGCAAAAGAAATTATAATATTCTAAAAGGCGAAGTCAGCGAGACATTCAGAGCTAGCTGTTGTGTGTGATTTAATTAAAAGTGATTGTATCGCCGCTGTTCTCTTTAGCCGCTAGAGGGCAGCTCGGAGTATGGCAGTGTCATTGTTTTACTGTAGGTAGTCCCTGGTCCAGTGATACTTGCACTTTATTACTAAGAAAAAGAAATATAAGCATGTATCTTCGCCCTTTTGTTCCCTTGTAACTTTTAAACTAGTAAGTCGATTCTGAAGTCTTAGTGCCACGAGTTATACTGACTATTATTAATTTAGTTTATGCAGTCTCGTTTTTTGTTTTCTTTATAATTCACTTGATTTTATGTTGTTTTTTTTTTTGTCAGGTATCTCTCCTCGCTTGGTGGAATGATGATTATATTTCAATTATTTATTGCCTATCGTATAAAATTCGAATGTATTGTGTATATATCTTTTGATACAATGTTTTATAGAGGCGGATCGAGCTCTCAAATATCGAAAAAATCTTTATTCAAATAGACTTTTGTAAGTACCTACTTTTGAATCACCGAATGAACAGAATGAGAACAGCCGACAAGAAACTCAACAGTGGCTCTCTTCAATGTCTCAAACAGGGGTGTAGGCACCTTGTATATATATGTCATATATGTAAATAAGTCTTTAAAACATTTTAATGTGAAGAGTTTGCAAGAAGCACAGGTTCGAGTCTTGTTAAGTTAACATTTTTATTTGTTCTTAATATTTTGTTATGCAGTTGAAAAAAAATATTTATACTAATTAATTTCCCATCAACTATTTTATTCTAAAATAAGTATTTTGAAAGGCACGAGGATTTAATAAAATATTTCATATTCCCAACTTGACATCCAGCCTCCAAGATCTGCAGCTTTTCATAAGACACTGGAAAGCGGCCTCAAAGAGATCTTTTCTATAAACTTTTGATGGAGTTTACGCTCCGTCGCATTCATTTCATTTCACTAGAAATAGTTTTAATCAAAACTTATCTGACTATTTTGCTTTTAATCAAATGGTTTTCAAGTAGTTTGAATGGTTTTTGTCGACTGCAACGAAGTCGTGGTGGGGGTGTAGATTCGATTCCATTCGGGGAAATAAACTATTTTCATTTCCTTGCTCTGGTAACCAGATAAAGCACGGCCACTAGACAACATGCATTATCTTTAAAATTGGGCGGTGCGGGGGAAACCGAGTATCTTAACACTATACTCCCTCGGTTTATCCTGTTATGCGGGAACAAGCGTGAAACTCCTTTTTTTACGTAGTTTATAAATGTAATATACCTGTAATGTTAATTTTCATTTTGTCCATGCATTAACAAAAACATCAGCGCAAATTCATAAAAAATGCAGCTACAAATTGTGTAAACAAAAGTTGCTTCCAAAAGATTTTCAAATATGCCTTTGTATGTTCGTTATATTACTAATTCTGCAGTATTTTCTTTGAAACAAGCTAACTATACCAAAACAGCAATTTAGCAATTTATTATTAAAAATATTTTTGTTATTTCGTTGCATTTTTGATTCTACCGTAAATTAATTTTAATTTACAGACTATATAAAAATGGAATATAATAATAACGAATACTAGTAGTTTTAGCAAGAAAACATACAATTGGATGAATAAAGTAAAAGGTGATCTAAAAAGCTCGAGACCTCCATTTCTTGTACGGAACTCTCGGTGTGCGAACCCAACTCGCGCTTGCCCAGTTTTTTCTATGTGTTCCAAGGAATATCTATAATAAAATTAAGTAGAGTGACAACGAAGGAATAAAAAAACCTATTTTATCATAAAAGTTTATTAAAATTAATTTATAATTAAACAGATGTTCCACTACGCGACGATGTTATTATATAGGTAAGTAGCTTTTTTTAGCTTCGAGCTATATGCTACACATGAAAGGGTAGTCGAAAGGAGCCTAGTGTTAAGTCACTCCGAATTACATGTAACGTAATATTCATTAATAAAAATGTTATTTACATACAAAATGTTTTGAATACATTGAATTTTAGTATAAAAACTCGAATAATAAGATTTCAAATAGATCTTCTTAGACGCCATCGTAGCTAATGGTTGAACACGCACACATCCGATTACATTTCCATTTTATTGAATGTTTTTTTTTTGTGGATATAAACCGATTTAAATGAAACTACTTTTACCAACTGTTTCCCAAGTTGGAAAAAACCTCACTTAAATCAAAAGAGGTTTCGATGTCTCGTTTAGTTTCCTAGAAATTTAGGGACAAACATACAAACGAATGTTTGTTTATGCTCTTACGAAACATAGCACAAATAATCGAATGCCTGAATGAATTATAATATTCAAATTATTCCTACAACACATACACACAGGTCAAACGGATAACTTTCTTTTTTAAAAATCAATTAAAAAATATATTAAGAAAAGGAAAAATAATAAAAAAAAATTGTAGTTACATAATATAAATATCATCCAAGAAAATGTGAAAAGTAACAGTTTTCCCATTTTAAATTTAAAAATGAAACGTTAAAATGTAAAAATATTATGAAAAGTCCTTATCAGAGGATTTTCGACTTCGACTATGTTTTGATATTGAAAACCCAAAATGTGTAAAATAACATTCGATCGTACAAATTGTTTTATTTCATTTTACTATTGAAAGCTGAAAGAAGTAAGAAGCTGGAAGCTTCAAGATCCACCGACTAGAAAGGAATATCAAGAAAGAGTTTCCAAAAAGCTAGACAGCAGTGAATCTGGAAATGGAAATATTGAAGTATGCTGGCAGAACCTTAGGGATTGTATGAAGGAAGCAGCGATAGAGGTATGTGGTAAAAGTAAAAGGGGCTTTAGCAAAAAGCGTGATGAATGGTGGGATGATGAAGTGCAAGATGCAGTAGAAAGAAAGAAGAAGGCATGGCAGGATTATAAAGCCTCTGGTAAAGATAAAAGTATGAGAGAGATAAAAAAGAAAGAGTATAAGCTGCAAAAGCACCAGACGAAAGTACTGATCAAGATGAAGCGTGAAAAGGCAGAGAATGAAAGAGATGAAAGGTTAACGAACAACTTCAAGGAAAATACGAAGCTTTTCTGGAGAGAAGTTAGTGTTTCTCGAGGTTGCTCGTTAGCCTGTAGAATGAAAGGGGTGCTTTCGAAGGACGGTGAAATTCTAACAGAACAACCACACGTTTTGCAGCGATGGGCGGAATTTTACAAGGAGATGTATGAATGTGATGACGCCTCAGTCTCAAGTAGCAGCGAAACGCTGAGTCTTGATGTAGCTGATGGCGAAATCAGTGTAAAAAAAGTTGAGAGTGCAATACGAAGTCTGAAATGTGGTAAGTCAGCGGGAGCAGATAGAGTTACTGCCGAGATGATCAAATATGGTGGACCACGCGTCTTGGACTTGTTCTGGTTTTTGTGCAATTTGTGCTGGAAATCAGGAGAGGTCCCAGACGATTGGCGAGGTGCGGTCATCGTGCCTTTGTATAAATGCAAAGGTTCACAGATAGACTGCGCAAGCCATAGGGCTATCAGTTTGATTAGCTTAGGTAGTAAAGTTTATGCTAAAGTTTTAGCGAGAAGAATGCAGGAGAGATCTGAAAGGTTGTTGTGGGAGGCCCAAGGGGGCTTTAGACCTGGAAGAGGGTGTATGGATCAGATCTTTTCCCTCCGCATGATCACGGAAAAATTTTTGGCCGTTAACCAAAAAGTTTTCTGTGCTTTTGTGGACTTGGAAAAGGCGTTTGACAGAGTTGTAAGAGCGAAATTATGGGAGATACTACCCCGGTACAATGTGAGCGGACCCTTGCTGCAGGCTGTAAAGTCTCTTTACAGATGCAGTGCTTATTGCATCATCAGAATGCGAGTTGCAGGCATTGGTCACCACTCTGAAAAAAGGGTGTGAATATAATGGTCTAAGCCTCAATGTGAATAAGACAAAGGTTCTGATTTTCGAAAGAGATGAAGAAAGGACGGAATGTAAGATCAGTGTAAATAGTAAGATATTAGAACAAGTGAATGAAGTGGTATACTTGGGTAGTATGTTCAGTAGAGATGGAAGATACGAGATGGATGTGGAAAGGCGTATTGCTGCCGGTAACAAGGTTAACGGAGCCTTAGCTGCATTGATGAGACGGCGAAACGTCAGCACAGCTGCGCGTTTAGCCGTACACAATGCAGTTTTGGTACCGACTCTGTTATACGGCAGCGAAACGTGGGTATTACAGAAGAAGAATGAAAGAAAGATGAATGCTGTGGAGATGCGATCTCTTCGTAGGATATGCGGAGTCAGCTTAGCTGATCGAATCCGCAATGAGGAGGTACACAGAATGGCAGGTACTAGCGAGGATGTCACGGTGAGAATGAAGAAGAACGTGCTCAGCTGGTTTGGGCACGTCGAACGAATGAGTGATGAAAGAATGGCAAAAAAGATTTATGATGGAAAAGTGAGCGGTAAGAGAGGTAGGGGGAGACCTCGGTTGACCTTCACGGTCACGGTCACGTAAAAAGCATGAGGACCCCCCGAAGGGCATGTATGAAGAGGTTGATGACAGTGGACGAGGCGAAAGAGGTATGTAGAGACCGTAGCATTTGGCGTTCCGTTCTCTCTGACTACCCCGCAAGGGATAAAGCGTGAAGCTAAGTTAAGTTAAGTTAAGTTAAGTTACTATTGAAATTTTCTGCATCCAAGTAAAGATATAAAAAATATATTTTTGAGTAAATTAATTATTGACATTGAGGCCGGTCGTGGCGCAGGAGCACAAAGTGTGCCTGTAAATCGACTGGTTGTGGGTTCGATCCCCACTCGAGGAGATGAAATATTTATTTACATTTATATTTTCATTTCTTCGCTCTGGTGTCGAGAGGAAAGCAAGCAAAGCAGGAAGACATCTGAATTTGAATTTGAACTAGGTTCCATCTGCCTAGCCTGCTGTGTGCGGGATACAGCGTGAAGCTGAAAAAAAAAGTCATTTACACGATTATTAAAACGTCTTATAAACAAGATAAATAAAATAAAAAAAAAACCAAAAATATTTTAGAAAAATTGGTAGAATTTAATATTTCAAAAAGGAAGAGATTGTTTAGTTGAACGTGCTAATCGTGCTAATTTAGAATTCAGGATTTTATTCGTCTGTAAATAAAAACCATACATAAATAAACCATACATAAGTCGCCTTTCGTTGTGCAGCTTTCTGTGAATACGACGGTTACGGATTCGATTCTTCCATCCTTCGATACCACATAACATAACGTCGCAAAAATTGGGCGGAAATTAAGAAACGAAGAGTCTTAACATCAAAATAATCCAAAACGCATGTTGAAAAAATAATTTAAAGACACTCAGAAGAATTGTATGCATTACATACATACAATTGTATGTATTACATACATACATATTTCTACTAATTTAACATCAATTAAATCCTAATTGTCGATTCTGTGTGAGGACGACAAGTTAACATCTGGATCTAGGAGTAATTAACAGTTGAAGTTCGAACATTAGTTAGCTAACTAAAGTAACCAGACTCCAGTCTAGTTCGGTTAGTGTAGCGTTTAAAGCGTAATTAAATGTTAGTTTTATACTGGGAATACCAGCATCTCGATTTCGATGAACTGGAGTGGAATAAATACATTGCAGATGTTGTTTGGTTGTTGCGACTTCTATTTAACCAATATAATTATAATAAAATACCTTGAGGCCGTCGTGGCTTAGATGCACTAAGTGGGACTGAAAACCCGACGTTCGCGTTCGATTCCCACTCAGAATAATAATTATTATTTATTAATATTTTCATTTCTTCGCTTTACAAAATGACAAAGCGCGGCGTTGAGTTCCACCTAAAATTTGGCAGAAAGCGAGGACGTCGGTACCTCTTTCTACCTCGCTATGCACTTAAAAAACGTGCAACTACAAATAACAACACATTAAAAATAAACATAAAACTAAATAACATTTCTTGCATATTTTTACATGCAAAAGAAATTATAATATTCTAAAAGGCGAAGTCAGCGAGACATTCAGAGCTAGCTGTTGTGTGTGATTTAATTAAAAGTGATTGTATCGCCGCTGTTCTCTTTAGCCGCTAGAGGGCAGCTCGGAGTATGGCAGTAACGTTGTTTTACTGTAGGTAGTCCCTGGTCCAGTGATACTTGCACTTTATTACTAAGAAAAAGAAATATAAGCATGTATCTTCGCCCTTTTGTTCCCTTGTAACTTTTAAACTAGTAAGTCGATTCTGAAGTCTTAGTGCCACGAGTTATACTGACTATTATTAATTTAATTTATGCAGTCTCGTTTTTTGTTTTCTTTATAATTCACTTGATTTTATGTTGTTTTTTTTTTGTCAGGTATCTCTCCTCGCTTGGTGGAATGATGATTATATTTCAATTATTTATTGCCTATCGTATAAAATTCGAATGTATTGTGTATATATCTTTTGATACAATGTTTTATAGAGGCGGATCGAGCTCTCAAATATCGAAAAAATCTTTATTCAAATAGACTTTTGTAAGTACCTACTTTTGAATCACCGAATGAACAGAATGAGAACAGCCGACAAGAAACTCAACAGTGGCTCTCTTCAATGTCTCAAACAGGGGTGTAGGCACCTTGTATATATATGTCATATATGTAAATAAGTCTTTAAAACATTTTAATGTGAAGAGTTTGCAAGAAGCACAGGTTCGAGTCTTGTTAAGTTAACATTTTTATTTGTTCTTAATATTTTGTTATGCAGTTGAAAAAAAATATTTATACTAATTAATTGCCCATCAACTATTTTATTCTAAAATAAGTATTTTGAAAGGCACGAGGATTTAATAAAATATTTCATATTCCCAACTTGACATCCAGCCTCCAAGATCTGCAGCTTTTCATAAGACGCTGGGAAGCGGCCTCAAAGAGATCTTTTCTATAAACTTTTGATGGAGTTTACGCTCCGTCGCATTCATTTCATTTCACTAGAAATAGTTTTAATCAAAACTTATCTGACTATTTTGCTTTTAATCAAATGGTTTTCAAGTAGTTTGAATGGTTTTTGTCGACCGCAACGATGTCGTGGTGGTGGTGTAGATTCGATTCCATTCGTGGAAATAAACTATTTTCATTTCCTTGCTCTGGTAACCAGATAAAGCACGGCCACTAGACAACATGCATTATCTTTAAAATTGGACGGTGCGGGAGGAACCGAGTATCTTAACACTATACTCCCTCGGTTTATCCTGTTATGCGGGAACAAGCGTGAAACTCCTTTTTTACGTAGTTTATGAATGTATTATAATATACCTATAGTGTTAATTTTCATTTTGTCCATGCATTAACAAAAACATCAGCTCAAATTAATAAAAAAATGCAGCTATAAATAGTGTAAACAAAAGTTGCTTCCAAAAGATTTTCAAATATGCTGATTGTTCGTTATATTACTAATTCTGCAGTATTTTCTTTGAAACAAGCTAATCATACCAAAACAGCAATTTACCAATTTGATATTAAAAATATTTTTGTAATTTCGTTGCATTTTTGATTCTACCGTAAATTTATTTTAATTTACAGACTATATAAAAATGGAATATAATAATAACGAATACTAGTAGTTTTTGCAAGAAAACATACAATTGGATGAATAAAGTAATAGGTGATCTAAAAAGCTCGAGACCTCCATTTCTTGTACGGAACTCTCGGTGGGTGAGCCCAACTCGCGCTTGCCCAGTTTTTTCCATGTGTTCCAAGGAATATATATAATGAAATTAAGTAGAGTGGCAAGAGAGGATAAAATAATTGATATTTAATCATAAAGCTTT
Source organism: Heliconius himera (assembly GCA_021202915.1). Taxonomy (NCBI): domain Eukaryota; kingdom Metazoa; phylum Arthropoda; class Insecta; order Lepidoptera; family Nymphalidae; genus Heliconius; species Heliconius himera. The sequence goes on from JAJHJA010000401.1 coordinate 224,735, forward strand.
ATTAAAATTAATTTATAATTAAACAGATGTTCCACTACGCGACGATGTTATTATATGGATATGTAGCTTTTTTTAGCTTCGCGCTATATGCTGTACATAGAAGGGTAGTCAGAAGGAGCCTAGTGATAAGACACTCCGAATTATAAGTAACGTAATATTCATCAAAAAAGAATATTATTTAGATACAAAATGTTTTCAATATATTGAATTTTAGTATAAAAACTCGAATAATAAGATTTCAAATAGATCGTCTTAGACGTCGTAGCTAATGGTTGAACATGCACACATCCGATTACATTTAAATTTTATTGAATGTTTTTTTTTTAGTGGATACAAATCGATTTAAATGAAACTCCAACTATTTCCCAAGTTGGAATAAACTTCACTTAAATCAAAAGAGGTTTCGATGTCTCGTTTAGTTTCTGAGAAATTTAGGGACAAACATACAAACGAATGTTTGTTTATGCTCTTACTATACTTAGCACAAATAATCGAAAGCCAGAATGAATTATCATATTCAAATTATTCCTACAACTCATACACACTGGTCAAAGGGATAACTTTCTTTTTTAAAAATCAATTAAAAAATATATCAATTAAAAAATATATTAAGAAAAGTAAAAAAAAAAATATTGTAGTTACATAATATAAATATCATCCAAGAAAATGTGAAAAGTAACAGTTTTCCCATTTTAAATTAAAAAATGAAATGTTAAAATGTAAAAATATTATCTGAAACATTGAGGCCTTATCAGTGGTTTTTCGACTTCGACTCCGTTTTGATATTGAAAACCAAAAATGTGTAAAATAACACATTTCGATCGTACAAATTGTTTTATTTCATTTTAGTATTGAAATTTTCTGCATCCAAGTAAAAGATATAAAAAATATTTTTTTGAGTAAATTAATTATTGACATTAAGACCGGTCGTGGCGCAGGAGCACAAAGTGCGTCTGTAACGCCCAATATTAATAACCTATCTCCAACGTCAATCTTAGATTGTTTCATATATCTATCCAATCTAGAGATTGGATAGATGTATGAAACAATCTAAGATTGACGTTGGAGATAGGTTATTAATACTGGACGTAAATCGACTGGTTGTGGGTTCGATCCCCACTCGAGGAGATGAAATATTTATTTACATTTATATTTTAATTTCTTCGCTCTGGTGCCGAGAGGAAAGCAATCAAAGGAGGAAGACATTTGAATTTGAATTTGGATTTGAACTAGGTTTTATCTGCCAAGCCTGCTGTGTGCGGGATACAGCGTGAAGCTGAAAAAAAAGTCATTTACATGATTATTAAAACGTGTTATAAATAAGATAAATAAAATAAATAAACAACAAAAAAAAATATTTTAGACAAATTGGACGAATTTAATATTTCAAAAAGGAAGAGATTGTTTAGTTGAACGTGCTAATCGTGCTATTTTAGAATTCAGGATTTTATTCGTCTGTAAATAAAAACCATATATGAATAAATAATACTGTCGCATTTCGTTGTGCAGCTTTCTGTGAATACAACGGTTACGGATTCGATTCTCGCCACATAACACAACGTCTCAAAAATTAGGCGGAAATTAAGAAACGAAGTGTCTTAACATCAAAATAATCCAAAACGCATGTTGCAAAAATAATTTAAAGACACTCAGTAGAATTGTATGTATGTATGTATTTCTACTAATTTAACATTAATTAAATCCTAATTGTCGATTCTGTGTGAGGACGACAAGTTAACATCTGGATCTAGGAGTAATTAACAGTTGAAGTTCGAGCATTAGTTAGCTAACTAAAGTAACCAGACTCCAGTCTAGTTCGGTTAGTGTAGCGTTTAAAGCGTAATTAAATGTTAGTTTTATACTGGGAATACCAGCATCTCGATTTCGATGAACTGGAGTGGAATAAATACATTGCAGATGTTGTTTGGTGGTTGCGAGTTCTATTTAATCAATATAATTGTAATAAAATACCTTGAGGCCGTCGTGGCTTAGATGCACTAAGTGTGACTGAAAACCCGACGTTCGTGATTGATTCCCACTCAGAATAATTATTATTATTTATTAATATTTTGATTTCTTCGCTTTGATAAAATGACAAAGCGCGGCGTTGAGTTCCACCTAAAATTTGGCAGAAAGCGAGGACGTCGGTACCTCTTTCTACCTCGCTATGAACTTAAAAAACGTGCAACTGCAAATAACAACACATTAAAAAATAAACATACAACTAAATAACATTTCTTGCATATTTTTACATGCAAAAGAAATTATAATATTCTAAAAGCTGTTGTGTGTGATTTAATTAAAAGTTATTGTATCGCCGCTGTCCTCTTTAGACGCTCGAGGGCAGCTCGGAGTATGGCGGTGTCATTGTTTTACTGTAGGTAGTCCCTGGTCCAGTGCTACTTGCACTTTACTACTAAAGGAGGTTTAAGAAAAAGAAATGAGTTTTTTTTCTTATTTCCCGACTGCAACGAATATATGTATGTATCTTCGTTCTTTTGTTCCCTTGTAACTTTTAAACTAGTAAGTCGATTGTCAAGTCTTGGTGCCGCGAGTTATACTGAATATTATTAATTTAGTTTATGCAGTCTCGTTTTTGGTTTTCTTTATAATTCACTTGTTTTTATATTGTTTTTTTTTGTCAGGTATCTCTCCTCGCTTGGTGGAATGATAATTATATTTCAATTTTTTATTGCCTATCGTATAAAATTCGAATGTATTGTGCATCATTTGATACAATATTTCAAAGAGGCGGATCCAGCTCCCAAATATCAAAAATTTTTTTATTGAAATAGACTATAGTAAATATCTACTTTTGAATCATCGAATGAGAACAGCCGACAAGAAACTCAACAATTGCTCTTTTCAATGTCTCAAACAGGACTGTAGGCAGCTTGATCGGCTAAATGCGAGCTAAGGTTGATCAATTTTCGCTTTCACGTAAAAGTGGCTACCAAGTTCCACAGCTGCAGTATCACTGACTTATTGCCTAGGTTATGTCGTCAGCTTATCAAGCCACGTTTGATCGTTCCTTATCTTAGTGTTGTAATAGAGTTTAATTAGAATTGCACTGTAATTATAACTACTTACAGATCATACTAGGGTTATATGCCGAAAGAATCATATTACATTCTGCTAATAATACTATAAATGTGACTATTTGTATGTTTGTTGTACTTTACAGACAAATTGCTGAACAGATTTAAATGGAACTTTACAGTTCCCTCTGCCTATCCCGCTGTGTGCGGGATTCAGCGTGAAGCTGATATACAGTAATATAGCTTATATATTCTAATAACACATAGGTTACAATTTATGTAAGAAAATATATGATTTAAACCAGTCGTGGCGCACAAGGTGTAACTGTAAAACCGATAGGTTGTGGGTTCGATCCCCACTCGAGGAGATGAAATATTTACTTAAATTTATATTTCCATTTCTTCGCTCTGGTGTCGAGGACAAGCGTCTATTTTAGATACCATCATGCCAACTAACCCAAAATATGATAAAGAACACTCTTGAGGAAAAATTCTTCAAATTTACCAGCAAAATTAGATAATAGAAATAGGCGGTTCATTAAAACTTTAGCGCGATCCACAAAGAGTGAATCCAATGAATATGAAAAATGGCACAATTACGTTCACAAAGAGAGGTCTAGATGATCTCTTAATAATAGAATGGTAGAAAGTTAGATTTTTTATTAAATACATTATATTTTTACAATCGGTTGACTTTAAAAACGTTTAAAAATAACCTAGTGGGTATTAGCATTTTATGTCGTTAATAGTAAGTATATATGTGAACAAGTCTTAAAAACATTTTAATTTGAAGAGTTTGCGAGAAGCACGGGTTCGAGTCTTGCTAAATTAACATTTTTATTTGTTCATAATATTTTATTTTCCAGTTAAAAAAAAATATTTATATACTAATTAATTTCCCATCAACTATTTGTCTCAAATAAGTATTTTGAAAGGCACGAGGATTTAATAAAATATTTCATATTCCCAACTTGACATCCAGCCTTCAAGATCTGCATCTTTTCATAAGACGCTGGGAAGCGGCCTCAAAGAGATCTTTTCTATAAACTTTTGATGGAGTTTACGCTCCGTCGCATTCATTTCATTTCAATAGAAATAGTTTTAATCAAAACTTATCTTACTATTTTGCTTTTAATCAAATGGTTTCCAAGTATTTTGAATGGTTTTTGTACGTTGGGGTGGCCGTGGTATTTGTAGATTCGATTACACTTGGGGAATCTATTTATTTATATCTCCTTGTAAAAAGAATAAAATAGCGCGAATTATAGTTTTTGCGGGAAAAAGTGTAAAACTCCTTTATCTATGTAGTTTGTCAATGTAATTTACCCTACATGGATAATTTTCAGCTTTTCCATGCATTTACAAGAAAACCAGCTAAAATTCATAAAAAATTGCAGCTGTAAATTGTGTAAACAAAAGTTGCTCTCAAAAGATTTTCAAATATGCCTTTGTATGTTCGTTATATTACTAATTCTGCAGTATTTTCTTTGAAATAAGCTATTCTTAACCGAAACAGCATTTTTGCAATTTGTAATATTAAAAATATTTTAATAATTTCATTGCATTCTTGATTCTACAGTAACTGAATTTTAATTTAGAGACTATATAAAAATTGAATATTAATAATTTTTACAAGAAAAGGAACGATAAATAAAATAATAGATAGGAGGCCAGTCTTGGCGCAGAGGCACAAGCGTGTAATTGTGAACGCAACAGGTTCGATTCCCACTCGAGGAATAAAATTTTTAACATATTTATTTCCTAGCCCTGGTATCAAGGCGAAGACGTTGAGTTCCGCCACTCTACGCAATGCCTCGAGAATTCGACTGAAAGTGGCGAACAGAAGTATAAAAATAACCAAGATTGTATGACTTGTATGACATAACACATTCAAAGCATTCTAGCTAGCACTTAACACGTCGGGGGTACTGTAGGATACATCGAAACGCAAGGCTTTAAAGCTTATAGAAAAAGAATAAAAAATAAATTAAAATTAGCTTCACGCTGTATCCCGCACACAGCAGGGTAGGCAGAGGGAACCTAGTGTTAAGACACTCCGTTCCCCACTTTTTGCCGAATTCTGGAGGCATTGCGTGTTGAGTGGCAGAACTCAACGCCGCGCTTAACCTCGACACCAGAGCGAAGAAATGGAAATATAAATTTAAGTAAATATTTCATCTCCTCGAGTGGGGATCGAACCCACAACCAGTCGGTTTTGCAGTCACACCTCGTGCCGCTGCGCTACGACCGGCCTCAAATAGAAAAAGGCTCTCTATAAATGTACAATCCAACAAAAAAACTGTTCAACTTTAACGTATTACATTGAGTTCTGCCACTCTCACCTACACACGCAGTATTTCCTGAATTCGGCGGAAAGTGGGGAACGGAATTCTCCAATGGGAATGGAGTATCTTAACACTAGGTTCTCAGGTTCCCTCTGCTACCCTGCTACGTGTTCCTACAGCGTGAAGAAAACAAAAAATTGGATTTTCCTACGGAAATATTATGTATCTTAATTTCAAAACAGATATACTTACAACATAAATAAATCGTAGCAAGTGTAAAAGAATTTCGACATAGCCTGATAAAAGCGTATGGTTTAGTGATCACAGCGTGGGACGGTATCCAAGATACGCAGTTTCATATCCAGCTAGGTTCTAATATTTATAGGTATTCTAAAAATATAAAAAACCATTTTGCCGTGTTTTTCTGCTTTAGTAGTTTTTTCGCCTTTCATATTGATTATATACCTATATGTATAAGAAATTCTTCTTAAATTTATATTTCAATTTCTTCGCTCTGGTGTCGAGGCTAAACGCGGCGTTGAGTTCTGGCACTCAACACGCAATGCCTCCAGAATTCGGCAGAAAGTGGGGAACGGAGTGTCTTAACACTGGGTTCCCTCTGCCTACCCTGCTGTGTGCGGGAAGCTGATTTTGATTTTTATGTATAAGAAATTATTGTATAAAACGTGGAACATCTTATTGTTATTGCCTCCTTCTATTTTAACATCGAATGATTCCGCACCGTTCGAGTTGGCGAAAATCTGGCCTGAACAGAAAAAAAAAATCAATTACTTCAAGTTTATTTATTTTGGTCACTAACAATTATTATTTATTTTGGTCTCTCTGTTGTTTTTGAAAATCAACAAGTAAATATTTTCAAAAAAGGAAACAACCAAAAAAATATTGTACTTACATAATACAAATAACATCAAAAAAATATTGTACTTACATGATACAAAATGTAAGAAATAACAATTTTCCCATATTCGATTTGTAATATAATATTGAAAAGTGTGAAACATTGAGGCCTTATCAGTGGATTTTATTCCGTCTCGGTATTGAAACCGTATTTTACACATTTCAATCGTACAAATTATTTTATTTCATTTTACTATTGAAATTTTCTGCATCCTAGTAAAAGATACAAACAAATTTAATTTTGATTAAATGAATTATTGACATTTCGCTTATTGGATTTAAAAAATATATATTTTTTAAAATAGTCGAGAAACTACTCATCATAAGTATACAATGCCAAAGCGTAGTACAAAAGATGTCTTCAGATGTCTTCTATGACATGTTGCTCCAACAAGGTTGTGCCCGAAAGATCTGCATGAATACATGACGATATTTCTAATATCAGCGCTGACGCTCTATGGGTTATTGCCGCTTGATATTAGAAAAAAAGAATAAGCCAATCTGTACAGAGCAAAAAATGGCTACTTTACCATGACAAAATGAGCTTGAATTAAAAATACCCACCTAACCAACCACACCCGGCATTCATTCGTCACGTCAATACACATAATCATCGATTTTGAGCTACTGAAGAACTTAAATCCTGACACTATCACTCTACATAACATCAAGGGCCAAGCAAGGACTCGAATTTTGCAAATTCCCATCTTAGCGGTCACTTACGTCCTATAAATAATTCCTATGCAAAATTTGAGATTTCTAGCACTTGTACTTTCAGGAATATCCTGTGAGTAGCACTATCGTAACATTGCTATAATACAAAATAAAATAATTGACATAGTTGTGCTACAAAGAGTTTTATTGTTAAAAAATCAGCTTCACGCTGTATCCCGCACACATCAGGGTAGGCAGAGGGAACCTAGTGTTAAGACACTCCGTTCCCCACTTTCTGCCGAATTCTGGAGGCATTGCGTGTTGAGTGGCAGAACTCAACGCCGCGCCTTAACCTCGACACCAGAGCGAAGAAATGAAAATATAAATTTAAGTAAATATTTCATCTCCTCGAGTGGGGATCGAACCCACAACCAGTCGGTTTTACAGTCACACCTCGTGCTACTGCGCCACGACTGGCCTCAAGTGTTATTGTTCATTTATCATTATGATTACAGCGAGCGAAGTGGACGAAGTTGGGTAACAAAGAGCGATCAAGTCTCCTTGTCTAACTATTACTAAATATTATTTTTAAATCAAAAAAACTATACATAAAAATTTTCAACAATTCTAAACATTTAATTTCCATACGTCGCGTCGCAAAGTTTGTAAAAAAATGGAGACGGGAGACTGCAACTTTTTAATTAACCAAATGCTTCGCCGACAAATACACTGGAATCTCTCATTAAACTTAATCTGAGGAAACAAATTGCTGGTGCTGCAAGATAATTGAATACCATTTCAACATTTTTCCCTTTAATATTCGACTTGGTTAAAATTATTTAAAATACGCTTTATCCTGAATTGCAGGATAGTAAAAGAGAACCTTGTGTTAAAACACTCTACTTCCTATTTTCAATTCAATATTCGAGATATTTGGTATAGAGTTGCGAAACTCGACGCAGCGTTGAGTGCGGGGACATGAAAATTGAGACTAAAGTCAACAAAAACAAAATAACTTAAATATATTCCTATTATTAAAATGAACACACAACTACTATATTTACGGTCAAACACTGTACTACTGTGCCACGACTCCCATAAATTAATTTAGGTTATTAATATAAAAAACACAATGTTTAAGAATAATTTGTTTAATTGTGCAACAAAGTAATATACGAGTACAACTACGCATTATTTTCACAAGCTTTAAAGTCACGTTGGCAAATTAGATACAAGTAATCCTGAAATAAAAATAAACTGAAGCCATTTTTTATATAGGTGACAGTATAATAATATGAAATTATCGAGCTGATCTGACGATCTAGCCGGATCTGAATGTGATATTCTAAATATACTAAACCACTCTTCAAAGTTCTCTTTCTAGGTACGGTGTACGGTGCTTGAATATAAACAAATATTTGTTGTATTTGTTCATACTTGACTGTGAAAAATAATTATCTATTCTTAGATCGTCTTATTCTTTAATTTTCTATTTAAAATAATTTCAATCCCAAAGACACAGCAAGAAAGAGCACAACCAATGATCCATATATAAAATGCGCCCGCCGACTCCCGCAAGGTAATTTGGCAGCCGACTATACAACTGTAGCTGTTCGACAATATATTCTCATTTGCAATCCTAGCTCTGTCCACTACAGTGATGCCAATAGCCTCTATATACAATTTGTGACAGATACCGGCTTCGAATAATCTCCCGGCTATTTTATCGAATTTTGTCACGAGCATGTGATCCTTTCTCATAAGCATTTCGTGATAAACAAACAGTATCACTTGAGGAACACCTAAGACTCTCGCCTCGTCGTTAACAGATGTGGCTGCTTGTAGTGAAGGCAACTGTCCATCGATTATAATAGTGGAACCTTTATGCTTTAGCATCGCCCTTTCACAATCTTTAAAATTATCGCATTCGAGTGACGTATTCGCAAATGCCTTGTGCTTTTTGTCATCGATAAAATATTTTGTTAGGGACCTTAAGTATGGTGTTCTATCTGAAAGCGCCAATTCATCAACAGTCTTAAATGTTTGCGGCGGTTGTTCTATAGTTAGATAGTAATAAAGTTGAGTTCCAATATACGATGACAAATGTATACACATGATCAAGTAAACAACATTTAAGATTTTCTGCTTTAAACAACGAGCGTCCTGTAACCCCGACGTGCCCATCAACGCTCCCCAGGCGTAGATAAGGGTATCTTGTATTGATTCAGATCTGTTATCATATTTATTAATCAGTTTCCAAAGTGCTGTGTAGATTATATAAAATATAAAAAATATATAAAGACCCGTTATTTTAACGATTAAGGATTGCCAAGATCTTATTTGTCTTTCTACTGTGTAAGTCCAAATTACTGACTGTCCTGAATATACACCAGAGTAACCTACCACGTCACCATAGATTCTATAAAGACCACCTGCACATGCGTCTAATGTTCCATTAAATAGATATTTTAAAAAATGGGAATCTAAATAGGGATTTTCTTCTTCTCTAAATATGTAATACATTTTTAGTGTAGCATTAAATATATTTGCAAATATTTTCATATATTCTATATCTGCGCCATAAATTTTGTCGTTTACAAGATCAAGATCTTTATAGGTCTCTTTCTTATCCAACACTGAATATGGAAATAGTGTCGCCATTCCGACATTAAAATTACATTTTTTCAAATTTTTTGGAGTTTTTACTGGAAATATATCGGTTATTTTAGTTTTTTCCAGCGTGCCATTATGACATATATTTATAACTTTCATCGGTGCCTTTTCAGATATACGACACGAACGTTCATCGATTTCCGGAATTAATGTTGCCAATTTATAAGTATCATTTCGATCTCTTGTAAGAAATGTAATACCATAATATAGAACGGGAGATAGAGTGCGTTCTAGGGCTTGAATACACACTTCGTCTATATATGAATCAATAATAAAAATATACTTGAAGTTGATATAGAAAATTGACAGATCAACATTCAATGTTTCTTCACAATTTTTATAATAACTAACTATCAACATAGTGCCATCATATACCTTGCTAAGTTTTAGTAATTCTTCTCTTGTGTTTATTTTCATAAAAGGCATTTGATTTTCCATAAGTTTATCCATAAAAATATCAATTATATTATCATCAAGAATATTATCATCTTCATAAATAACAATAGTTCTTTTGAAGCTTATGTGATGAACTTCATATATAATACTGAAACATTTCATAAACTGTACTCTGTCGTTGTTTTCTTCAACCTGGAATATTTCTTTGTTTATTCCAGTTATTATTCGCGCCGTCATTAAAAATATTAGGAGTTCTTTGTAAGAAATTCTCAGCAACATGTTTGCGTTCAAACTTTTAACTACATAATACTATAAGATTTTTCTTTTACGTTCTAACATTTGTAGGTTATACATAGACCACATATTTGATAGAGGTACCGTTAAATTTTATTTTAGCATATTAGAACAATTTCAATTCAATATAATAAACATAATGCTACTGAAAAAGTATGGAATATAACAATTGTACTCCACTCCTAGTCAGTGTATTATATTTATATATTTTTTTAATTTTCCTAATGACTAACAATGACTTCTAATTTTGACTTGATTAATTGTGACATAAGAAATCGACAAAAATAATAAATTATTAATTGATATGTATTTGACAAAGTAGAAACTATGCTCTCAGTTTACCTTACAAAAGGACTTTATTGCAACCAAGTAACTAAATTGCTAGAAATTGTTAAACCGTCAAAGCGAAAGATAACAGCGTGTGTGTAAAGCGGGAAATAATTATATATATTTAAGTAATTTTCCAAACATTGCCTTGTCCTAGAGTATGATAGAGAAACGGCATTTCGATTTCTTTTAAGAAGAAACATCAAAAAATATAAAAAAACGTGGCATTATTTAGATTAGATACATACAATTCTAAAATATACGTAGCCTGTAACTGTTCAAAAGCAGTGCAATTATATTAATGACACGTGCGGTCTTACGAGAGAAACCTTTTAAGAAAACAAATTATCTTTTTAAACGACTAGATTAGATAGATATTAGTATCCGATATGGCTTTATAAATATATGTGTATGTGTATACTAATAATGATATTATTTTTATTGGATTTTACGATCATACAATAAGATAAAGAAATATTTATAAGTTTCCTAAATTAAATCAAGCGATTTATTTTTATATACAATAAATGTGTTGAACATTCAGCATCGTTACGATGCCATAGCCCACAGGATTATTATTAAACTGAAACTATTTTTTAATTCTAAAACTTTTTTTTTCAGCTTCACGCTTTATGCGGGATATTGCAGCAGGGTAGTCAAAATACTTGTTGGACTTCATTAACCAACTAGCTTTATTAGCAGCCGCGCCATTGTGGTCAAACGGAAGTAACTAAAAGTTGTGTATGATAGATTTTAAATATAATGGAAAAGAATCGTGGCCTTCTTCACAATTTTTTTTTCATGATTATCATGAAAAAAAAAATTAAATTAGCTTCACGCTGTATCCCACACGCAGGGTAGGCAGAGGGAACCTAGTGTTAAGACACTCCGTACCCCACTTTCTGCCAAATTCTGGAGGCATTGCGTGTTGGGTGGCAGAACTCAACGCCGCGCTTAACCTCGACACCAGAGCGAAGAAATGGAAATATAAATTTAATTAAATATTTCATCTCCTCGAGTGGGGATCGAACCCACAACCAGTCGGTTTTACAGTCACACCTCGTGCCGCTGCGCCACGACTGACCGCTATTATCATGAATATGCTTATATTTCCACTCGCACTTGGCCAATTTTCAGACAATTGTGAACTCAATTTTTTTTCGGGTAATAGATGTTTTATATATTAAAAAAAACACTACGTAGATACATAGTTTATGAACATGATATGTTCGATAATTCATATATTTAAAGATAAAATAAAAAGAAATGTTATAATGGAAACATTTTATTTATAACAATGAACGTAGCACATATTATTACTTTCAAAAGCTTATTATCTGTAGATAAACTATTGTATTAATATAGTATACCTCCATTATATTCATAATAATAAAAAAAGAATTAATAATATATCATAATATAACATTGATATATTATGACTTTACAACATTGTATGACTAGAAGGCACTTTTTCACAACTAGATTTTAATAAACAATGCTCAGTGGAAATATATAGAAACAGAAATAGACAAAAAATATAAAAAATATAAAACTAAAAGATTAATCTTCCTTATCTGCCCAAATGCTATCACCGTTCACTTCGGTTGTTCCTCTCACATACGTCTGTATCGTTGGTAACTTGTACAGATATACAGATATGATAGATCCGGCGCAGGCTCCGAGCCAGTATACTAGGGCGTGCTCCAAAAGGGTATGGCCTTCACATCCCGCTTTCAGTGAAGTAGCTAATACAGGGTTGAAGTAGCCGCCGGAGTAGTCGAATGCTGTGAAAAATGAGAGTCATTATTTTCATGTCAAATTTGATTTTAATAACTATTTAATTACTTTTAATTAATAGTAAATAGCTACTGGTGTAATATATAGTTATTAGTTACTAAAAGATAATATAACATAATAATACATAGCTGATGTATATGTACTCGTATGTATGTATGTTTGTTTAATATTTTGTATTTAATTATTAATATTTGTTAAATACAAAGCGCGGCGTTGAGCTCTGCTGTTTAACACGCAATATCTAGAAAGATTAGATGGAAAGAAGGGAAACGGAGTATCTTATATACTCCGTGAAATTTAGAAAAAGGAAGTTTATAGCTATCCCTTTAACTCAAAGTAATCTCAATTTTAAACACGTATTTCCAGAGGTAAAATTAACACTACAAATATTTCGGGATAATAATAACATTTATAAATTCATAAAGAAAAACGAATCAATAAGCATTATATAGCGTCACACAGCGTAACAATTTCAAATGAAATATTTTATTAGCTTTACACTATGCACACCTAAAGCAGGGTAGAAAGATGAAACTGGTGTGACAAGACACTTTGTCCCACATTTTTAGAGAATGAAAGCAAGTCATCATCCCAAAAAGAAATCGAATCCATAACCGTCGCGCTTCCAGTCAGACATAATACCGTTGCCCCACGACAGCCCCAGTAAGTAAATATAAAACTATATCCAGCACACAGCAGGGTAGGCAGAGGGAACCTAGTGTCAAGACACTCCGGTCCCCACTTCTGCCAAATTCTGGAGAAATTACGTGTTGAGTGGCAGAACTGAACGCCGTGCTTTGGCTCGACACCAGAGCGAAGAAATAGAAATATAAATTTAAATAAATATTGTAGGGAATTGAAACCACAACGAGTCGGTTTTACAGTCACACTTTGTGCCTCTGCGCCACGACAGGCCTCATAATTATTTAAATACTAAATAAAAACCTCTCACAATTCCGAAACCACGAAAACTACAATTAAATTCCACAAAAAGTAAAGATACTTCCGCAATTAATAAAAGTATCGTCGTTTCCCAAATTAAAGTACATTTTAATGAAGGTGCATTAAGACTAACAAGTGAAAATGCGAAGCAAAATATTTACAGTGGACAGCCGTGCTTTGTAAATCAAAATGGAATTTGAATATAAAATTTAGTTATTTTAAGTTTGTTTTGCTTATTATTGAAAAGACTTCCTTCTCCAATTCAATTTTTTTTTATAAAAATATTTTTTTTTTTTAGTATATACTCCATCTCTTCTTTTTTTTAATATGTTGTTTATAGAATGTGAAAGAAGTAATTTCCTTTTATCAAAGATATATATTTACTTCATTTTGAATTTTTTTAAACATAAATAAATTTTGTCTGAAATTACAATTCCATTTTAACTTTATATTAATAGAAAGTCTTCTAAAATTAGTCGACATAGACATAACTTCTGAAGCAAACTCATTATAAAGATCGAAAGAAATCACAAATTAAAAAGTAATTTGATCAAACTTTTAGTTAGCATGACATCGGAGAGTAATTGTGTGAAGTTGGCGTTTGGTGAAAAATTAATATAAGTTTCAGTTGGAAACATGATAAATTGAGGCTCAGGTATTGCTTATTAACAATTTAAAAAAAATAATAATTTAATTAGCTTCACGCTGTATCCCGCACACAGCAGGGTAGGCAGAGGGAACCTAGTGTTAAGACACTCCGTTCCCCACTTTCTGCCGAATTCTGGAGGCATTGCGTGTTGAGTGGCAGAACTCAACGCCGCGCTTAACCTCGAAACCAGAGCGAAGAAATGGAAATATAAATTTAAGTAAATATTTCATCTCCTCGAGTGGGGATCGAACCCACAACCAGTCGGTTTTGCAGTCACACCTCGTGCCGCTGCGCCACGACCGGCCTCTTAACTTATTAACAATTATTTTTATAAAATATTTATTTTTTAGCTTCACGCTGTATCCTGTACATATCAGGATAGGCTGAAGAAATCTAGTGTTAAGACACTTCGTCCGTTCTTATTTCAATAAAGATCGAAACGCTCGGAGCATTTTTTTTTGTTGGTAAACTGTACTAAGTAGTTAAGGATTAATTTGTAAATAACATAAATTGCATATTATTAACTTTATTTTATTAAACTTTTTATTTTTTTTCAATATATCACTATCATCATATTTCTTATGTGGTCAACGTGGTAGGAGAAGCAGGAGGTAGATCTCGGTCGGCTATCTTCCAGAACAACATATCGATGATATTGAAAGGAAGGTCAGGTAAAAAGCATGAGGACTTCTCAAAGGGCTTATATAAAGAGATTAATGACAGTGGACGAGGCGAAACTATTCTATCTGGCTACCCCGCTAGAGATAACGCGTGGAAATTAAAAAAAAATGTTTCAACTTTTAAAATGGTATTTTTGTTTCAACTTTTAATATATTATTTTTATTAGTGTATGTAAATGTATAAGCAACTAAATACTGTTTGTGTCGAAATGAGTTTGTTTCAAAGTTTCTCAAGTACCTTTTCCTACATGGATTTTGCAAAAGACAGACACACTGAGATCAGCGTTGGCACTACTGTCCTCATAGCGGTATGTCAGTACCGTATGCCTATTGAGGACCCCTGCAAAGTGATAGTGCTGTTGGATGAATTGCATTATATTATTACTAATTTGATAAAATATATGTATATGTACATTCATAAATATTATTATACACATAGTTTAGTTAAGCATGAAATACTTTCATTTAATCTAATCTAGCTTCACTTCGCTGTATCCCTTGCGGAGTAGTCATAGAGAACGGAGTGCCAAACAGTACACAAACATCGTTCGCCTCGTCAACTGTCGTCAATCTCTTCATAAATGCCCTCTGGAGGATCCTCATGCTTTTTACATGACCTTCCTCTAGTATCTTTGATACCATGTACGTTCCAAAGGTCAATCAATCCATGTCTCTATCTCTCTCTCTACCGCATTTTTTTTCTCGAAAAATCTTTTTTGACATTCTTTCATCACTCATTCGTTCGACATACTCAAACCAACTGTGTACATTCCTCTTTATTCTCACCGTAACGTTATCGCTAATACCTGCCATTCTGTATATCTCTTCATTGCGGATTCGATCAGTTAAATTGAGTCCACAAATCCTACGAAGAGATCGCATCGGTAGCCAAACTTGCAGATAAGCTGACTTATCGCCGTGTCATCAATGCAGCTAAGGCACAGTTAACTCTGTCACCGGCGGTAATATACCTTACGGCACCTATCTTGTATCTTTTATCTCTACTGAACATACTTCTCTAATATACGACTTCATTCACTTGTTCTAATATCTTACGATTTACACTGATCTTGTATTCCTTTCTTCATTTCTTTCAAATACCAGAACCGCCGTCTTACTCACATTCAGGCTTAGACCATTATCATTATTTTCTTCCCTTCTTCCAGAGTGATGATTAGTGCCTGCTACTCATATTCTGATGATGCAATGAGCACTGCATCATCTGCGTATCGCAGGCAATTTATATTCAAGTCACTTACTTTCATTCCCATGCCACATTGTTTCAGTCCTTGGAAATTCTTTAAAAAATCTATTATCTATTTCATCTTCTTTATATGATAATTTTATAAATGATAATATATAAAAATATTGATATACAATGATGGTTAAAAATATTAGAACACCATATAGACTGAGATCTCGGGGACCCAGACTTACGACATTAATAATCTAATATGTAGTTAAGACAGTATGCGTACTCAATAACTTGAAAGCAACTTAAGGTACACGCTCACCTACGTTTAAGTAGAAACGGTCGTATTTAAATATTTTCAGGAATAATGTTGCTAGCTTTAATTTTACATATATTATTTACGGACTATTTCAAAACACCTTATAAGTCTAGAACAGACCCAGACCAATCCGAATGTCTCAATCAACCTCCCAGACAAAGATGTACCTTTATTTCCGAAAGGGCCCCAGCCCAGTTTCAAGTTAATGGTACGCATAATGTCATAACTACATATTAAAGACTAATCGTCTTCAAAATTTAGCTTTGCTAAAATGACGTAAGCCTGCGGGCTCTGGGATCTTTGGATTATAGATAATATTTATAAAATAATGTATTTGAAACGTGCATGAACCTCCTTTACCATGCATACTATATTTATGAAAAAAAACAAAGCAAAAATATATCAAAACTTTAAGCCTAAAAAGAAAAAGCTTTTTACAGATTTATGTTAATCGTTCTATGACATATATAGAAAAGTAAAAAGTGTATAAAAAATAAATAAACTTAAGACAATATTTAAAAACTAATAATTACACAATGTAAAATAAAATACAATATATTTTCCTTCCTTTTAAGCTTCGCGCTATATCCGGCATAAAGCATCCTGCTATGAGGGTAGGCAGAGGGAACCTAATTTGATACATATATTTTTACATTTAGTATGTAAACAGTGCCATGAAACAAATTTATGGTTTTAAAAATCAAGTCAAATAACAACACAAACAAAAAATAGCTTACCAGCAACGACAAGTGAAGTGCCAATGAAAGAGTCAATAGCTGTCGCGTATCTCGGGTTCAGGTCGCTAAGAGATCTGGATGCTAATCTGCATAGGCATGTTGCCACACCTTCCACTACAGCACCGTATAACACCGGCACCTTTCAGTACAAAAAATATTAAAAATTTTCATTATTAAATGTTTTTTTAAGCTAAGATACTTCGTTCCCGACTTTCCGCTGAATTCCGGAGGCATTGCATGTTGATGGGGCGGAACTCAACGCCACGCTTTGCCTTATTACCAGAGCGAAAGACGAAAATATTAATAAATAATTAATTCTCCCGAGTGGAGATCGAACCCACCACCATCGCCTTTACAGTTACTGTTCACTAAAAGCAATTTTTATAGAAACCGTATACAATTAGTATTTTAGGTTACTTGTTCTGTGCCCTGACGGACTCTAGTGCTACCATCTAAGAAAATGGTGCCTTGTCTGGAGAGGAGGTTTCTATAGCGCCCCCGTAATAACCGGAGGAGTGCGTTCCTCCGATTTGCATTTGGGGCGCGACGGAATTATTAATTGAGGGTCAAACGGGACTAGGGGGTGTTATTTGGTTAATATGATGAAAATGGTGATTTTTTTAGTATTCAAATCAGCTTCATACTGTATCCCGCACCCACCAGGGTTTTTTCAGCCGAATTCTGGAGGCGGAATACATGGCGACACCAGAGCGAAGAAATGGAAATATAAATTTTAAATAAATATTTCATTTCCTCGAGTGGGGATTGAACGCACGCTTTGTACCTCTGCGCCACGACTTGCCTCAATGTGTAATTTGATTTGATTTGATTTTAGTATTCTTCGTCAAATTAGTATGAAACTCAGCTAGCTATATATTACTTTTTAGTGTAGTTTTTTTAGCGTTACGTTAAAGGCTGTATCCCTTCGACAGTAGGGTAGGCAGAGGAAACTTAGTGTTAAGACACTCCGTTCTCTATTTTCTGTCGAGTGTGGTTTGCTTGTATTATACAAATATAATTTCTATACCCATCTCCTTGAATTGCTTTGTCTATTAGTTAAGACGGCATTAAAATCCATCACGTAAATTGAAAGGTTTTAATACCTCCTCTTACCGATGCCGAGAAGTGATTTTGTTCTTTGCAACAAGTATGTAAAAAGATAAAAATATAAACTCAAAAAATATTTTATTTTTACCACTATTTGCTTTCTTTGTAATTTGTAAGTAGTATGTGTTTGCTTGTTATTTTTTAAATTCGATCTACACATTTTGTCACTTTTATGTGAAAAAGCATCAGTAGCAGCACTCAGGTCAAGTCAAAGCGCTACTTTGAAGGCTCTACACATAATGTCTTAAGAATAGGACGGATATTGGGAAAGAAGATGTCTAGACAATAGGTATCCTCTCTCTGTCCTGGTGTATGCGAAACATAGCTTGAAACTAAAAATAAAAGGCATTTTGTAGCAGATTGGCTTTAAGCATTATAAATTTGGTAGAAAAGCTGAAAAACCTGAATATATTATTAAGCAATTTTAAAGTGTTATTCCACACTTAGGAAAGAAAAATATTTATTTAGAAAACGTATAATAATTTGAACGTAGCGGGACTCGAACCCGCGCCTCCTGGTCGGTTTCCAGGAGGCGCGGGCTCGAGTCCTACTACGTTTAAATTTTTATACTTTTTCTAAATTAGTATTTAACCTTAATATCATTCTGATCCCGATTTTCGGTCAATTTAATACAGAATAAATAGACATCGCGACTTAGTGGCAAAAATCAATGTCTTACTCTCAATATCTAAATTGAAAATATATAAATCTGTCCTGGACTGCAATTTAAAATCTGACATTTCATTAAGCACATCCCAATTGTTCCACATTCAATCAAATTATATGAATATTGAATAACTTTAATATATTTAAAATTTAAATAATAATTCAAATGACGAACGACTACCACAACAGTTTCAATGGCTCTTAACTATATCAAAATGAGCAGTTATTTCAGTTAAGGCCACAGTAATTCAATTAATATATTGAATTATTTAAATAATGCTTTTATACAGAGTATTTTCACCTTGTACCTACTGGGCAGCTTTATATGTACTTATTTTCTATATTATACCAGTTAGCCCAGTGGTAAAGGTATCCATTTTGATGTTAATCTCACACTAAAGAAATAACAATATTAAGAAACGTATAAAATTTTAACATGTCGAGATTCGAACCTACGCCTTTCATTGTATAAAAGTTCCTACACAATCTGTATCCAAGAAGCGTGGGTCCCACTACTTTCAATTTTTTTATATCACGACAGGCCTCAATTTTTCATATGTTTTCTAAAATATTCTTATTATTTAAGATTACACTTTAAAAGAAGTGTTTAAATATGTATTTATTGTGCTAATTTAGTAGAAAAAAGTAATAAAAGCTATCTTTTTGCAAAAATCCCAAAAAAAAATTATATATCAAACAAAATCAAAAATAGAAAAACTAAAATATCACCTGTAAATCGGCCGTACAGTCCTCGAATGCCTTATTCTTATGAGTTTCAGAGATCTCCAACGCCCAATACATCTGTACGTACTTGAAGATCAACAGGCCGCCCGCCAACTCCGCCCACGTCTTCAACAGTGCCTTGCGTACGTCGCCCTTCCCTGTAAGTAGCGTTACTTAGGTTCAAAATTTTGTTTAAAAACACATCGTGCAAGCGACGAGCAAACTTGGTTTTAGTTTCAGTACTGTTACAGCCTACGGAAACTACTTGAGTTTAGTGTTGCATTCGACTTTTTACATTATGAAAGGTTGTGGGTTCAATCTGCTTATATAAATATACTGTACTGTTACTGTTCATCGAATTTTAGGAATGACAATTAAAAAATGTGTTTGGATGTAATATAAAGTATATCTAATATAGTAACTATATCTAGTTCGAGCTTTTTTTCAAAATTCAAGCTTAGTTTAGCCAGAGCCCTTTCATTTGATACCTCACTTGAAGTAGTGGCTTTAATATCTAACTTTAGCCCCCCCCCCCCCTTTAAGGCTATTATTCTTTAGAATTAAATTACAAATGTATAGTTTTCAGATTTTTTTTCCTGAACTAGTAATACCTGTAGATGCTAGCTAGAAGTACCTTATTAATTTTGATTCCCACTACAGTGTCGAAATATGCGTTTTTTGTTATGTAACGGCCATATCTTTTTTTATTATGTTTTGTATGCATAAGTTACACGAACAAAACTTTTTACTTATATTATACGTCTTATGATTAACGTAGGCGGCGTAGACGTACAATAAGAACTTTCAATTTTTCAATGGTGATATCTCGGAAATGGTGATTCGTAGCAAAAAAAGTAATACAAAAAATTTTATACAGAATTCGATGATTTATAACTTTTATATCACCTATTTTTGCAATAACACTTACCGCTTACAAAAAAAATGCAAAAAAAATCTTTGTTTAGTAAACATTGGATGGATAGGGACGATTGACATATCTATATATATAAAAGGACTTGTGCTGACTGACTGAGGTAAGACGCACGCAGAGCCGTAACCGCTGATGGTAGAAACGTGAAATTTGGGCAGATGTTTATTTTCATATTCTGGACATCCACTAAGAAGGGAATTTGAAAAATTTTAACCCTAAAGGGATGAAATAGGGGTTGAAAGTTTGTATGGAAAAAAAAATTAATCTGTACCGATTTTTATAAAATTTGAAATTCAGTCTCTTAAAAATATTTCATTGAACACGTGTTTCATGGTTTTTAAGAATTCACCCCCTAAGGGTTCAAATAAGGGGTTGAAAGTTTATATGGAAAAATCTTTAAATTGCCACCGATTTTTATAAAAATTTAAATTCAGACTGTTAAAAATATTTTATTGAACACGTGTTTCGTGGTTGTTTTAGAATTCACTCCTAATAAGCGGGCGAAACCGCGCGCGCCCTCTAGTTATTTATAATCATGTACTTAAGGTCTATGCTAATTTTCAGCTCTATGCGAATTATCGAATTTTGACAGGGCTATTTTGACTGGATTATCGATATCTCCAAGCATTTCTAAAATAATAACTGTTGACAGACAGACAGACGGACAACAAAATGATCTTATAAGGGTTCCTTTTTTCCTTAAAAGTTACAAATACTTAAAAATAAGTCCCACAGCGCAAGGATTAACAATCCGGACCCATTAAAATATTTACAGTGCTCCTTGTTTAATTTAAATGGGTCTTAATAAGATTTTAGGCCTCCTTCTTAAATTTAAATGGATCTTATTACCATTTTAATAGACTAAAAAGGTTTAAGGTAAAGATACCTTCAATGACATCTTCAATGTGTGTGTATGGACAGGCGGATGCATCTCCCCAGTTTAACGACCACCAAATGGTTAGAGCGAATAAGAAAATGGCGTACGTCGCTACACCAAAGTTGTCAGCAACTGTAAATATAATTAAATTTATTTTTTAAAATCATGAAATCCTTAATAAATAATATTTATCTTTAAAAAATATCTGTACAGTAAAAATACTTTTCATTATTATTATTGCAATCAATGACTTCTTTGTGTTTCCTTGATACAGTTTTAGCGGTCAGTCTTGGTGCGGGGGTACAGGCGTGCGACTGTAAACGCGTCAGATTATGGGTTCGATTCCCACTCGGGGAAATGAAATATTTCATGATTTTTTTTCCTTGCTCTGGTACCGAGGCTAAGCGCGATACATAACCGGGCAAACAAACAATGCCCCCAGAATTCAGTGGAAAGTAGGGAACGAAAACGTCTGTGTCTTAACACTAGGTTCCCAGGTTTCCTCTGTCTACCCTGGCAGTTTGTAGGTAAATTATACATATCATATCTCGATTTAACGATACATCAAGTAATTTGTAAAACGAGATTCGTTATACACAGGTTAGGATATTATATGATTCGTTTATAAAGGTTAAAAAAAATATTGATCTCAAATTTTTGGTTTATCAGCCATTGCAAACTTTAAAACAATAGTTACAAACAGCAGTATTTACATTACTGAACGTCAAACAATAATAACAGTCTTTCGAAGAAGATTTAACAAGTCTGAACCTGTCGAGATTTGATTTTAATAAGAAATTGAAATTGAAAGTAGTAAAACAAACAAAAATAATTTAATGAAATTCGTTATATAGGGATAAATAATACTTTTTTTTTATATTTTACAAGATTGAAAGTTCGTTATAAAGAGGTTTTTAACAAATGTATTCGTAATGTAAAGGTATATTTTGTATTAACTCTTACGGACAGTTTCCCCTATTTCGAAAAATTCGTTAATTCGAGGAAATCATTATTTTGAGTGTCGTTACTTTAAAAGAATGCTGTATTATCTTATAATATACTAAATTAAATTTGTTTAATATTTCATATTTACCAAAAAACTATGGAAATTTTATATAACTTCTAATATTTTCTTTTACATACCAACAACAAGTTCAAAACAGCATCCACATAACTCAGCCGCAGCAATAGCTTCTTCTAGAAGTAGCCTGGCAAAAGGTTCTTTGACATATTTCTGGACTAATCTTCTCGCGCAGTGGGCAAGTAGAGAAGTGAGAAGAATGAACAGAGTCGACACCACTAGTGGTGCAAACGTCACTTTGTTTATCTGGAAAAAGAAATATGAATATATAATTAGTTTAATATTCTTCCTCTCAAAAGCAGGGCGTTGAGTTCCGTCACTCAACACGCAACGACTCCAGGATTCAGCAGAAAGTGGGAATCGGAAGTGTTTTAACACTACATCCAGTTTCCAAGTTCCTATTGGCTACCCTGTTATGTTCGCGATACAAGTGAATCTAAAAAACCTCTAATTCAGCTTCACGCTATACCTTATCCCATATAACAGGTGAAGTAGAAAGAACCTAATGTGAAATCACTCCATTTTCTCCTTTTTTTTTTGAGTGGCGGAACTAAACGGTCCATTATCTTGTTGTGTGTGCAGTGCCTCATAGCAAACTTATTATATTTTACCTAATTTTGATTAACTTAAATGTTGAATGTCAGTCGTTAGCAATCACACACACACAATCTACAACCAATATTTTTCAGTCAGAAAGAGTGTAGACAAATAGAAAACTAAATGACTTATCACTACTTTGAAACAAGACTGGAACAACGTAAATGTAAAGAAATGTGTATCGTATATTTGTTTTATTCGTAAGTAAGGAATACTAACGAGATTATAATTTAATAATATAAAGCCGTATGCAAAGTAAAAGTAGGTATTTTATTCGATTTACTGTATTTACTGTACTCTTAAGAATCTCTAAATTTAGAATACTAGTCACTACTCAAACAAAGAGTAATCACTATATGGCTCTTAGTTTTTAAGAAATTTGTGGACAAACGTACAAAATGCTTGGAACCCTAAATAAATCACCGTACTTACATAATTTCAAATTCACATTCATTTACATATATTAAAAGTTAAACTTTTCAGATCTTGCATAGCTAACTTTCATATTTGAAGTTGTAGATATTTATTTTATAAAAAAATATTTATTTTATAATGCAAATGTTATGTAGGTAGTGGGAAACGGAATTGTTCTAATGGGGAACGGAGTGTCTTAACCCTAGGTTCTCTAGGCAGACCCTGCTATGAAAAAAAACCTACTGTCAAGAGTGAAGATATTCATTTCCTCACTTTTTTAAAACATTGCGTGTTGATTGGCGGAACTAAACGCTGCGCTAGCTACGGAAGTGAGAAAATGAAAATAATTCATACTGCCGAGTAGCAGTCTGCCAACCACTGCCACGTTTACAGTCAGATACATTACCGCTGTGCTACGACGGCCTCCAATATAATATACATAATTATAATATTATAATACAATATTATTATTATTATAATTATATTCAAATAATATAACCTGAACACAGTTCCGTAATATTGTATCCGTAAGCTTAACGAGATAATAAGCGTGTGTGCTCAGTTGCAAGTTTCGAACTGAAAGTATACTAACTAGAACACGTCGTCGTAGAGTTTCAAAGAACTTTTAAAGAACTTCACTCTTCTCTATTTTCCCATAATATTTAAGATACATTATAATTTTATAAAGTAAACTTTCATAATAAGCCTGTAATAAGCGATGAAGGTTTTTAATCCTTTTAAGTTTTTTTTTTGCTTAAAAATAATGTATATATATGTGTTTTGTTTTTTTTTTACCCCACACGTAGCAAATATCGTAGCAGTTGAATGTGGACTACTAAAAACTGATTGTTTATTCTTTTGTAAATAGGAAAAGACGAAAAAAAGACGAAACGAGACAAGTAAAAAAAGAACCGAGGGAAAGATTTTTTTCAGCTTGACGCTGCACATAACACGAAAGGCAAAAGGGACCTAGATTTTAAGACACTGTATTCCTTTGCCTTGTTACTAAAGCAAAAAAATATAAAATCAAATCTGCTTCGCGCTGTATCGCACACAGCAGGGTAGGTAGAAGAAACCTAGTGTTAAACACTCCTTTACCCACTTGCCGCCGAATTCTGGAAGCATTGCGTGTTGCTTGGAGGAATTTAAAGGCGCATCGCTTTGGGGCCAGTCGTGGTGCATTTTAATGCAAAATATTATTAAAAAATATTAATAAATTATTATTCATTGCCACGAGTGGGAACTGAATCCACAACTATCGTGCTTAAAGGCACTTACCTGTGCCACTGCGACACGACGTCCTCATTAATTAAGTAATTAATTAATTAAAGTCTTTTGGGAATTTATTTGACCCCGATCCTAAATCCTATAATATTAAAATCTCGATGTTTTTAACATCATACAAATTGAAAGCTTCAGATTCAGCCAATTCAATAAAATAGTTTTATAAAATAACTTTTATAGCAATTAGCAAATTCGTCAAACTAAATACTTGTGTGGTACAATTTTTTTATTGTAAGAAAACAAACCCTATATGTTAATGGAATCCAATAGTGAAAATCACATTTAAATCGGTTAAGCCAATTCTGAGATTAGCGATAAACACACAGACAAACAGACAAAAATGAAAAAAAAAATTTTTTTGGGTTCTACTACATTAATAAAGGTCCCCAATAACATTTTTGTTTACATAGCTACCATGAAAAGGCAACCGATCCGTCACCATTTTGTTATAAGTAGAGATTTTTTTTTTACTTCACGCTGTATCCCGCACACAGCAGGGTAGGCAGAGGGAACCTAGTTCCTCCGTTCCCCACTTTCTACCAAATTCTGGTGGCATTCCGAATTAAGTGGCAGAACTCAATGCCGCGCTTTGCCTCAACACCAAAACGAAGAAAATGGAAATATAAATTTAAGTAAATATTTCATCTCCTCGAGTAGGGATCGAACCCACAACCAGTCGGTTTTACAGTCACACTTTGTGCCGCTACGCCACGACTGACCTCGCTATTTTAAGTAGAGATATTATATTATTTTTCATTTTAAACGTGAATAAGGTGTGAAAATAAATCGTCAGGTATTAAGAGTCCAGCTCAATGCAGTAGGTACATTCGGCACGGCGCGGTGCCACAGTGCCAACTTGTCAAATCGAATTTTAGTTTCAAAATGTTTACACACCAGTCCAACGGTTGACGGATATAGAGGGAAATATACGTGGACATATTTTGTTTACATTTTATTTGTTTATATTTATTATGTTTTTGTTATTTTTATTTTAACTTTACACTGTATCCATATAGGAGGGTAGGCAGAGGGAACCTGGAACCCCAGGTCCTAAATTCCCACGCCATTCCCATAAAGACATTTCTGTTTTCCACTTTACGCCGAATTCTGGGTATATTGCGTGTTGAGTGGTGGAACTTGACGCCCCGCTTTGCCTAGTTACAAGACAAAAAAAATGTTAAAATATTAAACATGTCATTTCCTCGAATGGAAATCGAACCCACAACCTGTCGCGTAGACTTTGATTTGTCGAACACAACTTTGCTTGGGCTTTAAAACGTAAAATGGAAAATCCGTATTTTTGTCGTTCCTTTAAAAATTTTGAGTAATGGTCCTTTACTGCTCCCATACACTCTAACTTATCAACATTTCAACTTTCAAGGTTTAATAGTCTCATTTGTTAGTCACTCAGTAACAAAAGAATTTTTATTAATTTTTCAGGCTAAATTTTAGTTAGTAAAAATTAAGGGAGGCCTTCGCGTTGTAGTGCAGTGGAAGCCGTCGTAAGGCAGTGTCATACGCGGGTTACTGTAAACGAGACAGCTGTGGATTCGATTCCTACTCGGTTGAATTAATTATTTAATATTTTCGTTACTAAGCGCTTTAATATGAAGCGCTGCGTTGATTTCGGTCATTCAACATGCAATACTTCGGTTGCAAAAGTCGGGGGAAACTGGGCTATCAAAATAGAGCTAGGAAGTGGACGTTATCACCCATGCCCTTAAAAGATATAAAACCTTTAAAAAACTTTTAAATATGGAATATATACAAGTAAATAAAAAATATTTTAGAATTAAGAATTCAGCTATATGAGTGCTACTAAGACCATACTAGTAAACTTCTATGGTAGCCTAATAATTTGGAAAAGAATCGGCTACTGCCTTTAACCATTCTTATTTATTATTTATTAAAAAAGTCATCAATCAAAAACATAACGATATAATGTATTTCCACTACGTATATTCTCACAGCTCCCAATAGACAGCTCTCTGAATAGACAGCGAATATCCGCAGTATATATATCTTACTATATCTACTCGTATACATATAACACACACAAAATACAGTCAAGAGATATGATAAAGTTTAAATTAAGATATTAAATACTTCAATCATACAATTATATTTTACCATTTTCTTACACATAATGGTACAATTGACTACATGGAAGAGATTTAGAGGTGAAGTTTGTATTTCTACTGGAACTCTTTTTTTATACAGATTCACACTGTATCCCGCATATAGCAGGATAGGCAGAGATAGGTAGGCTAGAGTTAAGACATTTCGCTCTCCACTTCCTGCTAAATTCTGGAGGCATTGTGTATTGAGTGGCGGAACTCGACGCTGACGATCTGTCTTAACAGAGTAAAGATGTGAAAATATCGTATATTTCATTTACTCAAATGGAAACCCATAACCTATCGCGTTTTCACTGACATGTGTGTGACTCTGCGCCACGATTGGCCTCAATCTCTCTTTATTACGTATTTTATAATTTCCTTCGTGTGCTTTCCATTTAACGTGCTCAACTCGTACGCAAAATATCGTAAAATGTAATCGTGGCCGCAAGAATATATGCGATACGTTTACTTTCTTTCTTGAATGTCACATTCAAATCAATAATATGAAATATAATTTTTATATCATCATCTAATAAATGATGCCAGTCAGTGTCAGTGGCCAGTCGTGGCGCAGGGGCAAAGGTCAAGTGGTGAATTCGATTTCCAATCGAGGAAATGAAATATTTAATGTTAACATTTTTCGTTATGGTTCCAAAATTCGGGGAAGGTAGGAATCTATATTTTCTTAATAGGAATGGAGTGTGTAAATTCTAGGATCCCAGGTTCCCAGGTTCCCTTTGCCTACCCTGATATGTGCGGGATATAGCGTGAATCTATAAAAAAACTTTGCACATATTGGTTATTTTTCTTTCCTTTATTGGTTAAAAATAACACGGTCCTATTTAACATAATTGTTGATAATAATTTAAATTAACATGAGCTTTCATCTGATCAGGTAATTAAGTTAATTAAGCAACTATACCGATTCACTGCGTAACAAACGGATTAATTAGATTAACTTTATATAATACAAATGTATTATGTAGTCATCATATTATATATATATATATATATATATATATATATATATATATATATATATATACATATATATATATATATATATATATATATATATATATATATATATATATATATATATATATATATATATATATATATATGTAGTCATTATGTACACATATATGTATACTGCCTGTGATTTCAAAGTAACCATTTTTTGTGCATGTATTTATTTATCCGGTAGTAAAACACAAACAACCTCCGGAACCTGATACGATTTTTAAGAGATTTTCACTGATCTTCCTGATCAATAGAGGGAGCTATGGAGCAACATATAGGTAACATATAATTCCGGAATTCTCGCGAGATAGGGATTCACGCTGTAAAATTGCAGTTTGCCATACCGCGCGTACTTATTTTTTGGGGATCCGTACCTTTTAAGGAAAAAAAGGATCACTTTTTTAGATATGCGATAAATAGCATTAAAAAGAATAATCATATACTTCTAATACAATATGTGTTTGAGATCGTAGTGAAACAGGTTGTGGGAATGATGGCATTGATTTGTTTTTGTTTGCCCGCTCTGGTAGACGACGCGCGGCGTTGAGTTCCGACACTCAATACGCAATGCAAATAACTATGAAACAGAGTAGTATAGGTCCCACTGCCTATCTAACTGTACAAGAAAAACGTAAAATCCATTTTTCTGTGTACGTCTTAAAAAATAATAATAAAGTAAGTAGATATTCATTTTATTCTCACTTTGCCATACGAATAAACAAATCGTTAAGAAATTGACGTAACAGCGTATGGCCGGTTGCCAATTGTACACTTGGAATAAACAAAATAAATATTTTTATTATGTAATTTTCACATTTGCAGCTAGTTACTGTATCTTTTTACCCGACTGCAGAGGAAGGGTTATGATTTTCGCACAGTTGTCTTGTATGTTTATTATGCTTTTCGCACATATCTTGTATATATGTAATATTCCTGATTACGTCATATCTCCAGAACCGTCGAAAAGATTTACATTTGAAATTTTTTCAGTTAATTTAAACATTTTTAAAGTGTTATTCCACACTTAGGAAAGAAAAATACTAATTAAGAAAAGGTATAAAAATTTTAACGTAGCGGGATTGGAACCCACGCCTCTTTAGAAACCGTCCAAGCGCTCTGAGCAACTAAACCATACGTTCTCATCGAGCTACGTCGTTTTACTCGATTAATTTTACAATTGTGAAGATAAAATTGATTGAAGAATAAGATTATTAATCCTAATGACCTATCGGGCTTGATATTTTGCTCCTTAGTGTTATGCAGTCGGGAATTTAGTTTTTTTTTTTATGATCTATTTTTATCGTTATCTTCATAATGTATGATGAAACAATTAATGATTTTGATTTCTTCTCAGGCAGTGTTTCGAAAGTTTAGCGGAAAGTGGAAAACGGAGTGTCTTAACACTATTTACTTAACTTACAATGTGGAAAATTGCGGTCTCTATGTATATTATATTTGACTTATTTTTGCGTCAATTTACTAAAAGTAGTAAATACAGTAAAAGTACTGTATCCCGCACAAAGCAAGGTAGGCAGAGCGAACCTGGAAACACAATATTAAGATTCTCCGTTCCCAACAAGACACTTCCGTTCTCTACTTTCTGTAGAATTTTTTGCCATAATTATGGACCCTGCATTCTCCACTTTCCACTTAATACGTGATATAGCATGTTGAGCTGCAGAACATTTAATTTATGGAAAGTCATAAATGTATAAATAAACATATGTTTATATAAAAAACATATTTTTAGTCTGTTTCGAAATTATTCAGCTAGGATGAGTGAATAACAAATTTAGTGAGGCAAATCGGGTGCAAGGCACAAAATTTAATATTTTTATTTCTCGCTCTGGTAACGCCGTAGAAAGCGGCGTGGAGTTCCGCCATTCAACACGCAATGCTTCCAGAACTCGGCGAAAAGTGGAGAATGGTGTGTCTTAATATTAGGTTCTCTCACGCAACGACGCGCTTTGTCTCGACACCAGAGCGAAGAGACGAAAACATAAATGTAAGTAGATATTTTAATGCCTCGAGTGGGGATCGAACACACAACCAGTCAATTTTACATTCACATTTTGCGCCCCATGCGCCACGACTTTCCTAAATTATAATAGTTATTCACAAATATATATTATGCTAACCTTATATGAAAACATTGTATTTTCTAAATATCTTGAGTGCAGAATCACTAAACAGTCACTGTAAAAGGCCCTAGACCTTAGACTCGTTTAATTAAAATAAATCTACTTTATTTTAAGCCCCAATTTAATAGCCTGAACAAATACCTACTAATGATAAACCAACATAATAAAATATTTAAATTTAAACACAGTTAACAATTTGTAAATTTCAATTTTTAATTAGCGTTATCAATTGTGTTCAAGGGCGAAGTACCTAATTTAAAGTAAGTTTTTGCCTGTCTGTCTATTGTTTTGAATATTTAACCGCCTTCTAATTGGGGTGGTTCTCATTTCGATTTATCCGTATGTGTGTTACGCAATTACTCAGTCAATTATGAATAGTTTTTCGATTATTTTTTTTATATATTGTAGGTCGTGTTTCAGGGGTAGCGGTCGTGGTTTGATATATTTTTTTAGGCAATTAGTTTAACATTCTTTAATAAAAATAAAAACCTCGAAATTTTCAAAGTTGATGTTTTATAATATGTAAATGTAAAGATTATAATTTCTCAAATTGTACTGAGGGATTCAAATTTCTGTTTTACACAAAATTGAAAATAATAAGAGCCATAATAATCGAACATTATTCGTATCCATTTTAGTATATTCAGGCCTACGCTCAACAGTAACGAACCCAACAAAACGAACGAAACTAATATTTTAATAACTTTTTTATAATTAATTAAAGATAAGTAACAAGCGATTAAAAAATAGCAATATTTGTATAGATAAGTACTTTTAGTATCTTTAGTAATAGGTATTTTTGGAATTGGTGCTAGCCAAAGCGAAAATATTATTAATAGATAGATAAGTGCTAAAAAACAAATTGTCCTATCGTAGAGCAGGGACACAAGCGTGCGACTATAAACGCGACAGGTAGTGGGTTCAATACCCACTCTTCGAAATCAAATATTTAATATTTTCAATTCCTTGCTATGACAACAACCCGCCGCTCAACACGCAATGCCTAAAGATAAGATAATGGTAACTTAGTAGTAGTGTCTTAGCACTAGGTTACTAGTTTACCTCTGCCTACCCTTCTATGTGCTGGATATAGCGTGAAGCTGAAAAAATTCCAAAAAAAAGAACCAAGGGCATTGAAATCAATTTAAAACAATATTGCCAAGATTGACGCCCATTACAAAAATATTTGATATAAATAGTAAATAGATATTTAAATATCAACAGTTTCTTTAATTATTTTTTGCTGGCTCTTTTCAGTAATAGAGTCATGTTTTTGATGATTCAAAACTGCTTCTAGAAGTCTATTTTAAATAAAAAATATTTTAATATTCATTATTAAAAAAACCGCGGTGCCGTGGTACGGTCTGACTGTATAAACTGTAGTCACCATTCATGGAATGAATTACTTGTATTTTCTTTTGAAAATAAAAGTAAGTCTTCTTGGTTTCCGAAGCGTAAAAAATATATAGCTATATTTTAATATATAGCTTATCAATTTAAAGTTTTATCATTGACGCCATTGTCAGGCAAAGTTAAAGTAAAGAATTGCGTAGAATTTATCCTGCGATTTATATATATAGTGTAGATAAAAAAGAAAAGGAATATTCAGTATACATGGAAGATACAAGATAGATGCGGATATGCGTCCGTAACGGTGCCTTAGCTGCATTGATGAGACTGCGAAACGTCAGCACAGCTGACCGTACACAATGTAGTGTTGGTAACAAGGCTGTTATACGGCAGCGAAACGTGGGTATTACAGAAGAAAAGTGAAAGAAAGGTGAATGCTTCGTAGGATATGCAGAGTCAGTTTAGCTGATCTAATACGCGAGAGATATGGCAGGAACTAGCGATGACGTCACGGTGAGAATGAAGAAGAACGTGCTTAGTTGGTTGGGTGCGTCGAACGAATGACTGATCTAAAAAATGGCAAAAAAGCGAACGGTAAGAAAGGTGGGGGGGAGACCTCGGTTGAACTTCGAAAGCACAATATCAAAGATACTGGAGGAACGCCTAGTAAAAAGTATAGACCCTCCGGAGGGTATGTATAAAAAGGTTGATGACAGTGGACGAGGCGAAAGAGGTATGCAGAGACCGTAGCGTTTGGCGTTAATTCTCTGGTACCAAGGCAAAAAAAACTGGGATAAGTTCTGCCATTCAACACGCAATGGCTTAAAAATTTGGTGCATGATAAACCGAATATCTTAACACTAGGTTCCCTCTGCCTACATAGCTAAATATGCGGGATACATCATGGAGCCAAAAAAATATATACATTTAATTTATATATTGATAAACTATATATTGATTTGAACGGGGTTTAGCACAAATACTGAAGTTTTATTTATTACTTTCCGAAAATACACAATATATCGGTTTCTAAAAATCTATTCTATTATATATGACATATTACAATGGACATCAAAACGATTTGTATGCAGGGCAAACATTTTGGTTACAAGGCCTAGCTTTGACCGTGGTCCAAAACGTGTAGTACAGATATAAATATCACTAAACTGTCGTCTACTTAAGTGTGTTTGTTATTATATGAATGATGTATTTATTTCGGATATTAAAAGCAAAAAGTAGGTCCTATCGAGTCACTTTAATCCATTGAAACTTGAAGCGATGATGAGTTGTATTACAAATCGGAGAAATAAATTATTTTCATATGTAGAGCTCTGGTAAGTAAGTGAGTGAGGGAACTCAAACGAAACAGAAAGAAGAAAGAAATGTCTTGATGTTCTCGTTTCTTAGCTTTGCTTATGCTTAGCTAAATATTTTTTTAAAAAATAGTGTTACAACGCCGTCGTGGCACAGTTTCGAAGACTCTGATTGCACGTGATTATTACTGATTCGAACTTGAAGCAATGTCTTTATCTAATCTCTATCTATACATATTAAAAATATAACTGACCGCTGTCTGCACATAGCTGATATATGAGAAAAACTATTATTTGGGTTTTATACCTATAAATAGTGACAGAATAAATCATAGCGTTATAGAATTCTTTAAATTTACTTTGCTCCGTAGATTAATTCGCAAATAAAAATGTTTTCAAATCTGTGGTCCGATCAGAGAAAAATACGATTTCTTAAGTTTCTTGAGACGTTTATGAGAAAAAGAGCTTGAATGAACTTTCACTAGGTTATTTTTATCGTCTTCAAGATCACGGAAAATACACAATATAATATAATAAAAAAAAAAATAGCTTCACGCTGTATCCCGCACACAGTAAGGTAGGCAGAGGGAACCTAGTGTTAAGACACTCCGTTCCCCACTTTCTGCCGAATTCTGGAGGCATTGCGTGTTGAGTGGCAAAGCTCAACGCCGCGCTTAACATCGACACCAGAGCGAAGAAATGGAAATATAAATTTAAGTAAATATTTCATCTCCTCGAGTGGGGATCAAACCCACAACCAGTCGGTTTTGCAGTCACACCTCGTGCCGCTGCGCGACGACTGGCCTCAACATAATATATTTAGTTATGTTTTTTCTTTTTAATACGACATACAATGGAATAAATAACTATTGGAATTAAAAGCAAAATATAGAAATAAGCCTATTTAGAATTGAATTAATCTATTTAGATTTAACTATTTAGT
The DNA here is from genome assembly GCA_021202915.1 of Heliconius himera. Lineage (NCBI taxonomy): Eukaryota > Metazoa > Arthropoda > Insecta > Lepidoptera > Nymphalidae > Heliconius > Heliconius himera. The sequence continues at coordinate 258,206 of JAJHJA010000401.1, forward strand.
TTGAAGTATTATGATGTCTTTTTTCTTGTATTTTAAATGAGGTCCACACTCGAAAGGATTTTTTTTTTTTGAGAAATAGTATAAAAAATTCTTTGATGTTTTTCAACAAGTGCGGGTCGAAGTTCCGCTACGTCCAATGTTTTATACATTTTCTAAAAAATATAATTGACATATGAATAAGATATTTAATTAAATTAATATAAAATACGTATAAACTATTTAACGTTAATAATTTCGGAATTATGATTTTTTTTATAAATGATACAAGATTGGGAGGATTTAATACCTCATAACAAATTTAAATATAGTACATAATCAGACTTTTAAGCCACTGTATATAATCACCACATAGCACAATATTTATTTTTCATTTATTAAAATTTACTGTATAATTAAAAAATAAAGACAATGTTACAGTTACAAGTATCAAGTCAACAAAGCAAGCAAATCCAGGGGTCATAAGTCATTAACCAAGTTATCCAATTAATGGGCATTCATTCTAAAGTTTAAGTTTCAAATCGACATCAACTATGAATGAAGATCACTGGAAAACACTTGAAATTCGCGAATTTATTGAAACTTCTCACTATTTCACTTATTAAATTATTATTAAAATGTTATCAAAACTGGTTAAGCAGTTAATCCATGTTACAATCAAACTTACCCTAACGACTACTTTCAAAAATATGCCCAAAACGTCAATTGTGAACTTCATATTGATTCTTGTACTTGAAAATTTCTAATTCGCGTTCACATCACAGACTGGAAATAAATATTACATTAGGATTCCCGTCTTATAGAGCTGGCAGCAGAAAGTGTGTACTATTTTTAGTCGACTTACCATTTTGAGAGCCCAGGACAGGGATCAGGGTCCGGGATGGTCAATTGCTACCCAAGTTCGGGATTTTCGGAAAATTCGGGATGGAAAAATATATAATACGTGCTACGTTTAGATATTAATGAGCGGACGGTGGGTGTACGCGAGCGCATCGCGAGGCCGAATCGGTCTTAATTTAGACGCGAACGAGACCGAACTAAGATCGGTTGTCCCGGGACTCAATTTTATACTGTGGACTTAAAGTAATGCAACGCGGTGGCCATGTGTATGGAAATAATAAAAATATAACTATGCGTGAGGTAGGAATAAGCAAAGATCAAAATAATAAATTAATATTTATAAAATATTGTTTTAAAAAAAATATTGTGTTCTTTTTTAAGTAAAAACATACTCAAAAACAAATATTACATTATTCTTCGGATAAGTCTAATTGTATAGGTACATTAAAAATATAAAAATTGAAACATTATCCTAAAAAAACTTTTTAAAAGTCATTCTACTAGTTTCGAATTAAAAACTACAACATAGTCTAGAATTAAAAAATGTAAACGTAATAGAAATAAGAAATAGAAAAGTAAATTGAAGATTATTCCCACATCAAAATTTTGTTATACTATCCAATACTTTCATCATACATCCTTTTTTTCACCTTCCATTTACATCCAGCATATATCAGTGGAGTCGGAGAGAACCTAGCGTTGAGACACTCCGTTCCTCATTTCCATTCGTTTTTTGGAACATTGCGTGTATGTTATTGGATCTCAAGGACGATTTGTCAAGCAAAATGAGCTGTGGAAAAAAAAATATGGTGTATCCCTTGCGGGGATGGAGGAACACTGCATTGTATGCGGCCTAACATGCAGTTGTGCTGACGTATCGCCGTCTCATCAATGCAACTAAGGCAGCATTAACCCTGTTACTGACAGCAATTCGCATTTCCGCTTCTCGTATCTTCCATCTCTACTGATTATACTTCCCAAATATATCACTTCATTCACTTGTTCTATCTTACCATTTACTGATCTTGCATTCCATCTTTTCTTCATTTCTTTCAAATACCAGAACCTTTGGAGTCCACTAAGTTTTACCAGCAACTTCGTTCCCGTCGATCAACATAAAAAGAAGTTTTCAATTTGAACCAGTAGCTCCTACGATTAGCGCGTACAACCAATATACCTGTTTACTTTTATAATATATGCTGAATGAAGTAGTACTTGTTATACATATGTAGATTGTCTTAAAATGTAAATTGACTCTCCTCCAATCTCAATATGTACATTGTAATCAAATTCAATGGTTCTCAGTTCAATTTCAAAATGAGAAATGTAGCTCGAGGAGACATGAAAAGAACGAAAAAATAGAAATTTTGAATACATTTATTTTTTCGTACAGATATTCTATAAGAAAAGTAAAAAATATTATGATGAAATGATTCCCATTCAAGGAAACGAAATATTTAATATTTTCACTTCGTCGCTCTCGTAACCAGATTCTAGAATTCGGCGGAACTTGAAGAACGGTAGTATTTTAATGGGACCGTAGTTTCTTAACACTAGGTTCCCAGGTTCCGCCTACCTAGTCTGCTATATGCGAGGTACAGCGTAAAGCTAAAAAAATATGAAAAAATAATACTAATAATATTAATTTGCCACATCTCTTAAATAACTGATCCCCTCTACGTAGGGTGTAATGTCATTGAAATAAACTAACAGGACATCTGCACTTTACAATGTATTTGCGTATACGGTTATTCAATTTATATGTAATGCAATGTGGTGGTGTAACTCGCTTAGTGGTCTATTTTAATATAATTTATACTACTACTAGAGACTGAATCGCGGCTTCGCTCGTTTTAAAAATTATTATTATCAACTTCACGCTGTATCCCGCACACAGCAGGATAGGCAGAGGGAACCTAGTGTTAAGACACTCCGTTCCCCACTTTCTGCCGAATTCTGGATCAGAACTCAACGCCGCGCTTTGCGTCGACACCAGAGCGAAGAAACGGAAACATAAATTTAAGTAAATATTTGATCTCCTCGAGTGGGAATCGAACCCACAGCCACACTTTGTGCCCCTGCGCCACGACTGGTCTCAACAAACTTATTATTATATTATAACAGAAGGATAATATTTTAAATATATTTGTTTATTAAAAGTATCCTATGTCCTTTCTAATACCTCTTAGATAATGTATACAAAGTTTCACGATAATCGGTTGAGTAGTTTGAGCGTGAAAGTGTTACAAACAAATTTACATTTATAATATTAGTACGATGTCAATAAATGACAAATCAATAGACGTGAAACGTGTTTTGTGTGATATTTAGCTTGTTATATTAGAATTTCATGCATTTTGAACGGTAAAATTATTAAATACCTATAAACTTTTTTTAACTAAATAAATCATGAATAATTTTTCTCTTCATTTGCTACATACTAGTCGTCGCCCGCTACTTTGTTTTTTGTGGACTTTAAGACGAAAAACCGAGTATCCCAGTTTTTCTCGTTTCTGTGGGCATTTGGAAATTTTTATGCGTTTTCTAAATAAGTAAATAAGTATAAATCATCTCTTTTTCTAGGCTCTCTAATCCACCTACATACCATAAATGCTAAGTACAGCAACTTCATCTGTTCCGTCTGTTGTCTGTCAGCTACTCAGGAACGGCAAAGCTTCACGCTGTGTCCCAAACAAAGCAGGATAAGCAGAGGGAACCTAGGACGCTAGTTATTATTTTTCACTCCGTTCCCATCAAGACACTTCCGTTACCGATTTACAGTCGAATTCTGGAGGCATTGCTTATTGAGTGTCGGAACTCACTACCGCGCTTTGACTCGTTACTAGAACGAGGAAATAAAATATTGAATATTTAATGTCTTCGAGTGGGAATCGAATCTATGTCCTTTCACGTTTACGGCCGCACGCTTATATCCCTGCACCATGACGAAATAAAGAGAAAAGAAGAAGAATTGTTATATAATAAATATATAAACTTTAAAGTATTGGTTGGAAAATAAGTAAAACATGCAGTATCAATATATCGTTAGATATAGAAACACCTATAATTATTTATGTAATGGTATCTAATTTCAATAATATTATAACCGTGGTTTCGCGTCTATTACGTATGAACTAACCCTAGTTTGCTATTTGCTAGTTAATTAGTCCATCCCTCTCTAAGCTGTAAAAGCTATTTCATAAATGAAAAACTAATAAACTACAAAAATAATAGTCTTCCATTTATTTCAAATACAAAAGGAAAGAAAATATATTCATACATCATATTTTTTTAATTTACACCGTTAGTCAAAAATAGCTCATACAAAACAAAAGAAAAAATATATATAAAAACAAGCTTCTATAACTTGTTAATAAAAAAAAACGAAAAATTTTAAAATAATTTAAGCCCGATAAATGAATATTGCGTTTTCATCACAGACTCATTTTTTTATTATAAATAATAAAAGCGTGTTTCATTGCGATTGACAAACAAAAAAACATTTCAGTTGTTATAATGCTTTTTTTAAATCGTAATCTCCTTCAAAATAAAAATAAAAAAAATAGTTTAATTTGAAAAAGTGGTTGAATAATAGATTGCTATAAAGATTTGATCAGAACAACGCACCTTTTAATGATAATAAAACTTTACCTCATCATCCATTTATTTCAGCTTTGGAAAACATTTGAACAGAGAACAAATGAGGCCAGTCGTGGCGCAGGGGCACAAAGTGTGACTGTAAAACCGACCGGTTGTGGGTTCGATCCCCACTCGAGGAGATGAAATATTTACTTACATTTATATTTCCATTTCTTCGCTCTGGTGTCAAGGCAAAACGCGGCGTTGAGTTCTGCCACTCAATACGCAATGCCTTCAGTATTTGGCAGAAAATGGGGACCAGAGTGTCTTAACACTAGGTTCCCTCTGCCTACCCTTATGTAACTAAATATTTCAGTTAAGTCAGGTATACTATGTTGTATTAACATTCCAAGGCATCTAGTCCGCAGCCCTAATCACATTAGTATCACTGTCCCGACACTTGCAGTGCTATTTGTAGGGTGTACTCAATTTACTGTTTGTTTAATTTTTTTTTTATTTTTATCAACTTCACGCTGTATCCCGCACACAGCAGAGTAGGCTGAGGGAACCTAGTGTTAAGACACTCCGTTCCCCACTTTTCGCCGAATACTGGAGGCATTGCGTGCTGAGTGGCGAAACTCACGCCGTGAAAATATAAATGTAAATAAATATTTCACTTCCTCGAGTGGGGATCGAACCCACAACCAGTCGAATTTACAGTCACACTTTGTGATTCAGGAATATTAAAACTCTAATTTGGCGGCTTACGTGGTCCAGTGTGACATTTTTTGACTGTGAAAGCGATGGTTGCAAGTTCTATTCCTAGTTTAGGATTCTTTGATTGATTCTGAGCTTAGGATTATAACAACTGAAATGTTTTTTTGTTTGTCAATCGCAATGAAACACGCTTTTATTATTTATAATAAAAAATTGAGTCTGTGATGAAAACGCAATATTCATTTATCGGGCTTAAATTATTTTTAAATTTTTCGTTTTTTTTATTAACAAGTAATAGAAGCTTGTTTTTATATATATTTTTTTTTGTTTTGTATGAGCTATTTTTGACTAACAGTGTAAAATAAAAAAAAAATATACGTTTTCTAAATAAGTATATTTCTGAGGGTAACTTATCTTCATTTTTTCGCTTTGACAAATCAAAGCACAAGGTTAATTACGTCACTCAACACGTAATATTTAGTTAGAAAGCGAAGAGCGGAATGTGTTAACACTACATAGGTTAACTCAACTTACTTTACTATAGTATATAAGAAAAAGCATGAAAGAAAAAAAAATGTGTGTGAATTTGTTAAGAATTTCAGATAAAATATATTTTATCTTAAATTCTTATGTTATAGCCTCGAACTAAGCTGCATTTTGCTTACCAAATGAAGTTACTGTACATACAAAAATGTTATTACTTTCAAAATACGTTATTAAATGTTATTATACTTACTACTATGAAACATAATATTTTGATTCTTCAGAAATGAATTTCAAGCAATGAATTATTTAATATTTTATTAATACTGTATAAACTAATATTATACTACCATATTAAGAATCACGAGTTCAATGAAGCAGTTTAAAATATGTTAATATTTTTAAATAAATGCGGCTTCCCCCTTTTTTCCCCCATGGTAGGTTAGATAAATAGAAACTAGTGCTAGAACACTCCGTTAACTCCACTCCATTCAAAAATTCCACCCCGTTTTCGATGTCTATAACAATTATTTGGGATCGAAGATACAATCATCGCGTTACGTTCAAAATTAAAATATTATTTATTAAATTAGTTCATTAGAAGTACTTGTATTTGTTTTATTCATAAATAATTTTACTTAGAAAAGTCAGTAATGTAAGTACCGATGATGCCAGGAGACAAACATTACATAAATATTCCATTAATAGTTTCCTTTTAGAACATTAGCAATCCATTTCTGAGATTAACATGCAAAAATGCACAGACAAACAGACAAAAATTTTAATTTTCGGATTTTATTACATTAAACCCCCAACAAAATCCCCAACTTATTTGTTTTTCTTACCTTCAACGTACAAAAAACGATCAGTTACAGTTTTATTATATTTATTTATTTATTTATTTATTTTTATTCTTTATTGCACACAATTTTTAGAAATAAAAAATTACATGTACAAAAGGCGGGCTTAACGCTAAAAAGCATTCTCTACCAGCCAACCTTGTTGTGTGGGAGATAATTGTGTAGGTGTGCTCGATCATTTAATTAAAAGTTAACTGTGCGAACAAAACACAAATACAATACAATATGATATACACAAATACAATAACTTACAATACACATACACAAATATATAAACTATAATAAAATAAACTACACAAATAATATATATGTTTATAAATATATACAGTAGAACCTTGATAACTTAAACCTCGATAACGTAATAACCTCTATAAATTCATAAAATTTTGTTTTCCCTTCCCCTAGGAGCCCAAAACCTCTTTTACTTAAAAAACGAACCCTCTACAACTTAAACGAATTATTTGGGCATCGCACCTCAGTAACTCAAAGTTGTAACGACGAGGACCTTTGTAACTTCAATCATCTATCAATGAGTCATTTTAAATAAATTTGCAAACAAAAAAGGTTCCCTGTAGACCATTGTTATTGCTTACACGTGTTTACCAAATGGCTTCAAATGTAAACAATACACTAATGTCTCAGTCCTTTATGAGCCAAAGTACAGTAACTTATTTGTGTCATTCATTCATTAGCTTTTAGCCTTCGTTCCGGGAGCATCTCTTTGCACATTGTGAGTAAAAATGAATTCAAAGCGAAAACTGAAAGCACTAACATATGCTGAGAAGTTAAAAGCGATCGAAGCAGTGAAAAGTGGTTTGAAGAGGAAAGACGTTGCACTTCAGTTTGGAATACACGAGAGTACATTATCCATCATACTAAAAAAAGAAGCTGAATTCTTGAAGAAGCAAGAATCGGGAGAAAGTCTTCTATGTAAAAGACGAAGAATTGCTGAATTTCCTAATTTAGAACAATGTTTGTTTACATGGTTTAAACAGTGTAGAAATAAAAACATTAGTGTTAGCGGACCTATACTAAAGGAAAAAGCTGAAGAGTTTGCGAAGTCACTAGGAATCTGTAATTTTAAAGCTAGTAATGGCTGGTTGGAAAATTTCAAAAAACGACATGATCTGGCCTTCAAAAAAGTTTGCGGTGAAAGTGCAAGCGTAAGCAAAGAAGTTTGCAAAGAATGGAAAAGTCAATTGGAGAGTTTATTGAATGGATACGACCCCAATGATGTTTTTAACGCTGACGAAACGGGACTCTTTTTTAAATGTCTTCCCGACAAAACATTAACATTTAAAAATGAAAAATGTCATGGAGGGAAACACAGCAAGGAACGTCTAACGATTCTGCTTTGTACAAATTCTACAGGCACAGAAAAACTTAAGCCATTAATGATTGGCAAATCAAAGAAACCTCGTTGCTTTGCGGGCTGCAGATCACTGCCTCTGGATTATGAAGCCAATAAAAAAGCATGGATGACTGGGGATCTTTTTAAAAAATGGCTTATTAAAACAGACAAACAAATGATTACAGCAAAGAGAAAAATTCTTCTCTTTATAGATAACTGCACAGCACATACTGACGTACCTACATTGAAGGCTATTAAAGTCCAATTTCTTCCAGCAAACACAACATCACAACTTCAACCGTTGGATCAAGGTATAATTAAAAACTTCAAAACATTTTACCGAAAAGAAATTGTAAAAAAAATGATAACTGATATGGAGCAAAATACCATTTCTTCTATTAATGTCTTACAAGCAATGAGAATGGTAGACAAAGCTTGGCGAAATGTGACATCCAACGCAGTGAAAAACTGCTTTAAAGCTTGTGGTTTTCCAGTACAAATGCAAGAAAATATTGAAGTGGAGGGCGATCAAACGTTTGAAGAATGGAATAGATGTATGTCTCACTCAGAAATTACTTTCGAAGAATTCGTCACATGCGATGATGAAGTAGCCACAGCGGGAACGTTAACAGAAGAAGAAATAATGGATACCGTCATTCATGGTGTTGAGAACGATGATATAGACGAAGATTTAAATGACGAGCCACCTGCGATTATATCTATCAGCGAAGCAAGGAAAGCTGTAAACACTTTACGATCTTTTATAGAGCAATGCAGTGACACAGAGGATGATATTTTCTCTTCTTTATTTTATATTGAAAATAAAATTGATGTGGAAAGTGTGAATTGTTTGAAACAAAAAAAAATTACCGACTTTTTTAAGTAGAACAAAATAATCATCAATAAATGTACCTTTTAACTCAAAATAAAGTACGTATGTACATAATAACATTTCGAAGTTTCATTTGCATTTAACCTAGCTCGTCTATATCTATAATTCCTAAACCAAGCTCATAAATGGACCTCTGTAAGTAAAAATATAAACCAATAAAAACTCCTTAACTTAAACCCTTAGTAAGTAAAAACCTCCATAACTCAAATTATTTAACGTTTCCCTTGGTCTTTACCTTATCGAGGTTCTACTGTAATTAGAATATACTAAAACTGTATAAATATTTAATATATACATATGTATAAATAAAATTACTATGAATTTACAAGAATAATTGTAAATTCATAGTATATTACAAATATAGATATAGTTATATAATATAGAAGAATAAGTAGCATAATATAGATGCGAAAAAATTCCATATTCATACTAAAATATTTCAATTTCGATATTCCCAATCATAAAAGAGCGGTCGTTGTGGATAAAATTTAAACAATTTTTAATAAAATCCCGATACGAAATTTGTATACAAAATGCACTACAATATTGGAAATATTGCAACGTATCTGGATGCCAGTTATCTATAATAGCAAATATTTGATAATACCGACTACTGAAAGAGCGCTATTGACTTTAGTATGAACAACTAAGTTCTATATTAATTTTTTTTTCGAGAGGAAAGTACAAAAAAAATAAAGGTACTTTACGGGATAAAGTGATTTATTATTATTGAAGTAAATGAAGACAGTAGAGAGTGTTTTACGCCGATTATATTTTTATGTTCTGCTATATTTCTCTGGTGCTCTAGCGAGATAAAATGGCGTCGTTGGGTTCCCTCATGCAAACGCCAACTGTGGAATTCAGGCAATAAGTGGAACCTAACCACTTGGTTCTCTTTGCTTATACGCATCCTAAACCGCATATAGCGGGATAAAGCTGAAAAAACTGTAAGTTTGGTGTGGCCACGAATAAAAGTATCAAATATTTATGATTATTCGACTTTAAATACTAAATATACGAAGTAAAGAGGAAGAAGTGCTCTACGTATTTTCGGTTTCTAATAAGCTATTAAGACATCATAATCGACGTCTAGTGCCATGACATTCCCTTTTCCTCTTCCCACTCAAACCTCGGACATTGTTTGTTGACTGACGGAACTCTATGCCGCTCTTTATTTCACCAGAACGAGGAAATAAAAATAATCGTATATTATTAGTATTATAAGTGTGAAAATTGGTGCGAATGGATCTTTGTTCCACTTTCACGGTGAAACTGCTGAACGGATTTGGATGAGACTTTATTGTAATATAGGTTCTACAACATAATAGTACATAGTTTACAATTAATTTCACGCTGTATCCCGCACAAGGTAGGGTAGACAGGAGGAACCTAGTGCCAAGACACTCCGTTTCTCATTTTCCCTCAAATTCTGGATGTATTGCTTGTTGTGTATTTGCCTCGACACTAGAGCGAATAAATGAAAATATACATTTAAATAAATATTTCATTTCCTCGAGTGGGGCTCGAAGCCACAATCTATAATCAGAATTATATGTAATTAGAATATACCTAACTAGAGGGCGCGCGCGGCTTTGCCCGCTTATTAGGAGTGAATTCTAAAAAAACCACGAAACACGTGTTCAATGAAATATTTTTAAGAGTCTGAATTTCAAATTTTATAAAAATCGGTACAGATATTTTTTTTTTTCCATACAAACTTTCAACCCCTATTTCATCCCTTTAGGGTTAAAATTTTTCAAATTCCCTTCTTAGTGGATGTCCAGAATATGAAAATAAACATCTGCCCAAATTTCACGTTTCTCCCATCAGCGGTTACGGCTCTGCGTGCGTCTTACCTCAGTCAGTCAGCACAAGTCCTTTATATATAGATACTAGTGGGCACGCGCAGCTTCGCATGCGTATTTGCACCCTTAGGGGTGACTACTAAAAAAACCAAGAAACACGTGTTTAATAAAGTAATTTAACCAGTATGAATTTAAATTTTTATAAAAAACGGTGGCGATTTAAAGATTTTTCCGTATAAATTTTAACACCTTATTTGAACCCTTAGGGGAAGAATTCTAAAAAACCATGAAACACGTGTTCAATGAAATGTTTTTCAGAGTCTGAATTTCAAATTTTATAAAAATCGGTGTTGATTTAATTTTTTTTCCATACAAACTTTCAACCCCAATTTCATCCCTTTAGGGTTAAAATTTTTCAAATTCCCTTCTTAGTGGATGTCCAGAATATGAAAATAAACATCTGCCCAAATTTCACTTTTCTACCATCAGCGGTTACGGCTCTGCGTGCGTCTTACCTCAGTCAGTCAGCACAAGTCCTTTTATATATATAGATTAGAGCAATATATATAGATATTAGAGCAATACGTTTAAGGAGGCGAAGCCGCGCGTGATTCGCTAGTTCAAATATAATCCCTGAGGTGGTATCGAACCCACAACCATCGCACTTACTCGGCCACACTGTGCTACAATCTTAGAAGCATCTTTTAATAAGAAAAGACAATACTGCTGAAACCGTACACACCCTACATTCCAGTACAAAATTAGTTGTAAGTAAAATGCAGATTCAGAGCTAGATCCGCTTTGTTCAGCATAATGCTTTTAAAAATTCATTTTCTTATCTCAGTCCTTTAGCGCGATCCGTAATGAGAACTTTAGATTAAATACAGAAAGAACCGTTGAGAATAAATTGGTTTGGAGTTTTGATTAAAATGCTAAAGATTTTGTCGTGCCCAGCCCAGGTCGTGATTAAAAAGTATCTGAGTAGGAAAATGAGGAAGTTGAAATGTTGACTTATTTTATACATGAAGAGTTTGTTTGTTTGGACGCGCCAATCTTAGGAACTGCTGGCTCGATTCGTAACATTCTTTTTGTGTTGGATATTTTTTTTTTATTGAGGAACGCTGTAAGTCATAGCTTACATCATGTAAATTATTTTGAAGCAGTTTTTCTAATGAGAAATATTATACAATTATAATATAATTTTTATATAATTATAAAAAGTTTTCAATGTAAGCCAGAAACATCTGCACTCAGTGATCAACGATATATTTTAAAAAAAAAAGAACGTCAATTAATGATTTTAAAATAAAATAATATTTTTTATTATCATATTAAATTATGATAAAAAACAAAAATATATTTTCATTAATTATGGCTTAATAATCAGCTTCATGCTCTGTTCCCCACTTTCCATCGAGTTCTGGAGGCATTGCATTGAGATGCGGAACTCAACGCCGCACTTTGCCTCTACATCAGAGCGCAAAAATGAAAATATAAATATCAATAAATATTTCAATTCCTCAAATGAGGATCGAACCCACAACCAGTCGATTTTACAGTCACATTTTATCCCCTGTGCCATGACCAGCCTCAATAGATTTTTTAATATTTAATAATGATGACAATTTGATCACTTAATATAACATTCTATAATCTTTTGACTAGTTAAGATGATTGATATTTAATTGTTAACATGTATGATCTATATAGAACGTTTGGTGGTCTGTGACATAAATGGTCTGTGACACATTGAACAACCAATTTTAATAATTTAACATATTTCATAAACATATTATCATGTATGGAAATGCATATATGGAAAGGCAGAGGGAACCTGCTAACCTAGTGTTAAGACATTCCATTCTCATTAAGACACTTCCACACTCCTTCTTTCCGTCGTATTATAAAGGCTTGCGAGTTGAGTGTCGAAGCTTTACACTGCGTTACTAGAGCGAAGAAATGACAATATTAAATATCTCAAATGGGAATCGATTCCACAACCGACACATTTACAGTCACACCCTTGTGCCACAATATGTATATATGTATATAGGACGAGTATATTAAAGAAAAGGTGTAATAAAACAATCTAGATTTCTAGCTTTCACCATCCATTTTTTTCTTCATTTCCAGCAACTTCTTAAACTTATTTATAAGAAAAGAGGGTGGCTGCTTCTTATATTCAGCTTTAAATGATCCCGGTCCGGACTCCACTTGCGGGTAAACACCGAGCTTTCTATTTCTTAGGTAGAATTTGTCTTTGTGCTGGTTTGTAAAATCTGGCTGTAAACGTAAAACTGATAAAATTTTAGGAAGTTTCATAAACCATTCTTTTAAACTTGTTACTTGACGCTAATGTAAGTAGTAATAACTATAGTTTGTAAATTAAAATCAACATGTTTTAATTAATATATTTGATATAAAGCAATTGACAACAAGTATAAACCGGACAAGTGCGAGTCGGGCTCGCCCACTGGCTGTTCCGTACAAAAATTGGAGGCCTTTTCTGAAATTCGCCTTCCAATACCAAATAAACGTGAAATCTAGATGTTTGTATGAATATGCACGCCAAGCCCTTTCATCTGATACCTCACTTCAACTAGCGTCTTACATATCACATTTTGCCCCACTTTTAAGACTATTATTTTTTGCCACCTGTAGATTCTAGTTGCCAAATTTCAAAATTCTGGGTCAACCGGAAATACCTATTAATTTTGATTATAGTGTCGAAATAAGTGTTTTTTTATCTTTTTTTTAAGTAAATGTAGAAATATTTTCTTTTCAGGAAATTAAGGGACCGTAGACCTGATTATATGGTTTGAATTTCAACTCGATATCTCTAAAAAAAATTAATATATTCTCTCATTAGACATGCTAGTATTGCCCGTATTGTATTACAGAGCGCGCTCAACATCTCTGCAAAATGTTACAGAATGAGTGATTTTTCCATGTTTCACTATCTGTATCGTAACACTGGCAGAGAATTTGATAGAATGTTAAATAAATAATTTTCCAATTTGCGCTTAAAGAGCATTATTTGCTTTGAGCACGCTTATACCCGAGCATTCTTAAAAAAAACATATTAAATAAAAACAAATGTGTCAATTTGAATAGCACGCTCGTTTCAAGCATGCTAATAAGAATACCACTTATTGAGCATGCTATAGCTTAATAGTAAGCACAAGTATGGAACAGAAAGTTAACTCATTTATTTTATTTTTTTTTCTATTTTATTACCAGACTATGCGGCCGAAGCCGTGAGCTGGTAACTATTATAGTTATAATATATATAAAAAATTCCAAAAAATCACTTGTGCAAAGAATGATTAATATCTGGTTACCTTCATACATTATACCTATTAAAGAAACAGGATATGCTTTATGAACACTAGTACCATCTAATTTTGTAATTGAACAGATCTGAAGAGACCACTGGGGCTATTATTGTAATAGGATAAGAATATCTTATACTAGGCATGATTTCATATTATCGCTATGACAAGATCAACGCGGCGTTGAGTTCCGCCACTCAATATGCAATGCCTTGAATTCAGGCGGAAAGTGCAGTACAAAGAAGTGTACAGAAAAATCGTAAAGTGTTTTAAGTTAAAATATTTTTCTAATAATTTACATCTGTCATGTTTCAGACATACTAGATGCAATATTAGGTTCTAAATAGGCCACAAAGTAATCCTGAATAGGTGGCAAATTGAGAACCAATATGAATTAATCAATTCTCTGTGTGAACTTAAAGATATTTTAATTTAAATTAAATCAGCTTGACGCTGTATCCCGCACATAGCAGGGTAGGCAGAGGGAACCTAGTAGTAAGACACTCCGTTTTTCATTTTCCGCCAAATTTTATAGACATTGCTTACTTTTGAGTTTCGCAACTCAACGCCGTGCTTTGCGCTTTTTTAAATTTAAATAAATATTTAATTGCAGAACTCGGTGGAAAGTGGAGGACGAAGTGTCTTAACACTAGTTTCTCCCTGCCTAATCTGCTGTGTGCGAGATAGAGCGTGAAGCTGATTTATTTAATTTTTATTTTATTTCTTCGATTGGGGATCGAACTCACAACCAGTCGCCTTTACAGTCACATTTTGCGCCCCTGCGCCACAACAGGCCTAAAAGAAACTTTAAGAAAGAATATTTTACCTTAACATTATAGAAATTTTCGATCCTGTCAAGAACGAGTGGTGTAAAGGAATCCACTTCCATGGACACCAGCGGTACATTTTGACACTGTACATAAAAAACGACGAAAAGTGCAAGAAAAAATGCAAATTGCATATTAATGAAGTATAAGGCTGATTTAAAACAAGTTTAAAGTTGAACGTTAAAAAAATGAATGGTTAATTTTCAATTAATTTCAATATTTCACGCTTGTAACTTGTAACGACTCTTGACACCGTTAGTTTGTGTATGAAATTGTTAAAATTTTTCAAGAAATATTTAAAAATTTAGTTAGCTTAAAAACTATATAATTATGTAAATACTAATATAATTGAACTGAAAAATTTAACCTCAAAAATTACTGGTTTTTCATGATTTTTAATTATTATTTTAAGCTTCACGTTGTACCTAGTTTGAAGACTCCATTTCCATTAAGACTCTTCCGTTTCCCAGTTTCCGCCAAATTCTGGAGGCATTTTGAGCCAAGTGGCGGAATTGAATATCACACTGATACTGTCAATACTACGAGTACTATTTTTCGATTTACCCAGTCGTTAAAAAAATATATATCAGATGGTCAAATTATTCAATAAGATTTTATAATTATTTTGAGGCTACTTTATGATATTGAGGCCGTCATGGCGTATGGGTTGTGGGTTCAATTTCTACTCGAAGGGAATATTAAATGATTATTTATTAATAACTTCATTTCTTCGCTCTGCCACCAAGGCACAGTTCGGCGTTGAGTTCCGTCACTCAATACGCAACGCCTCGAAAAAATTGGCGGAAAGCGAGGAAGTATCTTAGCACTAGATTCCCTTTGCCTGTCCCGCTGTGTGCGGGATACAGCGTGAAGCTGATTTAGTTTTTTTTTGCTTTACAATTATGTAACATCACGTTAGTTGCTTCAATGCAATCCACAGAAGGTACCTGTGATCATAGTTTGTGTTGTTGTGGTAATAACTAACTTGCGTTACAGCCTTGGGCACTTCGGATTTGCCCAAGGCAATAATAGAAGTTAATTATTACCACAGATTTTCACCGTGGGGTTGAAACTGCAGTTAAAATTACACTAAAACTAAATAAAATTTACTCTATTTCTATTAATTTGGCCTTGAGACAAAATTTAAACAAACAAAACAATGTTGCGTGTTTCACGCTTGACGTGTATCAATGGCTTAATGAAGAGATACACAGAATGGCAGGTACTAGCGAGGATGTCACGGTGAGAATGAAGAAGAACGTGCTCAGCTGGTTTGGGCACGTCGAACGAATGAGTGAAGAAAGAATGACAAAAAAGATTTAAGATGGAAAAGTGAGCGGTAAGAGAAATCGGGGGAGACCTCGGTTGACCTTCGAAAACACAATATCAAAGATACTGGAGGAAGGTCACGTAAAAAGCATGAGGACTCCCCGGAGGGCGTGTATGAAGAGGTTGATGACAGTGGACGAGGCGAAAGAGGTATGTAGAGACCGTAGCGTTTGGCGCTCCGTTCTCTCTGACTACCCCGCTAGGGATAAAGCGTGAAGCTAAGCTAGTAAGTAAACAATGTTGCTCTAACTTTCATTGATGTCGTCAATTTGTATAGAGACGAATTCTTCGGTCACGTTTCTTCTGCATGATATGACACGATAACAACAACCACCTCCTCTGAATTGGAGATTTCTTAGATTTCTTAGACTTAGAAAGTAAAAGCTTACTTTGCTTGAGTTAAGGTTTTTTCATGTTTTTTTTTTTTTGGGTTCCATAGGTCGAAACGAAACCTTTATAGGCCACTACCCTTATAGTCCACTTTCTACTTTATGTACTTTCCGTTGGCATACAATCCTGATTTTTTTTTCTTTTTTTTTCGAATTAGTTTTATTGCTGTTGACCTGGGCTGGTCTTGACAGCGTCACCGGGCGGGAAGGGTCGAGAGTAGCTCGCCAAAAGAAGCGAGCTTTGATGGATGCTCGTGGACAATCCTGAATAAATGAATTCTGAAATAAAAAAACAAATTTGGACGGAGCCCCCTATATAAAGAGTCTGACTCACATTTGACCGATTTTATTTTTATATAAGTTATTCCTGTTAAACATATAAGCCAACTGAAAATTCAAAATATTATCTAACAAATGTTCCTCTTCAACGCAAGTTATATTACGATAAACGTTCTACTTAAATGTTAAACATTTCCAAAGTTTTAATTTAAAAACACACTGTTTAAAGTAAATGGTTTACTGTCTGAATTAAAACAACAAACTACGGCGCGGAGTTGAGGAAAGAAATACAATTATTATAACAGTGTCCATTAGAAGGGAGAAAATTATTATATATTTTGTAAAAAATACTTTTAGCTTCACGAGAAGGAATCTAGTGTGAAGACAAGCTTCGCCTAATTCGAGACTTTGCGTGCTGAATGGCGGAACTCAACGGCGAGCTTTATCTTATTATCAGAGCGGCGAAATCAAAATCATTCGTTACCCGATTGGGAATCGAACCCACAACCAACAAGTTTACAGTTAGACGCTGTGCCACCGCGCCATAACGTCGTTCTTTAAATCTATACTAATATAAAGAGGTAAAGTATGCAACTTTGATTAATTGTTTGTTTGTAAAGGCTAATATCCGGAAATACTGAACCGATTATGAAAATTCTTCCACTATCAGAAAGCTACACTATTGAAGAGTACTATATGCTATATTTTATTATGATTGAATAAAAAGTTCAAAGAAGTATAATAGCATATAAACTCGTATACATATAAAGTCGGGAATTGGGTAAGACGTGATGCTTTACCGGCGTGGGCTGGCTACATGGTTCAGTATAGACGAACATAATGTTCAATAAAAATGTTGATCTTTATTAGTTACAAAGAAATCAACACTACCAAAAACAATACTACCAAGAACAACACTATCAAGAATCACTACAAAGATTTTTTTATAAAATGAAAGAACGAAATTTTATGTGAAGTACATATATGTTTTTCATAAGCAAAACATGAATCTATGTCAAAATAAATTATTTTGACATTAAGTAATAATAAAATATTAATTAAAGCCGCGAGCGGGTTCTTATAAAAGCATTTTATTTCAGGTTTACACTGTATCCCGCATTTAGCGGGGTAGGTTGAGGGAACCTAGTGTTAAGACACTCCGCTCCAAACTTATCGTAATACAGGTACAAACATGATAATTGTGCAGTTTTAATATTGATTAAATTGAAATTTCGATCTGCAGACGTGGAAATATATTTCTAAACAAAATTTAAAAGAAAGAGGGAGTAGTGATTATCACTAAATTTCACGTTTATATTTTTGATACCCATACTAAGTAGGTTAATTGAAGGAAAATACAAAGAGTACTTGTATTACAATACCGAGTCGTGGCCGCCATGGCAAAGTGGGAAAGCATCTGGATTTTAACGTGACGCTTCGATTCCCTGAATTATTGAATATATGAAACGATCTTAACACAAGGTTACCTCTACTCTCTCTGCACTACGCGGGATACTGCGTGAAGTTTAATATAAATACAATAATAATATAATCCCGCAGCTAATATAAATCTTTTTCTTAGTCTCACAAAACAGCAGGTGTACAGAGTTTTGCGCCAAATTACCACATAATCACAAAGAATCTCATCTAACAAGTAATTAGCTTTTATTGATTTTGTCTTATCTATTATTAGTCAGTTCTGATTAATAGATTTTGTTTCATGGACGTTTGGACTTAGAAAAAGATTTGCGCAAAAAGTTTGACCTATTCATCTATTTAATAAGTTATTTATGCCTCACGCTGTAAACCTGCAGGATAAATATCAGGATATAAGCTAAACAGAACCTGGTGTTAAGACAGTCAATTCTTCACGCACTGCCCAATTTTCGAAAGATTGCGGGTTGAATGGTAGATCTCAACATCACTTTTGGTCCTCTTAAGAAATAAATCAGCTTCACGCTGTATCCCGCACACAACAAGGTAGGCAGAGGGAACCTAGTGTTAAGACACTTCATTCTCCACTTTCCACCTAAACGCCGTACTCAACGCCGCGCTTTGCCTTGACACAAGAGCGAAGAAATGAAAATATAAATTTATTCACACAACCAGTCGATTTTGCAGTCACACTTTGTTCAGGGCTCAAGGCTCTGCGCCACGACTGACCTCTTAAGAAAGTGAGGAAATATTCCCCCGAGTGAGAATTGAACCCACAACATTATATTTTGTTTCTTTTACCTGTCATTTTTTATTTCTTGTATTGTATATAGGGGAGAGGGGGGCACATTCGAACGATTTTTAAACTTTGTGTCATATCTAAAAATTCTACAGTTTTTAACTTCTTTACTATTTCACAATGCTTAGTCCAACTATTGTGCCACACAATCGTAGCATCATATGTAGAAAAATATATAAGGTAAAGGTGCAATATCAACTTTAGTAGCCGTAGTCAAATGTTCAAAGCTGCCCCCCTTCCGGGGTAGCTTTGAACATATATGGGGCAGTTTTGAACTATCATCGAATTCAATGAAATAAAAAGGCTTATCAAACTTTTAAGTAACTTTATTAATAAACTTAACATTAGAAACGATGGAGATCAAATATCAGTACCATGTTAACTTAAAAAAATAATATACCTAGTTTAATATTGCGATTGTACTAGTACTAGTGTCAAATAACTTTAATATTATTAATAAAATAAAATAAATAAATAAATTAGCTTCACGCTGTATCCCGCACACAGCAGGGTAGGCAGAGGGAACCTAGTGTTAAGACACTCCGTTCCCCACTTTCTGCCAAATTCTGGAGGCATTGCGTGTTGAGTAGCAGAACTCAACGCCGCGCTTAACCTCGACACCAGAGCGAAGAAATGGAAATATAAATTTAAGTAAATATTTCATCTCGTCGAGTGGGGATCGAACCCACAACCAGTTGGTTTTGCAGTCACACCTCGTGCCTCTGCGCCACGACCGGCCTCATTATTAATAGACTTTAAAAAACGAACAAACAAAAAAGTAGCTTTGGCTTCCTAGAAGTAATGAACATTATGGGATCAATCATAGAATAAATCTAATATTATGAAAATAAAACAAAATATTTTTTAAATAAACAGCTTACTACCCTAATTTGAACTTAGAAAAATTAAATTTAAAGGAAAACATGGATGTAGTATGTGACGTAACCAACAACTGAAACTGGGGGAAGTAGTCTACGTAAGAAATAAAAATCAGCTTCACGTTTTATACCGCACACAGCACGGTATGCAGAGGGAACCTAGTGTTAAGACACTCCGTTCCCCACTTTCTGCCGAATTCTGGAGGCATTGCGTGTTGAGTGGCAGAACTCAACTAAATAAATATAAATATATAATAAATTTAAGTAAATATTTCATCTCCTCGAGTGGAGATCGAACCCACAACCAGTCGGTTGTACAGTCACACTTCGTGCCGCTGCGCCGTGACTGGCCTCAAGTCTAGTATACGTAAGACTTTTGAAAAACTAACATAGCACTTGTCCTCTTTCTCAAGAAAGAAAAAAAAATACAAGCTACTTTTTTATTATTCACAGATGATGAGACATCGAGACGCAAAGTCTCCAATATTTATTAAGTTGTAGTCTAATTCCATTTCGTAGTTTTCATACGCACAGATTTCAGTATCTTCATTCTCTTCACAGTAAATTGTCACTTCTTCTTTTGATTCCAAATGCATTTTTGAGTCAGTTTCTTGTGAAGAAAAGTTAATTATAGTTTTGTTTTTCTTTTGCGGTATTTTTTTACATATAATAATATTCAAAACTGCCCCCTGTATTTTGTTCAAAGCTGCCTCAGTGGTAATTAAAATTTACAAACGTTTTTTTTTTCAAGTAAATGTTTAAAAATTGTAGTGATTTCTAGTTTATTGCATGATATATGAAACATTCTAACTAAAAGAGGAAAAAATAAAACCATATACCTTGAATTAGATCCCTGCGATCCTTACGCGTTTATTTAAAAAGGCATTAAAATTTTACTCAAAATCAAACTCTCCTCGTAACTCAACAACTGGTTCTCATATATCAGCGGTGACAAGTGACACGTGTGCAGATTAGTGCTGTCACTACTCAAAAAAAATCTACCAAAATTTCTTTATAAAATAGCTCTGTTAACACATATTTTCAAAGGTGCCCCCCTCTCCCCTACTAATTTAAAATAATGTCGGTAGAGAATAAAGTTATTATATTGATTACATCAATCAAGGCATAATGTGAAAATTATTAGGAACCAGCGACCCAATTGTGGCTTCGACGGCTGCGGCCCGGTTAAAACTATTATAATATTATATCAAACACCGAACGATACATATTGTATCCTATATATTTTTCTAATGTATATGCTATACCACTTATAATTGTTTTATTATCCTGCATTTTCCATAAGATAATCAATATAAATTATATAATTAATATAATTTATACATTCATTAAATTTTGGGAAAGTGCAAGCACTAACATGGCTGTTTGCGAGGACGAAATCGGCGGCAAGGGCGCCCCCCGGACTCATGCCTATACTTGCGGCCGTAAACGGAGCGCTGAATTATTTAAAATTTATATTTTCTCAAAAAATATACGTTCAAATTACATAAAAGACAAAATATTTCTTCATAAAATGTCCTTGATGATGGAATAACTTTCGCTCGTAAATTTCAATATCTTTATCAAATAAAAAACGTTGAAATATCATCTTGCAATTTTCAATTATTTTTTTTTCACAAAATATCTTATTGTGACTTATTTATAAGAGATAGATATACCGTATCACGGTCTTTTTTAGAACTAATAAAATATAACATTTCTTCCATACAATGTACTGACATATATTTTACTATATTTGCTGCGCACTCACTTAAAGCAATTCGATGGCGTTCATTATTATGGTTATTTCGTTATTTAAGGCTAACTAATACGTACACCATAATATTACATAGGCTATAGCACTGTTGAAAAACGTAGCTTTCAAAGAAAACGAAAAATAAGTAAATCGGACCAGTAGATCCAGAGATCTTAGCATTTAAACAAACAAACAAACACTTCCACTTTATTATTTGAGTATAGATAAAAGCCGAAAATTATTTTTATTAAATTTCTTTGATGATGAAATAACTTTCGATTGTAAGTTTTCAATATAAATGTGTTTCAATATAAATGTATTTTCAATAGTATATATAAACATTAAATAAAAAGAAGCGGGCAATGTCGCGCAGGACCAAACTTTACACCACGCCAAGAAAAGAAGAAGAGAACCAAAGTGTAGTTTAAATTAATTATAAACAGCAAATAATTACATAAAAATTAACAATATTACGTAAATGTATGAAAATTTCTGCCTATTCGCGTCGGTGATACTATGCCGCCCCAAGGGTAGGTCATTTCGAATCAGTGACATCTCCTTAATTATTTATTAGAATGTTATACAGTAAACTATAATTTCATTCTAGATAAAATGCTAAAAGTGACTATTATATTTATGTCCATAAGGATGAATATTAAGCAAGCAAGTTCATTTAGAGTGACGTTTTCTTAGAACAACAAACTTTGCAAGCCGTTACTTAGCAACGGTCGGTTGTTATTAACATGGCAGAATAAATTGCATGTCAAATTAGAAAGTATTTTAATATATTTAGAAAATATGTGTAATGTAATGTTATATAGCCTATAGCACTTCTGAAGAATCCAGCTTTCATACAAAACAAAAACAAAGTAAATTCGACCAGTAGATCCAGAGATCTTAGCGTTTAAGCAAACAAACTCTTCCGCTTTATTATATTAGTATAGATAGTATAGATTACTGTTTCATCTCATCCGTTCAGTAGTTTAAATAATAAAAAAGTATAAATATTCACACTGGCAAACTTTTAGGTACATTTATAAATTAATTAATGACTAATTATGAGAGTGTGTGACGGTAAGCGCGACAGGTTATGAGTTCGATTCCCATTCGAGGAAATGAAATATTTATAATAATATTGTCATTTCCTTCGCTCTAATGTAAAGCGGGGCGTTGAGCTCCGCCTCTCAACACGCAATGTCTCCAGAATTCGGCAAAAAAAGAGGCACGGAATGTCTCCTACCCTGTATACGGGACAGCGTGACGCAAAAAAAAAATACAAATTAGTAATTCAACATTACATTCTTCTAAGATAAGGAATAGAAAAAAAGAACAAAAACGGCACACCGTCTTAACCATTTATACTTCTAGCACCTACATACGTATAGTTGGCATTCAATATTTATAAAAGGCTCCACGCGTAGAAGAAGCAAATCAATTACTCCGTGTCACCTTATACGTCGAATAAATCTCCGCGACCCGCTGTAAATTTTCCCAAGCACGTTATTATACCTTGAAACGCAAGCATAGCCTTTTATCTCTGCTTCAAATTCGTAACAGTAAGAAAATGCAAAGGAAGACTCTTGTAATACTCTTTATGGCTTTATTATGCAAAATCTAAATAATAGACGGTATTAATCTTAATATTTATTAACTTGACTCCTTTAATTTGATGGGGAGTTTTTAATTAGTTTGGTTCTTTTTTACCTCGTTATCTATAAATAAAAATATGTACCCACCAAACTGTTTTGTTTTTTCAGAAAATGCAGATAAGCCTAATTTAAATATATATGTTGTATGTTAATTAAATTCTGTTTAGATTTTACCCGATGGCTACAACTCCTTTGGTAATGGCAATTTGTAACATTATTTTAAATGTATTTGTAAATAGAAATATATTCTGAAAGTATAGTTGCCATGCTTAGATATTAAAATAACAAAACAAAATATTGTTCTTTAATATTAATATATTTTAAATGCATTAAAAATATAATTTGCGCAATTAATATAATAATTTAAAAAATAATAAAAGTTTTATTTCCTGTTTATCCTAAAAACTACGTACGTGGTTTTGGACGTAATGTGTATCATGTATGTCATTTAAAACATTTCTGTTGTGTCACTGTCAAGCAAACTTCAAATTTAAAATACTTGTTTCATTCACCGGTGGTTTATTTATTTAAAAGATAAAATGTCTATTTTTAATGGATTTCCTGATTTACCAGGCCCAGATGAGACAGCTTTTTGTAAAATTAACGAAGTATATTGCTGTGGTAATATCAGATATGGAAACATTTCAACATTTACAAATTCGGTAAGGTTAGAGATGAGGTGATTACAATATTATAGCCAAGTTCAATTTATTAAAATATTTCGTTTTCAGATCAAAACTCACCCAAAAATCAATGTTACAAAAGATTTACACCACCACAGACTGTCTGATGAAAACATATCTGTCTACGTCGACGTTGAAGACAATTTGCTCAAAAAAATAACGAGTGTCTGGTACAAGCAGGGATTTTTAGAGGCACTAAGCGTTGCTGCCGACCCAAATGTAAATAGGGAAAGCAAGGCAGTAGCTATAACCGCATCATACGCTTTAAAAGTTGCTAATTTGTTTACAGCACTAAGATATTTCATGCAACCACATTTAAAGGATATAGGGCCTAAAATTGTATCAAAATACTCGAGAACGAGAAATTGGGGTAATGCCCCGGTAAAATGTTTAGCGTGGCATCCTCATACTACTAAAATAGCTTTAGCAACATCAGACGACAATGTGAGAGTGTATTGTTCGGAAGTATCTTTTGTATCAACCTTGAAGTGTAAAGCTCAGGGTCACGTGTCTTCCTTAAGTTGGCGACCTTATTCAGCATCTGAACTAGCTGTTGGTTGTGAACAGGGTGTTATAGTTTGGACAGTGGACCCAAATTCTATGTTTACTAAGCCATCTTCAAGTAATGCAGTTGTGTTGAAAAGGTAATTTTTTATTTTTTTTTATTTTTTATTTTTTCTTTTATAGCATACCTTATATAGTATGCAGAGGAAACCTAGTATTAATACACTTTACGCCATGTACTGGCCAAATTTTAAAACATTGCATAATGTTGGGAACTATAAATAAAAAATAATTGTTTTAAAAAAACATCCTTATGAGTTTTTGTGCAGATTCTTACCGTAAAATTATGTCTTTGGTGCAATGCTGTGCTATGTATTGTTACCAGAGGAACAATGAAAAAATTCATTCCTCTAAAATTGAATCAAGCCTTTATAGTATTGTGGAATATTTCAGTTGTCTATTTTTAACACTAATTTACTAATATTAACATACAACATATAAACTTAAATAGTTTATATGTTGTATGTTAATATTAGGTATTATTATTATTAGGTAGTATTATTAGGGCCAGCCAAGGCACAGGGGCACAAAGTGTGACTGTAAAATCTAAATTTCCATTTCTTTGCTCTGATATCAAGGCAAAGTATGAGGTTGAGTTCTGCCACTCAACACGCAATACCTCCAGAACTCAGTGGAAAGTGGGGAATGGAGTGTCTTAACACAAGGTTCCCTCTGCCTATCCTGCTAAAAAAATATACCAATATTTCATTAAAATAGACAAATAATTAGTATATGTGATGCCATTGTGGAACAGTGGTTACATCTGTTAACATGATGATTGTATATTCAATGCTAACATGATATATTTAATCCTTATTTAAGAGAATCCTTATTCCAGAGGCCGGTCGTGGCGCAGCGGCACGAGGTGTGACTGCAAAACCGACTGGTTGTGGGTTCGATCCCCACTCGAGGAGATGAAATATTTACTTAAATTTATATTTCCATTTCTTCGCTCTGGTGTCGAGGTTAAGCGCGGCATTGAGTTCTGCCACTCAACACGCAATGCCTCCAGACTTCGGCAGAAAGTGGGGAACGGAGTGTCTTAACACTAGGTTCCCTCTGCCTACCCTGCTGTGTGCGGGATACAGCGTGAAGCTAATTTTTTTTTTTTTTTTTTATTTAAGAGAATGAATGATTTTTAACATTTTTACTCTCGTAGCAAGATAATGTTGAGTTCCACCACTCAACATACAATGTCTCAAAAATTCTGTATGGGGATACAACAAATTTAAATAATTAATACATATGCTTTCAGATCTGGGCACAGTCCTGTCACTGATGTGAGCTGGTCTCCAAATGGTGATCTCCTTGTAAGCTGCTGTGGAGCTGACACTTCAATGCTGATATGGGATGTATCTATGGAAACTGCTATTCCATTGAGAAGAGTGGCTGGTGGAGGAATTGTATTTGCAAGATGGTCTCTTACAGCATCTAAAATATTTGCCGCAACATCTTCTATTATATTTAGGTTTGCAAATTATATTTATACACAAATTATAATTACACAATGTTGCTTAAAATTATAATTTATTTAATTTTGTTCAGATTATTTTCTTTGGTGAGTATTTATTTCTGCCACCTAATAACCAATGTCTTAGGCCTTAAGTGAAGACTGGAATATCTTGATACTAGGTGATTTCTTTCGACCCTGATAGGAAAAAAAAGTGAAGCAAAAAATAAACTAATTTGTAAAAATGATTGCAATCTTTTTAAAATATATAATTTTTTACTACATTTATTGTGAATTTGTATGCTAATATTATGATGGTAAAAATTATTTTTGAATCTATTACATGGTTTTCACTATATTAATGAGTTAAAATTTACTTTTTATGAAATGATTGATTACACAATCAGATAGATGCAAATCTCAATAAAAAGTAACCTTTTTATCATTTTGTTTTCTGTTTGAAATTGGACTTGAAGTGGGAAATTACACTACATAAAATCCCAAATTTTAAATTTATTGGTATATCACAAAAAACCATAACAAACTTATATTTAAATAGATATAATAATAAGATAAAAAAGGGTACAGACCAAGTAGCTGTAGTGGTATTAAATTAAGAAATAAAAAGAAACATATTTAATATAAGATATTTTATTTCGCAAATTTATACACAGCTTAATGCATATATAGTGTACTTACAAACTTGAGTAAATTTTTACATGTTGTACTTTGCATGGTAGAATAACAAAATCAAGAATTGTTACAAGTCTGACAAGCACTTGATCAGTTTTAGTAATTAAATCATAAAATCAATAGTTAAAACACACACAAAGTATAAAATAAGCTTTACAATTGTATTATTCTTTTTTTTTTATTTTCTGTACAAAAAAAGAATATGAAGAACTTATAATTTGTTTACAGAATGTGGGACACTCAAACTTGGTCACCGGAACGATGGTGTGCGCGAGGCTGTCGAGTTGTAGCAGCATGTTGGGGACCTGGTGATATAGTGCTGTTTGCTGCCAAGAGTGAACCTATGGTTTATGCACTTAATAATAGTGGGCTTTTGAATGGCATGTTAATTATATTTTTTATATTAGAATAATTTCAAAATACATACATATTTTGACAACCTTCGGTATTCAAAGTAAAAGCATTTTAAAGAATGTTGTTCCTATTTATTAACAGGAGCAAAAACAAGCAAAGCCAAGCCAGTCCTTGACGTAACAAAAGTGGAGCTGCCCTCTGGAGATTCAGTAGGGGGCCCAATATTAGACATGTGTTGGGATCCTTCCGGAAGATACTTAGCCATTTTGTTTGAAGAATCACATTTAATAGCTGTGTTCTGTACTACTCAATTGATGATGCAACTCAGTGTTACACCTTGGTGAGATTTATTAAGGGATATTTAAGTTAATTTTAGTGAAATTGTTACTTTTTTGACCATTGTTTGCCTTCTCCTGTCCCTTTTAACATTGTCGGATGTGAAAATAGGCCACTTTGAAGGAGACCACCACTACCTCAAAGATTAAAATGATAATTTAAGACGTTGGCGAAACTCAACGCCGCACTTTCTCTCAGAAAAGAAAGTGCGGCGAAAAAAGATTTTAATTTTCTTGGTCAGGACCAAGAAAATTAAAATCTTTTTTCGCCAAGTTGATATTATTTCTATTATTTACTTCAGTTGAAACATTCAATGCCTTTTTTTGCTATGCCTCTTTTTACAGGCAGGGAGGTTGTGGATCCGGTTTCCATTAGAGAAAATGAAATATTTAATATTTTATTTTTCTCGCTCTGGTAACGAGGCAAACCGCGGCATTGAGTTGCCACGCAGGAGACGCAGTGCCTCCAGAACTCGGCGGAAAGTGGGAAACAGATAGTCTTAACAATAGGTTCCGTCTGCCTCCAGTGCCATGTGGGGGTACGGCGTAAAGCTCAAAAAAATAATTTTATGTATCAGTAAAACAAATTCTTCATTTAAAATTATTTTCATTATAAATAAAGTTTTTTAGTAATGACACTTGAAAATGTGCAGATTCAAAAAATATATTATTTTATTTTCAATTATTGTTTTTATTATTTTTTACTTATATTTATTTATTTCTATTTCAGCTGTTTCATCTGTGGTATAGAAAGTGAAGTACCCTCAACTATGGCGTTCCAACAAAACTTTACAGAAGGTGCATGTTTGACTATTGCCTGGTCGAGTGGAAGAATACAACATTTTCCTATTATTTATACTGACGGATATTAATAATAAAGATATAGCAACCGCACACTGTCAATGTTAAATTGCTATTAAATTGGAATAAATATTTATATGCCAATATAATGTCAGTTAACTTTTATTGAAGAAGGGCTCTGAGTGCGACCTATGAGTAAAATAATTTTAGTTTTTTATTACTTAACTTGTTACTTTAAAATAAATGTACATATATTTTTTACTGGTTTATTAAATGTATGAACGGATTTAATATGATTGCAACTACAAATATAGAAATGTTGTATTTAGTAAATATAAATAATAAATGTTTTTGGACAAAACAAAAGCTATCTTTATTATTATTAAAGTTTTACTAAACTTTTCAATTTTTTATTTATGAAAAAGTTATGCTTTTTTTATTTTTGCATTACTTAATAAAAAACAGACTAATCCATCATCATAAGTTATTAATTTGAAAAAAAAAAAACAATTTATAAATTAAAATAATATATCCTATTGCACCTATTCACATGTTTATGATTCTTTTAATATTATTATAACTTCTTATGCAGGAGTAGTTCTAGTAACATTAAAATATAATGAAGTAGGAAAATTCTTTCTGCCATTATCAATACTTTGTGAATCCACATCTTCCACAGTTAACGCTACTTCTACAAATAAATTATTTTTCAGTTTATCTGAAAAGTTCCGCCTACCTTTATATTTACTGTTACAAATATGAAATATGTTACATATTTTTGTTATAAACTCCCTTTCTAAGTTCCCTAGATCTACCTCCATATTGATATTAATGTCGTCTTTGATTATTTTGTTTATTTTATCTGTGTACCCTAATTCAGATGCTAATACGATATTGGCAGTGCTTTTAACATTTTTGACAGCATGTTTGACGTAACGTGACAGATATTTGACATTTTGGTCCACTTTTTTTTCTTTATCAAGTTTAAATTTTTGTGTCTCTTTGATAAATATCTCCTGAATATTTATTTCTAGTTTCTGAATGACTTTTCTTATTATTTCAACAAGTGACGTTTCATTCCGACCATCCACAATAACGTCTCTAATATACATTTCTATGTAATTTCCTATAACATTTATCGCTGTATCGTTAAGGGTTGCGTAGAAACTGTACATGAACTCCCTCAATTCGTTGGAACATATAACTAAGTTCGCACACTTATCATCCTCCATGTCAGTTTGTTCCGCGTTCCTCAAAACGTTGCTATATTGGTTTTTAGGAATAAATTCACATTGTATTTTGTATTTTTTAGATATATTTTCAATATCAACCGCAACATTGTTAAATAAAAGCTGAATGTTATCCAAAACGTTCGATACGTCGGTACGTCGCATATTTTTGTTTGAAAATAAGTCAAATAACACGGCTTTTATTTCATGTAAGCCTTTATTCCACCTATTCGCTATTGCGTACGTTTCATCGATGTTTTCAGCGCGCAAGTTCCTTTTCCACTTACACTGGCTTCCTAACATAGTTTTTATTAAATCATCAAACGTTTTAAATACAAGATGTTTAGTTTTGTCAGAAACTGATTCTTTTTTAAAGGCTTTATCGATTTTTGCTCTTAATTTCTTAAATTTCTTAAGATTTTTTTTCAAATGGTCATCGGTAGCATTTTTATTTCGATCTGGTTCTGTTTTAGGTAGAAATTCTATAATAGTTGTATCGTCTGTATCCTCAAGTAATAATTTATCTTCATCCAGTGCATCATTGTCATGCAAATAGTTTTTTAATTCAGCAATTTTTGCTTCTATAACATTATCAATTTCTGTGTTTTTTGTACGAAAATGAGGATTTTCTATGACCAAAGTAGTAACCACGGGTTGTAAAAACTCTTTAAATATTTTAGACAACATAATCGGTTCTGGTAATTGACCTTTTATCACAGTAGATATCACTATACCACACGAAAATGTATAAAAAATAAAGATATATAATAAAAAATTTATAAAACAAAACATATTTTTGCTTTTTCAACTATTTTGTCACGTAGTCAATAAATCAATTTCAACTTATTCAAAACGCACCATATTTCTTTTGTATAAGTATATGTTTTACGATGTTTAAAATATTCTCAAACTGTAAAACTAACATGTAACTATTTTATTATCTGGGCTCTCATAAAAGTACACACAACATACATTGAAATTTCATAAAACAATACTGTTGTCGTTGTATCTATAATAGTAATATTATGACTGTAAAAGAATTCTTAATAATGTAAAGATCTCGTAATTGAAAAAGTAACTTTTGAGTAATTCAGTAAAGTAATTATTCATCTGAATTTTTAATTTGGTTTGTGATAGTGATTTATAAACCTATTATTTAAGTTTTGTATCTACATAAACGTTCCTCACTGCCAAGGTTCTAAGTGAGTAACAGAAGGGTATTAATTGGGGTCTTATTTGGAGTGTCTTAGCACTAGGCTCCCAGGTTCCCTCTGCCTATCCTGCATCCCACACATGCGTGGGAAGCAGCGTGAAGCAGCATATATAAAAGTTTAGTTCTCATTTAAAGAATATTTATTATTTCGTATTTGTAACGAGATAACGACAATTATTTATGTACATGGTCGGAATTTATATGTAGATAAAGAAGATTTTCATCAACAAAAACAATAAAACAACAAAATTAAGCAACAGTTTTTATTAACAATACAACTTACCCAATTATAGATACTAATGATCGTATGTAGCGAAGCTGTTATGCTTAAAACGAATATTGCAACTATATATCACTTGCATTAAGTAACTACTATTAAATATTAAAATAACAAAAAAAAATGGAAAATTTACGACTACACGAATTAAACTTTCACGATTATACAACAAGTAAGATTTACATTTTTACATTTTTATTATGTTACAGTATAAAAGTAGAAAATCTCGGAATCTTTGTTCAGTAATCACTAATTACTTAGTAAACAGTTTTTTTTAACTATAAGGAAATTTTATAATTTTCACACTTTAGTTAGGACTAAGGCATAAAAATTATCCTCGATAGCTAATCTAGTAAGTCGAAAATGTCGAATCGAAATGAAGGCTTAAAATTTGCCGCGTAAATTGAGCACAGATAATTTAATTATTTTTTACAGATAATTTTTGGATTATACATGTAAAAAAATATTATCTTTTTTGAATACTAAAGAAGATAATCTAAAAGATAATGGAAAACTTGTTACTTTATTGATAATATAGAATTTAAATAAGCGGCAACTCTTAAGCCGTCAAGTAAATAAAATCGTTAATTAAATAATAGAATTAAACGAACGCATATAAAATATAATCTATATATTTCATAAAAAAATATAATTTATATATTTTATAACGCCGATGGAAGTACTACACTCTCGTTACCAAGCTACGTTAACTACTCTAACTATTCTATTCAAGTAAATTAAGCTTGCTATTAGTTTTACGTAATTGAGCTCGCCAGGGGATGATTTTAGCACTTTCTTCTTCTTCTTCTTCATGATGGCCGTTAGACGTCATGTGACCTGGAAATAGAAAAAAACCATATAATTATATTTTGAACAATTACACATTACAGACATACCAAGAATTACGTGTATAAAACTTATATTTTAAATTAAAAATTATTATCATGGTCTTTTATACAGAAAGAAAGAAATCAACATGTAGCTAAAATTATTATGTATAAATATTTCAATTGAAGGAAGTTATTGAATGGAATGACTTTACTTTAAAATGTCGTGAAAAATTCCACATGATCTGGTATAAGAGCAGTGTCGAGTTTCATTACATATAGATTTGTGGAAAAAAGTATCGTCACACTAGATATTACTTGCTATTCTGTTATATGCGGTATGAGTACAAATAAAAAAGTAGAGCTAAAGTAAAAACATGAGTTACCTATATTTTTTTTAAACTTCACGCTGTATCTGTTAAGACAGAGGGAACCTGGGAACCGCGCTTTGCCTCGTTGCCAGAGCTAGGAACTTCGAATGGGAATCGAACCCACAACACACTACTGTCGTATTTACAGTCCTCCTACGCTACGACCGGTCTCCTCCCGGTTTTCTATACATACCATTGCAATGTTCAGAAGACAGTTTGACCTCGGAGGGCGCGCGCGTGGGCTGCGCGGGTGCGTCGTAGCACAGCGAGATATTGTCGATGGAGACAGCGCGCTGCGTGCCGCTCGGGTACGCGCGCCACGACCCGTTCTGCTTCATCATGTCACTTGGTTCTTCCACTTTTGGTGTGTACAGGGATTGTCTGGAAAATTTGAAAAAAAACCGTTATAAAAAATAACGAGATTATTATTTAGATATTATTTCAGATTTACCGCTCTATGTTGTCTATGTGCCAACTAAATGGATTCTTGAAAAAGTGTTTTTTATTATATATAGCATAGATTATTGTTATTTATATTTTAGGACCTCGAAAGAACACATAGGAATAACTGAAATGTAAAAAATCTATTTATCTTGCATTACTCTAAGTTAACATAATTAAAGTTTATTAGTCCTTAAATTATTTAATTAACCTACTTAATTAATTTAAACAATCACGAAAAACTATTTTTACTTTGCAACTATTTAAAAACGTATCTAACTAATACTAACCTTAAACGATTCTCTGCTTCCTCCCGCCTAGCCAACAGCTGTCTCTTCCATACTGGCACAGCTGCCGCTCGCCTCCTCTCCGCCTCACCAGCCAGCTCTCTCTCTAAATCCTTCCTTGCTTTCTCCGCCGCCCTCCGTGCCATCATCTGCCTCTTCCACGCCGGTATGACATTACCCGCGGCGTCGCGCTCCGGTATCTGCGAAAAACCCTGCCGTCGACCAACCGCCCGATTTTGAGGGATTCTTGTCCGAAATGGGACAATTTTTACAAGTGCATGATTAACTAATATATTTTCAATGTTTTGTTGCTTTTGGAAATTTACTTTGAAATTATATTGTTAATTTTGAAGTGGCATTGTTTTATTTGAAATTAGCGACTAAAACTTGACTTCGCCTGCTTAAACTTATTATTTTATCCGAATTATATGAAATCTTTACATAAGGAGTAGCCTATGTGTTATTCTGATGTATATAGTCTATATTACTGTAATGTTTCACTTAAATCCGTTTAGTAGATTTTGTATAAAAATGGAACAAAAGTCACATTTTTAATATTAGTAGGATGTTTGTAGGGAGTTAGTAGTAACTTATGAATAAGTTCGTCGTTACTTAAGTCGAGATGTTTATTTAGCATAAAGTTTATTATGGGTAATATTATTCTTTCGAAAGTTTGACAAGTTTTTGATAATATTATTTTAATATTACACAAAAATTCATATATTTTTTAAATAATTTTCCAGACATAAAGTGCCTTACTTAAGAACCACCAGTCATAACTTTCAATAAATTCAAATAAGACATTATGATACAAAATAGCCTATGGTTAGATAAATGAAAACTATTATCTCAATTTAGTTTTCTATGTAATTAAATATCTCTTGCCGAGACTATATTATAATTGTGTGTAATGTATTTACTTACTTGATAAAACTGAATGGCTCAGATATACAAACCGGCCAAGTGCGGGTCTGTTTCGTAAAAAAACCAAACTTATTTACTTAGTAGGTAAAACTGGATGGTTCAGATATAAAAACCGGCCAAGTGCGAGTCTGATTCACAAAAAAATCAAAACTTTAAACAAGCAAAACGCAGAAACAAAATAAATAAAAATATATACACACACACACACATCAGAAAATATATACACACACACATTGGTAACTGATATCCATTACCTAATTTCATATAAATCGATTATGTGATCGAAACTTGATACGTAATTCGATTATTTTTTTATGAAAATCGATAAAAAACCTAATTAAATACGGATCCTACTGTAATAAGTTGATATATTTATAGCATTGTGTACCGTTAGTGCGGTGCTTGTGTGCATCACACGCGATGCGCTGTGACCGAAACGGAAATAGGATCGTGGATAAGAAGAATTAAAGTTTATTTGTGTTGCTTACTTTATTTAATATTGGTTGTTTTTCTTTAGTAATTTTTTGAATAAACAAAACACAGTTCCGAATCATTTAATTATAAATTTGGCGAAATTAAACCTTCATTTGCAGTCATTTATCATAGCGTAAATACTTTAAAAGATTTTTTTAGTTTCACGATGTATTTTACACTTATCGGATATGCGAGAGATAGCCTAGGAAACGAGTTTTAAGACACTCTGTTCCCATTTAGACAAGATTTAAATTTAGCCTAGACTAAAAGAAAAATATAAAACATCTATTTTACCAAATTACTATCGCTAATACTTATATACAAATACAGTTATAATAAGGTATTCTAATACCTATTATAAGGAAATGTTGAACGAAAGAGATTAATGGTGAAGAAGAATTTTCTCTGGATAGCGTACAGCCTGTCACTATTGACAACACTCGGATGTTACGTGTAGTCATGTTACATAAATAGTATCCAGATTATATCAAAGATATCATTGTCAATAATAAATATTATATTTTCATTTCTTCGCTCTGGTGTCGTAGCAAAGCGCGGCGTTGAGTTCCGCCACTCAACACGCAATGTCTCCTGAGTTCAGCGCAAAAGTAGGGAACGGAATGTCTCAACACAAAAGTTTCCTTTGCTCACAAAAAAATCTGGTGAGTTTTTGCGCTGATTCTTCTCAGGTGTAAGGCGTTAGCTTTGGTGAACGGGTAGTAAATTATTTAACGTTCCAAAAATTAAACATATAACTCCTAAATTTGAATAACTTTATTTGATTTTAAATTCCAACCAATTTTCTAAGCTTTCCAAGTTAAAAACATGAAAAGAAAACAGTGTAAAATAAAGTGTACGTTTCATATTACAGATTATAATTATTATAGGATTGAAAGATATATTTATTGGTGCCCCAGAGAGCCGTTCTCTAATTTTAACCTATAAATAATATGATGATTTTTTAGCTTTATGATTTATCCGTTCCCTAACAGTGTTGCAGTGTTGTCGGAGGAAACCTAATGTTAGACTCTCCGTTCTCGTGTGGCGGAACTCGATGCTGCACTCTGTTCCATTATCAGATCGAGGAAATAAATTTACATTTCCCGAGTGGGAGTCG
This sequence comes from Heliconius himera, assembly GCA_021202915.1. Classification (NCBI taxonomy): domain Eukaryota; kingdom Metazoa; phylum Arthropoda; class Insecta; order Lepidoptera; family Nymphalidae; genus Heliconius; species Heliconius himera. The sequence continues at coordinate 293,439 of JAJHJA010000401.1, forward strand.
AACCCACAACCATCGCAATTACAGTCAATCTGTAGTTTATTAACCTATATTCCAAAAATAATTGTAATTATAGAAATCTCTCTCTCTCTCTTCATCTTATAAAAAAACACAATGACAGTTATTAAATGTTAAAATCTAAATTAAAAACAAGTTTAAAATAGAAAAATTACTCAACTAGAATTTTTCGCCTCAATAAAATTAACAAAGAAGTTAACAGACCGTTAGCATGAAGTATTATTACTTATCACACGCGATGCGCCTCCATCGAGCAACGAGGTGCTGTGATGGATGTTAAGAATGCTAGGAATTGACTGAATGAAGGCTTTTTTAACATAGTAGGTGCAGTGCGGTCAACGAGTTATGGCCGCCCTTAAGTTAGGGTTTTCCGAATTTTTGCGCATTGTACACTGGAGAAATAAATAATCAAAAGTAAAAACTAATAAAAAAAGTCTAACTTCAGAGCGGCCACGACTCGTCGACCGTACTATATATTATTCGAGAACATTATAATAATAATGGAGAAAGAGAACGTCACTTTAAATAGTTTAATATATAACAAATAATTTAAATAGTTCATTACATAGGTTATAACGCCTATCCTTTATAAATACAAATAATTTTCCATAAAAAAAGTTATAAACACACGGAGCCTTCCTAATTTACCAGTCAGTCAGTCAGTTAAGTCAGTGTCCGACCAATTCCGGTTAGATAAGTAAGTTTAGTCAGCCCAATCTATATCCCATAATAGAAGGACGTAAGTTTAAACACGATACTTTTAAGTGAGAATAAAGACCAATACCTATATTCATCTATAAAATATATTTAATAACGAATTACAGTGTAATCTCAATACATTATTGAAAATTGCATCTTTCACAGTAATAATGACGCTCTGTTTGGGGCCTAACAGTATTAAACCCGGTTACCACCGTGATAGAGATATGAGCGGGTAACGCTTAAGCGAAACGGACTTTTTTTAAAGAAAATAAGTTTACATTTCCACCAACAAAAAGTTTTGTAGTTATTAGTTTACTCTTACGAAATCAACCTAGTCCTTAATGGGTCCGTTCCGCTCGCTGAGGAAACGGGAGCGGAGCGGATCTGATTCTCGTTTAGTTCAAACATTTACAAACTGCTGTGAAAAATTTAAGTATATTATAAAAATAAATAAATGGAAAACTTATCTATAGTAATGAAATTAAATAATATTTGACTATAATTTTTTTATATCTCATTTTATTATTGCCAGTTTGAAGCCAGTCGTGGCGCAGCAGCACGAAGTGTGACTGTAAAACTGACTGGTTGTGGGTTCGATCCCCACTCGAGGAGATGATATATTTACTTAAATTTATATCGCTTTATTACATTAATATATTATCGCTCTGGTGTCGAGGCTAAGCGCGACGTTGAGTTCTGCCACTCAACACGCAATGCGTCCAGAATTCGGCAGAAAGTGGGGAACGGAGTGTCTTAACACTAGGGTGCCTCTGCCTACCCTGCTGTGTGCGGGATACAGCGTGAAGCTGATTAATTTTTTATTAATTATTTGATTATTGAAATAACCAACACTCAATAACACTGTAAAAATTTTATATAATTTATACATAGTAAAAAAAAGAAAGAAAAAAAAGAAGAACAAATCTTATATAATAATATAGACGAATCGAACCCACAACCACAGCTTTCATAGCGACTTCAATTCTATCATTTCTTAATGAAATCTGCCAATTAAATTTATACGAACATAAAATTGTTAACAGATCATAAATTTGTTAGTAGCTCTAAAGAGATTTCACTCAATATTTACTCTTTCACCAATTTCCTGGTAATTACGAAAACCAATACAATCCTTAAAGTTGAAAGTCTTATACAAACAAAACGCGTTATAAATAGCATACGTGCTTAGTTTCGCTTTTCACTCATTTATGTATTGTAATGTCTCTATTAAATAAATAAGAAGAAATATGAGTAAATAATAAAAGAGACCGTCGCGGCGCAGTGGCACAGTGTCTGACTGTATTCCATAGTGTTTTAATACTAGGTTCACTCTGCCTATCCTGCTATAGGGAAAAAACTTGAAGCTGGTTTATATGAGTAAATCATAACTACACTGTTAATACTTTTATCGCGCAGAAATGCTTTTTACTTTTAAAATATTTTATAAATTAAGACTGAAATGAGGCCAGTCGTGGTGCAGGGGCACAAAGATGGACTGTAAAATTGACTGGTTGTGGGTTCGATCCCCACTCGAGTAAGTGCTGTAGGCGGGATGCAGGGTGAAATTATACGGTTTAATTTAATTTTATAAATTAAAACTAAAGATAAATTTATTATTATAAAAATAATGATATACATAATGTTCAGACAAAGTGACGATTATAACCATATTTTTCAACAGAATATGAAACTAATAAAGCAGCTTCGTTTCACCTTTTTCCATAATTCCGCAAAGCAGAATAAGTAAAAATATATAACAAAACAAACCTAGTGTAAGATTTTTTTGCGCAATTTACGAGAGAAAGAAGTCGAATGGCGGAACTCAACGCCGTGCTTTATCTACTAGAGCAAGAAAACAAAAACAATTCACATCTAATCATTCACGCATATAGAAATCAAACCGACAACCGTCCTTTGCACAGCCAAACACTTCCGCTGCGTCACGACGGCCTAATAAATTTCAAATAATACACCGTATATTAAATACATATAAATAATATTAAACTGTTACGAAATGGAAACGGTTTCGCGATCGCAACGATTGCCACCGGTGCGGCGCCGGTGCTCAAAAGAAAGTTCGTCTTAACTTAAAATACAGCTCTCTCATACTTAACTACTGGCAGTTTCTAAATGTAACATACGTTTAAGTGCGTTTATTCGTCTCCGATCGATGCTTTGTCATGGCAAAATGTAAAATATCTCAACTACTTATGTATTGATAGATCTTATATAATTTGATTTTTAAGCGAGAATGTCGAGTTCTGGAGGCACTGCGTGTTGAGTGGCGGAACTCAACGTCGCGCTATGCCTCGACACCAGAGCGTAGAAATGAAAATATAAATGTAAGTAAGTACTTCATTTCCTCGAATGGGAATCGAACCCATAACCAGTCGATTTTACAGCCACACTTTGTGCCCTTGCGCCATGACTGGCCACAAACATTGGATCCGTATTTGTATTTTTTGATCTTATTTGGATCGATAAGATTAAGCATAAGATTTTATTTTCTAACTTATGGTTGAATGCTGTTAGTCCTATTGGATAGCGAAGAGTACCCCTACTCTGTCCCTAAGAAAGCGCGAGCTTCAAGCACAACTTGGCTGCTTGAAAGGATATCGTAAGATTGGGGCGACTTTTTAAATGGACAAGAAATTGAAAACGAGGTGAATTATTAACATTCAAATAAACAATTAAAAAAAAAAATACTTATTTAAAATGACAAAAACAATATATTTACTAAAAAGTTTTAAAGAGCTTATCTACGTATTCTCTTTTATATACAAAGTTTTATATTAACAGTAAACGCTAGTGTCACTCTATCAGACATATAAGATAGAAATACGCCCAGTGATTTTGCTTAGTTAATCGCATGATTAAGGTATATGTATTCACTTTATTATATGGCGGAATAACATCCTTCAATTTCAATAGAATTCAATATAAAATAATAATATTGTCACCCGATTGTGGCTTACAATTTCATTGAAATCAAAATCAGTTTCACGCTGTATCCCGCACACAGCAGAGTAATCAGAGGGAACCTAGTGTTAAGACACTCCGTTCCTCACTTTCTGCCGAATTCTGAAGGGATTGCGTGTTGAAAGGCAGAATTCAACGCCGATCATTTGCCTCGACACCAGAGCAAAGAAATGGAAATATAAATTTAAGTAAATATTTCATCACCTCGAGTGGGGATCGAACTCACAACCAGTCGGTTTTACAGTCACACTTTGTGCCGCTGCCCCACGACTGGCCTCCAATTCAATTTAATTTAGGGTAATGTTTATATTTTTTGCCGGTTCTGGTGATGCACAAATATGACATCACAAGGTTTTGCTATTGAGCATTAAAATTATTTATTAAAAAGACGCTAATTTTATTATGATAAAAAACACAATTATTCCCTGGGAATTTTTTAAACTGTCACAAAAGATAAGCCACAGATAAAATATAAATACAGGTTAATTATATTTATCTTTAACTGTATTTAAATCATCGTTCATTGTATAGGTAAGTACATAGAGTTACGAAACCGACTCTACCATAATAAATAATGACTTTTAATTTCAACTTTTGAAAGATAAACAAAATTCGTGATTTTGAGACATGATTCGGAAACAGCGGAGCAGTGAAAGCGTGAAAATAAGTATGCGAGTACTGTTCGCAAAAAAATAATAAAATACTCATATAAATCACAATATAATTAATTCAATATTTAAAAAAAAACTTTCGCTTAAAAAAAGTATTGAACTACTTAGTGTTGTGATGAGATTATTTAAATTGTTTTGTTGTATGCATATTTTCTTATGTATGTGTTTTAACATATGCGTTATGTATAGGATACGTCAAATTTTTATCTTATTTTACTTTTTTTACTAATTAGTTCGTATTATGTCTATATTCAAAATAAATGCATATGTTAAAGACATTCTCTTTTATCATTTTGAAAAGAAGTCAGCAATATAATAAATATATTATTATTTCATAATAAAAATAATCAAGATATAACCAATTTCGAAAAAAAACATAGTTTGAAACAATATAAGCTTATAATTATTATATGTTTGTTTTGAGATTCATATATTACACCCTCCGCTTTGGAGTCAATGTAAGCAATTTTGTTGAAATGTACCCAGTGAGACACTGGAAACATGCTTTAGAAAAAACAAGTTAGTAAAAATTTTAAATTTAAATCAGCTTCATGCTGCACACACAGCAGTGTAGGCAGAGGGAACCTAGTGTTAAGACACTCTGTACCCCACATTCCGCAGATTTTTTCAAGACATAGCGTGTTGAGTAGCGGATCGCAGCGTCAGGCTTTTGCTTTGGTGCCAGAGCGAAGAAATAAAAAATATTAATAAACAATAACTCATTCCCTCGAGCGGGGATCGAACCCACAGCCTTCGCTGTGGAATTCGGTATTCGTTTAATAATATTTTAATTTAACCACAATTACTAATACACACTATGATGTCAATTAGTCCACAAGTGTACCACAAAAAGCTAAATTTTACTACTTCATACTTAATAAGTGCAACTCTTCTCTCTGATACAGAACAAATACTTTTTCATCTTTAAATCTATATCAATAAGTTATATTCTAATTATTAGTTTCTCAGTTAATTAACGAATAACGTGCAGTCGTTGTTGACATTGAAGATGGTAATGTCGGGAGGGCAGAAGAGAAAAAAATATCTAAATATTTGGACTTATCATTGTGCCGAAAGTGGACGATTTAATAGCGAGAAGCCTCGGCCAACATCTTAAGATGTTATCAGCTATCGGTTCCTGACCTGACCCTTGCCCCACCGTCGGGGAAGTATTTTTTTTGTGTGTTTTTTTTAAATAATGATGTAAATTTATACGACCACCACTTCTCCATACCCATTATTATATGTACACCACTTTTCTATAAATCTCAACTATACATATGCATATTATATTTATTTATTATATTTCATAACACTATAATTACATATTAACGATAGCAAATTTATAATAAAAGGAAGTTATTATAAATAAAAGGAAGTCGTTTGTCGCCTTTCGATCGATTTTATCGGAACCGCTGAAGTAAGGTATAATATATTATGAATATTAATATTTAATAATAACTTATAGACGATATCGTGCGCAGTGTCTGATTATATCGCGATGGTTTTATACATAATTATATTTAAACTATTTTCTGTGTAATAAAACGTAGCGTAAAAATGGATTAAAATTGTAAAACAGAATGTAATTTTTTGGTTTCACGCTATCCCCCGTTAAGACACTCCGTTGAAATTAAGACACTTTCTTTATCCATTTACCGCCGAATTCTGGACACATTGTATTGAGAGGCGGAATTCAACACCGCATTTTGCCTTGTGACCAGAGCGAGGAAATTAAGAAAAAAATCCTCGAATGTTACGTGTGAGTTTAATACTAATTGAGTGGCAGAACTCAACGCTGTATTCGACACCAGAGCGAAGAAATGGAAATATAAATTTAAGTAAATATTTCATCTCCTCGAGTGGGGATCGAACCCACAACCAGTCGGTTTTACAGTCACACCTCGTGCCGCTGCGCCACGACCGGCATCATTTTTTTTAATGATTATTCTATTTGAAATATGGTGCGCCCCGTGTGGTCCCATTTTAATTTGGTCCATTTCTGACAAGGTTATCCATTACAAAATTTGCATAGTTTACTATTTAAAGTGGGCTTATATATGTTAAAACAACAGTCGGACATTGAAGAGTGAATATTTAAGAGTGAAGGTACTGCACAAGAAAGTAATGTATAATTGAGAAAGTAAAATATGAGTGTCTTAGCACTAGGTTCCCTCTGTCTACCCTGCTGTATGCAGGATACAGCGTGAAGCTGATTTAATTTTTAATTTTTAAAATATAATTGTTAATTATTATTAATGAACAATTTATTGAAGATCCTCCCCTCTAATCGTCATATAACATAAAAGTTTTATAGTTATTTCGATTACACCAAGCAGGCGAAGCCACAAATCTACTTCATATAAGATGATGTAATCTTAATGATATAGTTTACTTTACATAACATTTAATATGATAAATAAATATATTTATTAATAGATAGGTACGTGTTGAATAATCCATTTTTTAGGTTAATTGCAGATATATTTCGAACAAATTTATATCATTAATGTCACTCAATTTCTTTTTGTATATTGCCACCTAGGTGGAAAGAACTTTTGCTCATTATGGAAATATTTGTCTCAAATGGAAATCGAACCCAGGACTAAACCAATCACGAGAGCAGCAATGCATTTAAAATACAGACACAACAGTAAACATCTGTGTAATAAAATTTATCTTAGCAGTCATAGTTTTCAAACAAAGATGGGTTTTCCATAGATTAAGTTAAAATATTTCGTTTTCTCGTAAATATATGTAATTAAAAAAAAACTTCATCTCAGGAACTCTATTATTTAAACATACAATTTACAGCTTATCTTTTTTTTATTTTCACGTAAGGTGATGAGAATAGTGTTGAGACACTTCATCCGCACACTCTTGAGAGTGGGGGAATTCAACACCGCGTTTTGTCTTAGACGAAATTAAAATTGTTCGGGACGGGGAACTCCCGAAGTAAGCATTAACAACCATACTCTATCCCACTACGGCACAATGGCTTTGTTTTATAACAGAATATATAATTAAAAAACTATTACACATTTTTCTATTTTGATTTTCGCAAGAATGAAGATTCTATGCCTTACATAATATTTAAATGACGAAACAGAATATTTAGCACATATTTTTGTGAGAAATTCAGGTTTAAAGTAGTTATTATCAACAATGCTACTTTTGCGAATGTATACTTAACTTTTTAGATTTATCTTTTAAAACAATACTTATTTGCTCCCTTAAGACAATAATTTTCTAAATTCTAATAAAATAAGAATATAAATTTAAGTAAAAAGTAGTCTTAATATAATATAAAAAAATGTCTAATTAGTTTTAGTTTCTATTTCAAAGCCGACGTAAGTAGATCACTTCCGGAATACATGTTTGATGCACACACACACACACATTTCAGCGCTAAAAAACATCACCGAGGCGGAAAAATACTCAATTTCGTATAAAACACCAGTCAGTTTATTTCACGGTCATTAAACGAACAGCAGGGAGATAAAAAGTGGCACAGTAGGCTAAATGCGCGGATGCAATTGCACCGGAGAATGCAAAAGAAATTATGTAAATTATCATAGAAAAAGAAATTATATATGTATATAATACACAAAACAATACCACTTCTCCTATACTTGTGCTTGGTAATATGACAACCACTTACCTGATCGACGAAGTTCTCCGCGGTGAATCTCTTCGTGAACTCCGTGAAGGTCTCCTTGTCTTGCAGGCTCTCTCGTCTGGCGCGTTCAACTTTTAACTTCTTTATTCCCGTTATGTCTTTGGACAGTTTCAATTCTTCTATCAAATCTGTTTTGGCGCTTTTGAAGTCCGCTGCGCTCGGTAAGCACTGGAGGCTGACGGACCTCGCGGGTGGAGGAGCTGACATTGTTTTCGTCGCCGTCGTCTTCAATCTCACAGAAGTCAGTTCCGCCGAGCTGATAGCCGCCAAGGGTTGGTGTACCAGGGGTGGCTGAGGCGGCGGCGGCGGTATATTATCGGGCACGGGCGGCGGGGGCGGAGGCCGGGCCTCCGCCGCGCCGTCGTCACGCTTGCAGGGCGCCGTGATGGTTTTCAGGTACTCCGAGGGTTTGATGAGGCGGTCGGGCGCGTTGTGCGGGAAGGCCGGCGGTATGAACGGTAGCGCGGGCTGCTTGTTCACGAGGTTGGGTGGTCGCGGACGGCCGTCGTCTGCGGAGCCGCGCCGCCCCGCTGCAATATCGCACCGTTAGGGGGGAGAGAAAGTAACACCCCGCGCGTGCGCCGCGCACGCAACGCTCGTGGTACAGATTAATATCTAGACATCTAAAATAGTCTAGATTTACTAAATTAATGCGCTTAATTGTTGTGTGTTTGTACTTTTTGTTTTTTGTGTTTTAAATTAAAAAATTAGCTTCACGCTATATCCTGCACACAACAGGGAAGGCAGAGGTAACCTAGTGTTAAGACACTACGTTCCCCACTTTCCACCGAGTTCTGAAAGCATTTTTGAGTAGCGACTCGACTCCAGAGCGAAGAAATGAAAATATAAATATAAATAAATATTTCACTTCTTCGAGTGGGGATCGTGATGGGATGAACGTTTATTTGTTGATTAGATTCTAATACTTTTACCAAGATATTTTTTATAAGCAATATTTAATAAATGGAAAATAATGTAAGTGTCTATATTTAAAGTAATAGTAAATATTGTAGAGGCCAGTCGTAGCGCAGTGGCACAAAGTGTGATTGTACAATCTACTGGTTGTGGGTTCGATCCCCACTCGAGGAAATAAAATACTTATTCACATTTATATTTTCATTTCTGCGCTGTAGTGTCGAGGCAAAGCGCAGCGTTGAGTTCCGCCACTCAACACGCAATGCCTCCAGAACTCGGCGGAAAGTGGGGAACGGAGTGTCTTAACACTAGGTTCCATCTGCCTACCCTGCCGTGTGCGGGATACAGCATGAAGCTGATTTAATTTTTTGATTTAATCTATATTTACTTTTACTGTAAAGTTATTAGATCATTAAAAAATCATAACTGTAACGGATACAGATCCAAAAGAAGATAGACATCAAGAGATTGATAGCAACAATAATGAAACACATTAGAAATCTCGACTCGGTAATTGTGATTTTATGTGCGCATTGATTTTGTAAAAATAGTAAAGCATATCTTAGAAATAATATTTGAAATGTAAGTTTAAATGTATTTTTTTTACAGTTATATTGAAGAAAGATATTTAATTTATTGTTTTTGTCTTTTTTGTTAGGTTCACTCTGAATCCCGCTTATAGCAGGGTAAGCAGAAGGAACCGAGTGTCAAGACACTTTGTTCCTCATTTTAAAGACATTACCTGTTGTGTGGCGAAATTAACGCCGTCTTGGTCTTGTTACCAAAGTGAGGAAATAAAAATATTTGAATACCCCGGAGAGGAATTTAACCCACGAACATCGCGATCACAGTCACATGCAAAAGTCCAATACTAGTAATATAGTTAATACAAAACTCAAACTCGAATTCGGCTACTTTCTCAATTTAAAAAAACGCTTCCTCCACGAAGGCATCTTTATTAATTGTGTTAACTTTTTCTCCCAATTGTATTCCCGCACATTGCAGAGTAGGTATGAGGAGCCTGAGAACCTAGACTTAAGATACACGTTAACGTACTTTTCGACGACGAATTCTGGAGACATTACTTATTGAGTGGCGGAACTCAACGCCGTGTTCTGCCCCGTTTCCTCGAGTGTGAAATGGACCTGTCGGGGGTATATAGTCACACGATTGTACCTCTGCTGCATCAAATACAAGAGCTAGCCTAACTATTTTCCGTTAATAGTAAAAGATCAATTTATAATCAATATATAATCAATTCTAATATACTTTAAATAAACAAAAATCGAACCTACATACCATTACTACATTTACATCTCTGCACCTAAGTAAATTCTTAATTTGAAAGTGAAAAAAAAACATATAAGAATGTATTATAGAAAGATGTAACATTCATATTCATAAAACATACGCAACTCGAGAAATGAAACGGTCTACCGGTCTCGTTAGGTATAAAGAACTTAATTTCTTGAAATAATTTATAAAGTTAAGGAATTGAAAGGTAGTGTTTGTACGGAACTTAGTGACACACCCTTCTGTTTACTCCGTAGTCCTGTACAAAAAAAGTTTAATATAAAACTTGAAACTTTATTTGGTTGAATGCACCTCAGGAGTTCAAATCGTTTTTTTTGTATTGTATCTAAGTGTCCATGCCCACTGTACCAGAGATAGCTGTCAGAGTTACTTTGGGCACTTAGAATTGGTCATGCCATTTTTCATTCACAATTCTTAGTTATTTCCATTTCACAACGGGGAAAGCCGCAAACAAAAGCAAGCGAAATATAAAATCTATACTATTTCTTGTCTAATCAATGTTGGGAACCCAGTGTTAAGACACTCCATTTTCTTTAAGATATTTCCGTACCCACTTTCCGACGAATTCTAAAAGCATTGCTTGTAGAGTTGCGGGACTCAACGTTGCGTTTTGTCTCGTTACCAGAGCGAAGAAATCAAAATATTAAATATAAATTTCCTTGAGTGGGGATCGAACCCACAACCAGTCGTGTTTACAGTCACACTTTATGCCCCTGCGCCATGACTGGCCTCAATATAGATAATACTGATATTATTTACTAATGTTACAAGATAAACAGATGCTCGAAACAAAGACATCGTTTGTTATTGCCCATTGTCTAAGCAATCTAAAAAAGTAAAGTCTATACAATATAATAAAATATTCGGACTAGAAATATTTATTTAAAACAGCCAAAAGCCACTGAACAGATCTGAAAGAATAATAAATGAATTTTTATAAGTATTACAATCCTTCTTATATAAAAAAGAAACGATTTCAAGTGCACGCCGATTTAGAAAATCTAATTTGGCAATAAAAAATTGAGCGAAACTAAATGTACTTCCATATTGACCAACCAAGGTCGTGTCACTATTATGTAATTGGGATTGAAATCAAAGGAATGTTTTTTTGTTTGAAACCTCTATACCCATACATAAGAAAATAATAAATAGAGAAAAGAAATTTTATTCACTAACCCACTATACTCAAATTTTATTAATTAGAGAATAAAATAAAATTTAACATGGCATCACTTTTAATTCTCTTTGTATTTATAGTATTTGCGCATTTTATAGTAGTTCGTTCGTAGTTAGGCCAGTCGTGGCGCAGGGGCACAAAATGTGACTGTTAAATCGACTGATTGTGGGTTTGATCCTCACTCAAGGAAATTAAATATTTATTTACATTTATATTTTCATTTCTTCGCTCTGGTGTCAAAGCAAAGCGCGGCGTTGAGTTCCGCCACTCAACACGCAGTGCCTCCACGGCGGAAAGTGGGGAATGGAGTGTCTTAACACTAGGTTCCCTCTGCCTACCCTGCTGTGTGCGGGATACAGTGAAGCTGATTTATTACAAACGAAATCAATACAAAAATCTTCGAAGCCCACCACTAAGAGACAGCTACCATTCACTTCCATACATACACTTATAACGTTTGTATGTTTTATAAAGGAAATTTGAACAAAAATATATTTTAATAATTACTTTAGCTAATTAACTGACCAATCTCTAATTTCTTCCAAGGTTATTCCACTCTCATAAAATATTAATGTTTATATGAATCATAGACGACGGGACTTTCTAGTGAGTGAGTGGTCTGGTGGTTTTGATCTCGTTTACACTTTGCTGTATTTATTTTTATAATGATTAAAATTAAAAATTTAAATTAAATTAGCTTCACGCTGTATCCCGCACACAGCAGGGTAGGCAGAGGGAACCTAGTGTTAAGACACTCCGTTTCCCACTTTCTGCCGAATTCTGGAGGCATTGCGTGTTGAGTGGCAGAACTCAACGCCGCGCTTAACCTCGACACCAGAGCGAAGAAATGGAAATATAAATTTAAGTAAATATTTCATCTCCTCGAGTGGGGATCGAACCCACAACCAGTCGGTTTTGCAGTCACACCTCGTGCCGCTGCGCCACGACTGGCCTCCGTAATGATAACGATAATGATTTTAACTTATTTTAATATTCTTATATAAATTTTATATATCTATATATACCAACTTTTTGTTATATTTAAAGGATGTCGATTTCATGCAATATATTATGTGGATATGAATTCCAATTAGGGTATTTTTTTTTGTTTGAAATAAAACTTTTCTTTATATTTCTTCATTTGGACAAAATACAGAAAAGAGTGTTTTTTAATAAGGAGTAAAATGTCACTGGATTCTTCTTGCTTCTATATAATTTGGGCAATACTAGAATAAAGAAGAAATTAAAGGGTTTGTATCCCGCTCACAGCAGGGTAGGCAGAGGGAACCTAGTGTTAAGATACTCCGTTCCTCACATTCCGCCGTGTTCTGGAGGCATTGTGTGTTAAGTGGAATGAAGGTAGAATGAAATGGAACGCCGTGTTTTGCCTCAACACCGATTTTACAAGCACACTATGTGCCCCTGCGCCACGACTGGCCTCTAAAAAATCTTTCAGCTTCACTTTTCTTTCACACTAAGGAAAGAAAGATATTTTTTTAGAAAAGGTGAAAGAATCGTTACGTTCATAGCGAGATTTGAACCCGCGCCTCTTTGTATAGTTTTTAAAAACAGAAATGTCAGTTATTTTTTATATAAGAAAATACCATAACACCATGAATTATGACTTTGTCGGTTATTACGTTGTAATGACTTAATGCTTTTTCTTATGTAAATAAAAAACTTTTTAAAGCGTAAACAAGTTAAAGATGAGAATTTAGATTGCTTCTTCTTTAGGTTTTTTTGAAAAGTAAATGACTTTAATAAAAACAAATTTGTCAAGTTACATTAAAATAAATATATAATATAATTACAATATAAGAGATTTTAATTTTATTTATTTTATGTTATACTCAACCAACATTAAAAAAACATAAGTACAAACAATGTATAATGCATTATTATGGTGTGAATGAACAAAATTATTTATTCTAATTCTCCGAAAAAACTAACAAGTAGTATTTTGAAAATTTTACAGGAAATAGAGAACGGAGTGTCTTAACACTGACTTTCTGCCTACTCTGTTCTACAGTTAAAAAACGCAAAACTTTTTTTCTTTAACAAAATGCTCTCATTTTGTTTCATTAAGCATTAGCTCAATTCCCATCTGGCGAACTGGACACAAATAGAAAATAAAATAAAAAAAAGAGTTGCCATGGCAACACTATCACGCGGAGAAATGAAAAGTGAAACTACGCATATATACTCTATAAAGTAATTCACTTTACATATTATTGTCTGAACGTGTCCGAATCAGAACGCAACTAACAACCTATTAAACTTTGTAGAAAGTAAACGGACTTAATTATAAGAGGAAGTTCATCATTTATATGTAATTTTATATTCGCGATTTTTTTTTATATTTCAAACAAACGTCGAGAGTGAGGCGTTTTAAAATGGATAATTTTTAAAATATCATTTGCGATGGACTTATTTTTAATATTTTACTTTTAAATTTAATATTATTAACTATTTTTTTTCTATAGCTTCACGCTGTATCCCGCACATAGCACGGTGGGCAGAAGGAAGCTGGGAACCTAATATTAAGACACGTTACCATTAATATATTAACAAAATACTTAACCGTAGCAGCAAATATCTCGGGTAAAAAAAAAACAAAAAAACTACAGAAAAGTTAATTAATTTAGATAATTATTCCTTCAATGGCAATAGCCATCGCGTTTACTGCCAGACAATGCCACTGTGCCCACAATCTTGCCACACCTGTTTCTTGAGACTTATATAAAATATATATATATAAAATCAGCTTCACGCTGTATTCCGCACACAGCAGGGTAGGCAGAGGGAACCTAGTGTTAAGAGATACTCCGTTCCCCACTTTCTGCCGAATTCTGGAGGCATTGCGTGTTGAGTGGTAGAACTCAACGCCGCGCTTAGCCACCAGAGCGAAGGAATGGAAATATAAATTTAAGTAAATATTTGATCTCCCTGAGTGGGGATCAAACCCACAACCAGTCGGTTTTACAGTCCCACTTCGTGCCGCTGCGCCACGACTGGCCTCTATATATAAATATTTTTGTAATATTGTTATTGTCATTTTCAACTAAACTCAACTCTGCCTAAATCAGATCATTATTTCAAATTATTTAACCAAAAAAAAAACGAAATTGAATAATAAAAATCAAAATGTTAATTTCTTTCAAAATAAAAGATAAAAGTAGAGCAACGAGACGATTATACTGATATCTCGTGTTATCTATGAATCGCGATGTCATCACCCCATTGTTTTTAGTGTCTCTTTATTATATATGAATTAATATTACGATAACAGCCATTGTCCTGGCTAAGTCATTCCGTTTCTAGTATTATACAATAGTCTAGCCATCGTGGCACGGAGGCACGTCTGACTCTCTAAACGTGATAGTCGGAGGTTCGATTTCCATCCGCAGAAATTAATTATTCTCATGTCTTGACACTAGGTTTCCTCTACCTATCCTTCTGTACACGGAAAGCTAGTTTAAAATACAGTACTGTAAACGCTAGTGCAGCTCAGTTCGATAGTGTTTTATTGTAGGCGATTATCGTCTGTTTAATATTGGCTCAGAAGTATATCGAGTTATTCAAAGTACGGCGTTATGTTCCACCACTCAACATACTATTTAAAATGGAAAATCCTAGTTGTTACTACTATAGAGTAGTAGACTACTTAGTGATGTATGTATTTTAATACCTTTTTACGTAAACATATGTATAATAAGAGAGCCGAATATAATGAAAACTTTAATTAATTTTAAATAAATTATGTAAAAAAATATGAAAGTTAGTTTTTTAAATTCAATTTTTTAAAATATGATAATATATAAAATTAAAAATTTCAAGCCAGTGGTGGCGCAGGGGCACAAGTGTGTGATTGTAAAAACAACGTTATGGGTTCGATTCCGATTATCGTTGAGTTCCGCCACTCAACACGCAATACCTCCTGAATTTGGCCGAAAGTTGAGTGATGAGTGTCTTAACATTAGCCTCCATCTGCCTACACTGCTTCTTACGAGATAAAGAGTGAAGCTAAAGAATTACTATTTAAATTTAAACAAGAAGCAAACGAAATTATTCAATAATGATATTTTGTCGATTATTTAAAAATTCTCAGCACGAGTTGCAAACTTTTCGAAGAACATTCGAATTATTATCTTAAAAGGAATTTGATTGAATCCTTTTTCATAAACTCATAGTTATATATTTTTTTATCTATCTACTCTTTTATTATTATTATTATTTATTTATATATATATTTATATAATGGTATGTTGTATATGGTTTATATTTTGTATATATGCTCGTATATTTATTATATATAATAATATATATTTATTTATAATGTGTATCATATGCATACATATAATATTATATTAGCATGTATATAATTATATCATGTATTATAGTGTATTTATTACATATACTTATATGTATGTTGAATATTGTTTTTTTTTTGTTTTGTTGTATTTTTTTTTTTGCACACCTACACATTTTATTCTCCCACATGACTTAGGTTGGCTGGTAGAAAATGCTGTTTAGCGTTAAGCCCGCCTATTGTACATTTTTTGTATTAAATTTTGTGCAATAAAGAATCTAAAATATATATATATATATATATATATATATATATATATATATATATATATATATATATTTAATGAAATATATACAATAATAATCTTTAATATAATTTCCTAAATACTATTAAAATGTCAAGTTAGTGTAAAGTGTAACAATTGGTATATTGATAGTACCATTAGAGTAAGACACTGTACACTAACGCTCAGTATTAATAACCTATCTCCAACGTCAATCTTAGATTGTTTCACACATTTATCCAATCTCTTGACTGGATAGATGTATGGAACAATCTAAGATTGACGTTGGAGATAGGTTATTAATATTGGGCGTTAGTGTACACATGGAGCGTGTCTGTAATAACTCGATATTGTCCAAGTGTCTTCTGTAGTTGAGAACTTTACAAATAGCTTTGACACATTCAATACGCTGCAACGCGAACAATAAACGCATTACACTATCACTAAGCGTGTGAGTAGCTCGGACATAATTTAGATAACCTTCCGGAACCTAATCATCCGTAAACAACAACTGTAAACAGTACATACAGTAGGTAATATCTGACATTTATGTAGGATAAAATTTTAATTTTTTAAAATGAGTTTTGATGTTAATCCAGGGATTGTAAAATATTATTATATAAACTTAAATTAAACTTGTTCAAATAAAATTTAAGTAAACTAAAAATAAATCGAGTTTGAGTTTCGTAGTAATTTTTATATAATGTAATCGTTTTAGTTTGAGAAGCAAGCACACTATTATATTACAATATTTTTTTTAACAGCTTCACACTGTATCCCGTACGCAGCAGTCTAGGTTCACAGCGTGAAGCTGTTTGATTTGTTTTTTTTTTCTAGTTTTTACGCTACTTACCGAGTCTACTCTTAAGTTCTGAAGGTTTCAAAGCCGGTTCCTCCAGCACCACCGGTGGGGGAGGAGGTGGAGGTGGTGGTGGAGCCTCATCTCCAGAACTGCCTCCGGATGATGCTGATGACACCCCTGACGATGCAGAGACTTGGATCGAAGGTTCATCTGTTACGGATGCGCGGCGGCTTCCCGCAGCAGACGATATACGGCTGGCCTGTGTGGAGTACATGATTGTTGAGTAAATTAATATATACGTTTTGTACAGACAGAACGTTTGTTATAGACTTTTTTTCAAAAATATTTTCTATATGTTCTTTTCTATTCCTTGTCTCTTCCTTATAAAATATAGCATAGTTAGAGACCAAATCGATTAAACATCTTTAAATTATTAACATTCATCCTAATAATGGGTCACTTATACATTTTCAAAATACCATTCTGGTGTACTATTTATTATTATTTTACGATACAAGTAGAAGAAAGCTTGAGTTCCCAATATTTAATACCTCCTTCTATGAAAAATCCTTCACAGTACAGGCAGCGCGCTTATGGAACTCGCTTCCTAACTGTATAATGGCTGGCAATCCATCTCTTAATACTTTTAAATGCAGATTAAAACAACATTTTCTTAACCTCGATTAGAATTTTTATATTTCGTCCATTTCTTTATTATTTTAATATTCTTTTTCAATGTCCCTATATTATTGTATATATTTATGTTTTGGTATGTTTATATATTTATTTAAGTATAGTTATATTGACTAATATTAAGTATATTTGTATGTAGGTTTATTATTATTATTACCGTAATATCTAAATACCGCACCCGAATTATTTCTTTTAACATCTCCTACATTCAAGGGTTTCTGGTAGAGATCTCTATTAGAGATAAGTTATCCTTTGTACACATTATTTCTGTTTGTTATATGATTTCTGTACTTTCTTTTTTGTGTGGTACATAAATAAATGAAAAAAAAAAAAGAAGTTGAATATATACAGTTACTCTCTTCTTCCTTTTTTGATAAATATTTGCCATATGTATTAAAAAAATAATGTAGTCGAATTTCCACCCGTCCCTTGGAAACCATCTGATCATTAAGCCATATGTTCTCATCAAGGTACGCCGAAATTCTTATACGCTTCTTGCAACTTATATTGTTAGCATATCTGGTCTAAAAGGGATATTTTTATTAATTTCCACTACCCTATATAAGGATAGGCTAAGATAAGTTAAAAGCCCGGAGTTGAGTTCCACCACTCTACATGCTCAAATAATTCGGCGGAAAGTAGGAAACGGAGAGTTTTAAAACTAGATTCCTTCTGCTTACCCTACTTTGTGCGGGATACAGGATGAAGCTATTTTTTTTAATTTAAGGATAATTGGTCAAAATGATCTTTATTCATTTTTAAACATTAAAATATTACAATATTTTATACTTACAAAGTTTTGAGCTTTGTGGGTGAGTGCGGCCAGTTTGGTCGCAAGTGTTGATTTTGTTTGCGCCTCTGAGGGTGGCGATACTTCCTCGTATGCCTTGTTTGACCTGAATAAAAAAAATATTATATAAATATAATCAATAACTAATATAGTTATTGATTATATTTATTTATATACTTACGGGTACATTTTTTAACCTAAAAACTATTAATTTTACAGCGTATTTTAGAAAAGATCTTTATTTTTGTTAATATAATATAACAACTATAATTTGGTTCACAATTTTTTTATTATGAAATCCTATTATATTTATCATAAAGATAAAGTATCGAATGTATTGGAATTGAACTATTTATAAAAAAATCTTTAATAAACGATGATTTGGATTTAAGGATGATATTTATCATCCTTAAATATCACCAGAAGGCTGTACTCAATTAATGTTTAAGTTGGGTATTTCATTTTTATATATCTATGTTTTAATTTAATTTTATTTTTAACATGTCATTAATAATCAATTCATTAAATAAATTAAGAAACAACTGAAAAAAAGTTATTTAAAATTTAAAACAAACGATGTAATAATCACTATGCACATTAAATATAAAAATATAATAAACTAACATGTCATTATTCTCTTTGGTGGCGTAGTCAACGACAAGGGCGGCGCTACCGGGACGACTGTGGCTGCCCGAGTCTCTGGAACTGCTCCTATAAATAAGAAAAATGTAATATAATAAAGAATACCGTAACATTATACTTATGATATAGACAAGCTTAGGTAAAAAAGGTTAACTGCAGGCAAAATGATACGATTAATATCTACAATATATATATACACTGCACTGAATTAAAACTAATCTAACTATATAGTCTCTAGACACTTTATAAGATAGTAGTAAAACTTTATAATATTAGATCTTTCATTAATTATGAAAGATTGACTGCTGAACTTATTTATAAAAAAATTGAAAAAGGCTAACATTTTATCATAACAAATCTGGATTTTAAATATAATTTTATTTCTAATATAAAAAGAAAACACTATAAATACAAAATTATATATTTAACAAATCAATAAAATGATAATAAATGCAATGACAGAATAAATATTACATATGACACCATAAATATCAAGTTATTTATTATAAATATCAAGTGCCGTGTGATCCCGGCCTAGAAAAGAATCATCCTGGTACTGGTGGTGTCATAAGAGGCGACTAAAGTACGTGTGGTAGAGTCACGTCACGCGTGTGCAGACTCGACCGGATCATTACCACCGCCGGCATTTAAAACCGGCGTGAGTTAGTGGCTTTATCCCACTACGTTTCGCATCAGGTAATGCCGGGCTCCGGCGCACAACACACCTTAAAGGCAGGCAACGCACCTGTAGCTCCTCTGGTGTTGCACGGAGTCGTGGGCGGCGGTAGTCACTTACCGCACTTACTTAGGTGACCCGAACGTGAGTTTGCATCGCCTTCCATAAAAAAAACATAAAAAAAAAGAAAAATTCACCTTCGTCTCTGATGTTCGTCTCGCGGCAAGTAAATATCTTCATAGTGATGATCGCGGCGCGTGGCCTCAGCGCCGCTGTCACTGTCCGAGTTTTCTGGAGCTGGTGTTATTTCTGTTGTTCCGTGGATTTCTGCTTTAACTGTTCAAAGAAATATAATTAAGTTATTAAATTTCATAAAATAGTAGTAAAATATCTTATATGAACATAGATTTAAATTGAAGATTATTAATTAGAGGCCAGTCGTGGCGCAGCGGCACAAAGTGTGACTGTAAAACCGACTGGTTGTGGATTCGATCCCCACTCGAGGAGATGAAATGTTTACTTCAATTTATATTTCCATGCCTTCGCTCTGGTGTAGAGGCAAAGCGCGGCGTTGAGTTCTGCCACCTAAAACGCAATGCCTCCATAATTTTGCAGAAAATGGGGATCGGAATGTCTTAACACTAAGATTCCTCTGCCTGCCTACCCTGCTGTGTGGGATATATCGTGAAACTGATTATTTTTATTTAATACTCAAATAAAAACGTAAAACTCACCAGTCATAGTCGGAGCTTCTTGACCTTCAGCTGGCACTCTCGGGCCAGGAGACCTCGAGTGGAACAGATCCCGTACTCTCTGATACAGTGCGGCTGGCGCGTTAGAATTTGTGTTGTGGAGGAACCATCCCCCCGTATTCGCTGTTTCAGCATCTGACGCTGAACATGCTGGGGAAGATTAGGTTATTTGTATTTGGAATTAAAATAGCTTTTTTAGTTTCAAATAAACTATTTTAAAGAAATTTATCGTATATATTTAAGTTCGACGTTACATATTAAACACTATCGTAATCTTAG
The DNA here is from genome assembly GCA_021202915.1 of Heliconius himera. Lineage (NCBI taxonomy): Eukaryota > Metazoa > Arthropoda > Insecta > Lepidoptera > Nymphalidae > Heliconius > Heliconius himera. The sequence continues at coordinate 314,117 of JAJHJA010000401.1, forward strand.
CAGTCTTTTAGAATAATTTCTTTTAAATTATAATGAAAGCCAAAGATTATATTAGTTTTATTTGTATTGTGTGATGGCTATGGAAACGTAATATTTAAATCAATTATTAATTATCTATGTCTATCTAAATTATAAATTATATTTCTTATCATTTAAAAATAATCTTAATAAAGAAATAAACGTGAATTTAGGTTTACCGGCAGTGCCTGTTCGTGATGCGATAATTACAATTTTGAGCTACTACAAGTAAAGTAGGTACAGCTTTTTAAGGGAGTGTGAATAAAAATAAAAGTACGTTCTGCAACTGCATCAAACAACGTGGAATATTTATTTTTAAAGTAACGTAATCCAATATATCAATATCCTTGCAATTTTTTATAAATGAAGTACTGGTTGTTTCCTGAATTTAATAATTCGGTAATTAGTGATTATTGATGGATGATGGTTTAAACCAAATTGTTTAAAAAAATGTCGGTAATTTCACAACAAATATTTAGCCTTCAGAATGATATGAGTTCACGCCAATTTTAACATTTTTTATGATATTTGCTTAAAGTAACAAGTAATTCATATTTTAGTTCTTGTTAAATATATTTCATAGTTTTGTAGTAAATTAAAAATATATAATTTTTCTTATCAGCATCTAATGTGTGTTAGGCTATATTTTGGAAAAAAAATCGTTCATATATGTTTAAATAAACTTAACTTGCGCCATACACTTATATAATTCGTTATTTAATAACTATTATAATTCAGTCTCAATGAAAAAATATGAATTCTAATTCCACGAATTATTTTGATCATTTGATCGCTACTAAAAATTATGATTTTAGAAATATTACGTTTTTTGTATTAATATATACATGTGATATTTTTATTTTATTTTAATGAAATATTTTTAATGTTTCATTTATTTATTTTACTGTGAAGAACTGTGTCTTAATAATTTATACTCTACTAAAAAAAATTTAAATGTAAGAGATGCGTACTTAAAAATGTTTCCAACATTATACTAACTCACCTTTCAAACTAGAGCATAACATCGACATAATTCTGAATTTTCCTTTGCCTACAACACTAATTTCTAAATACATTGTCTTTTTTATATAAAATATTAATTTAACTACACATAATATTATTTTCAACACAATTACATAACTGAATTGCAAAAAATCTTTTATTATGTGTTCAAATTTAAATAAAATATATTATTTAATTTTTTACTTGAACGTAATCGTTCCGGCGAAGTAAAACCAACTGAATACATCTATTCTAAAAACACTAATACAGGCATGTTTCCTGAATTTTCCACTTCAATAGACAGTGCTTCCGTTTGTGATTTTATTATTAGTTTCGCTAATTCATACCTATTTAGGCCGTATTCATATGAAAATATTTTTATTTTTTAATCATGAATATACTAGAAATCTTGCCTGACTTTGCTCCTATAAAGCAAGATCTTTAATACTAATTCATAAGCCCTTATGTGTTTAAAATTAGAGAGTTAAAATATCTATTTACACATTCGTTATTAACGGAAGTTGTTATTTGCTAAGTATATATTGACATGCTATATTTAAAATTACTGATTTTAGTTTCGATCCACTGAAGAATCGAATTATTATGAAGCAAATATCAACAAACATTAATCACAATTATGGAAAATAAATGAAGTATAAAAAAAAACACTAGCACTTACCAGAACTTTCTTCTCCCGAGCTATGATGTGTAACACTAGCTGTCCTCATCGGGTTCACATAGAGTCCATCAGCTGGTCCAGACCGAGCTGAGCTGATGGACCCTACAGTGGAAGAAAGAGATCCTCTCCTTTCGTGGGAGTTAGAGTTGCGTCTTTCACGCTCCGGCGCGTGGAGGTAGAATGGAGAACGAGTGCTGTTTGCATTTATACAAGATGATAGGGCACACTGAAAGAAAAACAGATTTTTGCGAATTTATTATATTTATTTTTTTTTAAATACACTGATAGTAAAATTATATAGAAAAAATATATATTAGATTATGCAGCTAAATAGTATGAAATAATCTTTATTTTACACTTTTTGTATGGACGGGCGTTAAATATTTAAAAAAAAATCAGTATGCAGTAATTAAAAATAGATCCATTTTTATTTCATATAAAAAATTAGTTATTCAATTGATCAAATTTGATTAATTTAAAAATGTATATTAAATCTTGTTAAAGGAATAAAATTTTAAAATATCAAGAACATTTTATATATATTATTATACGTAGAAATTTTGCTATTATTTTATAATTACAATTTGTTAATTTAATAGTTTAACTTACCCGAGCCTCCCCAGGAGCGCAAGCACAAGCATGTATAGCCTTATAAGTGGCGTTCTGTTTGTTGTCCGCACCCGCCGCGCCGGCCGCCACTAGCACGTTCAGGCACTGGGGAGAAGTACATGATAATATAATACAAATTATTTTAGAATACCTATATATACCTAGAAGTATTATTTTTAAAACAGTAAAAATATGTGTCCGTACATTGTTTAACAAATCGTAAAAAGCAGTAATACAATATCAAAGATATACCTACAACTAAAATAAACCAGATATATGATAAATTAGTAACTTTCCATTGATATATAAAAATTTAAATTCTTAAACATCTGTTGAAGAACAAAGTCCAGCTAACTATAAGAAATGGGCAAATACTGTTATACCAAAAGTTTTCAGTGTAAGCAGTTTTGTAACACAAAGTAACACACTATCGTGTGTCACGGTAAACACGATGATTGTGAATAAGATAAAACGCGGTGTTGTGTTCCGCCACTCAATACGTAATGTCTTGAATTCGTGTGTGATTTTTTGACAGTACGTTCTCTTGGCGTATCTGCTACTCATTAAAAATATGAAGTTATAAAAACCACTTCATAGGAAAATGAGGAATCTTATTTCCAAAAGATAAAGAATATCTGTTATGAAAATAAAATATCCATCTTAGAAGGATGGAGAAGAAGATAGACATTATAACATATCTTAAAATGGCGTTACAGCAATGTAAATAAATTGAAGTAGTACGACAAGGGTCCTATAGTGCACGCAAACAAAGTTGTGGGCAGCGACTAATAATATAAAATTTTATATCTTGTTTATGGCATGACGCCAGTCGTAGCGCAGGGGCACAAAGTGTGACTGTAAAACCGACTGGTTGTGGGTTCGATCCCCACTCGTGGAAATGAAATATTTATTTAAATTTATATTTCCATTTTCTTCGCCCTGGTGTCAAGGCAAAGCGCGGCGTTGAGTTTGCCACTCAACGCTGCGCTTTGCCTACCAAAGAAACGAAAATATTAAATACTTCATGTCCTCGAGTGGGAATCGAACCTATAACTCGTCGCGTTTACAGCCGCCCGCTTGTGCCCCTGCGTCACGACTGCCTCGATCGAAAAGTGATAAATGTATATGTAACTAAAATAAAACAAAAAACATATTATAATAAGTTCTCACTTTAAAAAAAACGACTGTGTGAAAATTTCGATAACATCAGCGAGTTTTGAATATTTTTATAAATATGCACAGATGAGATGGAAATTAGGAAGCGTACTAATCTACTTCCATTGTTACTCTGTGGTATTGTGTTTAATTTAAAAAAAAACTCTTAAATTATATAACAGCTTGACCTCCATAAATGTATGTTAATGTTTTAAGTATTGTTAAAGCAATATGTAATAAAATTTTCTAATTTATTATTTAGTGATACATCATTTTGTTTTCTATTTTAAAGATATAAAGAATATAGAGGCCAGTCGTGGCACAGGGGCACACAGTGTGACTGTAAAAGCGACTGGTTGTGAGTTCGATCCCCACTCGAGGAAATAAAATATTTATTCTAATTCATATTTCCATTCCTTCGCTCTCGCTTCGGGGCAAAGCGGCGTTGAGTTCCATCACTCAACACGCAATAATTGGGCAGAAAGTGGGAAACGGAATATCTTAACACTACGTTTTCTCTGCCTACCCTGTTGTGTGCGGGATACAGACTGAAGTTGATTTAATTTAATTTTTAACCAATTTGAAAGACGTTACTTAAAAACGAAATGATAGAACTGAACACCGCGTATTGCCTAACTATACAATGGCAACAGTCTGTCTGACTTTAAAAACCACGTTGTGAGTTCAACCCCCCGTGAAAAATAATTATTTTCATGTCCTCGCTCTGGCAAAACAAGGCGCGACCCTAAATTTTCTCCGCTTAACACGTAATGAACACGTAATGAATTCTTGTAGAAAGCGGAGAACACAGTGCCTTGACACTAGGTGACGCTAAAAAAAGTCCAAATGAACACTTCTTCTTCTAGAAAATAAGCCAGGTCGGTAAACACCCAACTAAGATACAACGGCACTAGCAAAGCGATATATGCACAACCAAATCAATTATACAAAATGATATCAATTAAAATGTTATTCACCGCTATTCTACTGTATTTTCTAATAGCAGAACGCTATGGCCACGATCCGTACAAACAGTTCGTGTAAAATGAAGCAAAACGAATGTATATCATTAGCCTGATTTATACAAGCCACTGCACTGCACTGGTCAGATGATAAAGGAATTATTTTATTTTGTTTTCATCTTCATACGTGGATAGTGGATGAGGCCAGTTGTGGCGCAGCGGCACGAAGTGTGACTGTAAAACCGACTGGTTGTGGGTTCGATCGCCACTCGAGAAGTAGAAATATTTATTTAAATTTATATTTCCATTTCTTCGCTCTGGTGTCGAGGTTAAGCGCGGCGTTGAGTTCTGCCACTCATCACGCAATGCCTTCAGAAGTCGGCAGAAAGTGGTGACTAGGTTCCCTCTGCCTACCCTGCTGTGTGCGGGACAGCTACAGCGTGAAGCTGATAGACGGACAACAAAGTCATCCTAAAAGGGTTCCATTTTTGCCATTTGAGACATGGAACCCTTTACCGTCTAAGTTTTGAGTTCCGAAACTCAACGCCGCGTTAAATCTTTGTTGTTGTTACCCGGGCAAAGTGTTGAAATCTCGTGTGGGAATTGAACCCACAGCTATCGCGTTTTTAGTCAGACTCCACTAAATAATATAATATTTTATAGAAACTCAATTTTAACAAGGGCCTATTATTACGTGAAGTGAAATCTCATGCGCGTGCGCAATTACGTATCCAAATAACGTTAACGACTCCAAGCGATACACTTTCCAAGCAAATCTATTGTTTTCCCCTACATACCATGATAACATGAGTTTAATATGCTTATAAATGTATGAGCTTCATCTAAATGATACAATAGTATTACTTAGTATATATTTGTATCTATTTCATTAAATATAAAACTAGAATCTATCTATATATGAGCTACTCGTACTTATATTTTTTTATCCTTAACTTAAAATAGCAATAAAGTATAATATTAAACTTTCCCTAAACAAAAGTAGAAGGACTTGTATCTCTCCTACGTATTACAACGACTATAATTTTCACTTTTAAACATAAAAGGATGATATTATATTATAATGGTAATATATTTTTGTAGTTTGAAAGAAATCGTTGATTAGCGATAAACCGCTACCCGTTAAACCGCTTTTTGTGCGTCAATTATGTTTTTTTATTAATTAAAATAATAAATGATAAAATGAAAAGAGTAATAAATAAATAAATAAAAACAGATACAAAATCTCAAACCCACCTCCAAATGATGGTTCTCAGCAGCATCGTTTATAGGACTCTTCCCATGCCTGTCCAGGTGTAGCCTCGCGCCGTGACGCAGTAGCCAACGCACAGTGGACAGATGTCCACGAGACGCTGCAAAGTGGAGCGGCGTCGCACCATCACCATCTCTGGCGTTGGGATCCACACCACGTTCTACTATCTGGAAATTAAATAATTACTTCTAAATTATGTATATCAATATTATAATACTCAACTATCCAATTTTTCTCCGTTTTCCACCTTATTTTGATGACAACGCCATGCTTTGTGTTGTTACTGAAGCGAGGATGAAATATATTCATTCCCTCGAATGTGAACCAAACCCATAACCTGTAAAGGTCGCATTTACAGTAATATGCTGTGTCACTGTGCCACGAACTATTTATAAAAAATATATAAATATCAATAATAATATTATAAAGTAGAAAAAATTGTTTGGTTGAACGCTCTAATTAATTATAATTATTAAATAAAATAAAATAATTAATTATTTTTAATCAGCTTCACGCTGTATCCCGCACACAGCAGAGTAGGCAGAGGGAACCTAGTCTTAAGACACTCCGTTCCTCACTTTCCGCCGAGTTCTGGAGGCGTTGCGAGTTGAGTGGCGAAACTCAAAGCCGTGCCTTCGCCTTTGACACCAGAGCGAAGAAATGAAAATATAAATGTAAATCAATAATTCATCTCATCGAGTGGGGATCGAACCCACCACCAGTCGATTTTACAGTCGCACTTTATGCCCCTGCGCCACGACTGGCCTCAATTATATTTTTATTAGTAAATTATTTTTAGTTAATTTAGAGGTATAATCAAAACTAAACAAAAGGAAGGTATTATGGTAAAATTAAAATAGCATAAAACGACCGAATTATGTAATATATGTGTCGATTTACATAATATAATTATTACAAAAAAGGAGGTGGTTATCTATGTTATTTCTTTTTCATACTAATAATGCAGAAACATTGGTGTCATTTTAAAGTTTTTTTACATACTAGTCTTACTTATGACATAAGACACTCCTTATTCCATTTTGCAATTAAAAGAAAACTGCTACAAATTAATTTCATGATTGAATCATGAAGTTTATACAATTATTAATTATCTAGACTATCGTGTGAACTTTCTAGACTTCTTTTTAATTTTAACGTGAGAAATATAAAAAAAAATGAGTGTGAAAAAACATATTATGTTCTATCAGTGATTGATATAGAAAGATATCAGTGATAATGACAAATAATGCGAAACAAATCGTCGCGTCATCCTAGAATTAGGCCGTTGGTTTGATATGTACAATGGTTTCACGTTTCACTTCACGCTGTAACCCGCAAATAGAGGGGTAGACAGAGAGAATCTAGTGTTAAAACACTTTGCCTAAGTAAAATTTGTAAAAGATAACCAACTAAAACAGTTGCTATGCACATTATAAAATACAATATTACATTTTGTTTCTCCTGCTTAACAGAGTAAGCGGAGAGTCTACAGTCAAGACTCTCCATTTTACAGTTTTTGCATAAATTCAATACGTCTCTTAAGTGGAAATGAAAATAATATTTGAGTGTGAGTTAGGATCGAGGATATGTAATGTTATTTCATAAAGAAAATATATAAGGACAATTCTTATATAGAAAACGTAAAATAACATGAACGTAGCGGGACTCAAACCCGCGCCTCCCGGAAACCGACCAGGCTACGTTCAAATTGCTATACGTCTTATAAATAAGAATTTTCTTTTCTAAGTGTGAAATAACACTTTAAAAATGTTAAAAATATATAAGGACAAATCATACATGTAACTGTAGAGGCCAGTCATGGCGCAGCGACACGAGGTGTGACTGTAAAACCGACTGGTTGTGGGTTATATTTCCATTTCTTCGCTCTGGTGTCGAGGTTAAGCGCGGCGTTGAGTTCTGCCACTCAACACGCAATGCGTTCAGAACTCGGCAGAAAGTGGGGAACGGAGTGTCTTAGCACTAGGTTCCCTCTGCCCACCCTGCTGTGTGCGGTATACAGCGTGATTTATACATGTAACTACAGACGCAAAATGCTTTCGAATAATTTATATGATTACGTAAAACATTTGCAATATAAATTACAATCATTAGTTCATTAAAAATAACATTATAAAATTAGATTGTGATTTATTTACGGATCTCAATCATAATACTTCCTGAAATAATAAGATTACTCAAAGTAAGTAAGCTGAATAGGAGGAAATTGTTTTCAAATATCCAATTTATAAAATTTTTGCTATAAAAATTGTACTTTTTATTACTAAAATATTAAATATTTCATGTGAAATATTTTGTACACATTCATGTAATATATTAATTTGATAAGTAGTATAGTTATTTAATTTTTAAAGCTACTGTGAGCATTCTTATGTAAGAATGTGGAATGCTGTAATTGGTTAAATATATATAATATGTTTTGGTATAAAAGAATAATTTAAATTGAGGATATATACATTGATTATAGTTACTTTATTCTGCGTGGTGTTGAGTTCCGCCGCTTAACAAGCAATATATCTATTTATAGACATAAACCGATGTACATGATAATTAGTTAAAATGTAGCATTTAGCCAAACAGTATTACACAATAACTTTTGAAAGGACTCCCCACTAAGGGCAATGATTTTTTAAATATTATATATATTATTTTTCTGCTAACCGTGCGACGAACTCATATATATAATAACAAAATAACAAAAAATAAAATTTCATAAAACTTCCAATAAAAAACATCACTACCTCATCATGGCTACTTAGCCAACATCCGCTGATCAAGTAATTACTTGTAGCTATCAAACTACTAATCCGATTTCCCTAAAACAGCTAAGACCCATCACAACCACAATCAAATTGGCTTATTAATTTAGGAGATACGGTGCCACAGATAGACAAACACGTCAAACATAACAAGATATAACTAGGTAGCAATACATAACGTAACTTCATATTAACCATACAAAAGTAGAGTAAACTGCGCGCGCGCAACCGCTTCCCGCTCTATGATTGATAGTGGAAAGCTGTTGACTTGAAATTAACAGATTTTCTCTTAGCAATTGCTTTTATATAACTCTTACTCCATTTCTATTGTCATCGTAAAATATTGATTGTCTTACGTAAATGTATGGAATATAATATTTTTAGTACTTTAGTTATAAGTACATGTAACAGGAAGAAATATTAATTTTATATAATATGAATTTAACAATCGATTAACTAAATGTGGTTGGTGTGATACTCAAGAGCTTAAAAGATATTAAAAAAAAAAAGAGAAAATCAGCTTCACGCACAAAGCATCCCTGCTTTGGGAGAGGCAGAGACCTAATGTTACGACACTCCGTTCCTCACACACACACAAAAAATATTTTGTAGCCAATCAGAAAACAGTGATTTATTCTTCTCTTCTCTCTTTCCACTCCGTAATGATACGAGTATTATGTTAAAAAAAAGTTAACGAGATTGAAGCAATCACCATATTACCGTACTTCTTTCTATATACCTTATAAAAAAATTCTATCAAATTTAATGTTACGTAGTCGTAAAATAACAGTGTTTCAAACGATTGCGATAAAATAGAATTATGAAAAGCTGTTAAAGCTATCTTTATGCAAACTAGGATGTGGTGTATATTTATATTAATATTATAGTATTACCCTACATTTGTATTAGAGATATAAATGGCGATCCGCTAAACACAAAAGAAAATAATCAGTCAAGGGTGAGTAGAACGTTCCCACCGAAGATTCCGTACTAATTTCTTGATGTTAGGTCCAAGGGAAGTGCTTATAAAAGTTGTTAAGTTTGTTTGTTTTTTAAAAAATATATATTAATTTATAATGGTTTTATTCAATTATGTATAACTTATAAATAGTTAATAGTAGAGTTTTCCTTTGTTTGTACTATAAATACTCGCTTCCTTTCTTACCATTGTATCGATAGATTAACAACAAAATGATCCCATAAGTATTCCGTTTTTCTCTTTTGAGGTAAGAAACTCTAAAAAGTCACAGAAGAACATAGGGAAGTAAAATAAATAGAAAAGGATTGTATACCTTTAAATTATCGACAAACAAATATATTTAAATAATTTAGAGTTTAATAGTCTATGTTTGAGATGTTCAAGTATGTAGTATATAAAGTTTATATTTATAAGTAAACAGGTCTTATTCATGAATAACGAAAGTTTTATCAGTATTATAAATTTCGCGAACCAGTCTATAATAATGAAGTCGCGAAAACGGTTAAACTATGAATACTAATATTATAAAGCGTTTGTATGTTGGAACGCGCCAATCTCATGAACCACTGATTCAAATTTTAAATTTTTTTAGTAACTTACCATCCATTTAACGCAATCTAAGCAGCCAGTCTGAGCTGCAGCATGTATGGGCAGCATGCCGTCTCTAGCTCGCGCGTCCAGTCTTCCACCAGCTTCTAGCACCAAGTACTTGAGCACCGCAAGGTGTCCTTCTTGTGCAGCTAGGTAAACTGGAGTGACGTCATTGTCCATTGCTGTGTTGGCACTGTGGAAAAAGAAATAGATTAAATATAATTCATCTGCTCTACATATTTTATTATAATTCATTTGAGGGCAGTCGTGGCGCAGGGGCAGGGGGTTCTTTGCTCTGGTGCCAAGGCAAAGCGCGGCGTTGAGTTCCGCCACTCAACACGCAATTCATCCAATTTACCTCCCTCTGCCTAGCTTGCTGTGTGCAGGATACTGCGTGAAGCTGATTGATTGATTACTCTACATATTTCCGGTCACCAGAGCGAAGAAATTATTTGTTTTCAATCTCTCGAATGAGAACTGAACTCACGGTCGTACCGAAACCGTGGCATTGTGCCACTAGGTTGACGTAAGTCTATCAAAACTCCCATCAACAAACATATCTCTTACTGCGGCGATTATTGCAAAACTGCATCCATTGATTGCAACCTTATTTAATTCAAGTAAACTAAGAATATTTTTTTTTAATTTGGTATATTTAAAGAATATATATTTTTAATTTAGCATATTTAATTTTATTATATAGCAGCTTTTACTGTTATTAGATCCGTTTTATTGATAATATAATATCGAAATCATACTAATATTATAATGTGAACGTAAGTTTGTTTGTTACACTTTCACGCCAAAATTACTGAACCGATTATCATGAAACTTTGTACACTTATTCTTAGAGGTATTGTTAGAAAGGATATAGATAGCATTTACATAAAAAAATACTTTAAAAAATTTATTAGTATTTGGCTATAATATAATCATAATTTTAAACGAGCGAAGTAGCTTCGAGCAGCGTTTGACTCTCTAGTACTAAACATTTTTAATCTTCTCAGTTTTTTAAAAGCCATTAGAAAAATAAGCCTTTTGTTAACCTTTGTTTTAACAAGGCCTAGAAAAATTGTAAAATTGAATATATTAAAGAACTAACATTTCAACTATTGTTTATAGGTGACAATGCCTCGTTAATAATATATAAAAAAACACGTATTGTGTATTTATGTTTTCTTGTTCGTAAAGGCCGCCGTAGCGCTGTGAGACAGCGTCTGGCCGAAAACGCAGTAGTTGTGGGTTCAATCCAGCAAATTATTTTCAACTCCGTTCTGGTAGATTAAACGCGGTGTTGAATTTCGCCATACAATATACAATTTTTTTAAATATTTCGATAAACGTCTTAATACTGATTCCCTCTGCCTATCCTGATAAGTGGGAAAAGTTAAGTTTTTTATTTTCTCGTTTGTAGAATGACATTTTTTATTTTACGAGACACTTCTCTCATACATAATTCACACTTCCAGAGCAAAGAAATGGATATATAAATTTGAAAAAATTACTAATTTAAGCAAATTGAAATCTTCAAAACATATATAAAATAATTATATCCTGTATATTGGAACTGAACCCACAACCGTCGAGTCCATTAGTCATTTGCTAAAAGCAACTACACTCCAACGATTCTTTATACATGGCTATATATTATATATGAAATAAAATTTAATTTTCATGTATATATAGCTTGTTTCGTTTGCAATTCTAATGTCAATGCCCGCAATAAAGCACTCTCGGACATAAAACTTTCATTGACTGGCACTAGACGATCTTTCTTCACATTAATCTAACAATCGAATATTAAAATAATAATTTGTAAAAGTTGTGTTATTTTTTGTGAGAATTTATTATATTTATTTTTTAATCATGGTTTTAAATAGAGAAAGATAATGTAATAATGTCATATATCGCCTAGATATCAAGTTAGTTAAATAAAATAAATAAATAAATAAATCAGCTTCACGCTGTATCCCGCATACAGCAGGAGTTTAAACTATTTTTCGCCGATTTTTTTGGGGCATTGCGTGTTGAGTGGCAAAATCCAAAGCCGGGTTTTTGCCTTGGTGCCAGAACGAAGAGAACGAACGAACATTAAGAAATAATAATTCATTCCCTCGAGTGGGGATCGAACCCACAACCGTCGCGTTACAGCCACACACTTGTGCCCTTCGGCCTCGACGGCCTCCTCCTCCTCCTATCACGTTAATTCCGAGTAATTATTTATTAATTAATTATGATAAGTAATAAACACAATAAAAAAATAATAATAAGATACATTAAATTAAATTAATAAGTGGATAACGAAAGTGTCTCAATGAAAACGGAGTGTCTTAGCTAGGTTCCCTCAGTCATTCTGTTTACCCTGTTACGTGCGGGATACAGCGTGAAACTAAAAAAATAAGCAAAAATATACGGACAGATGGAAGAGTCTGTAAAAATGTCTTATCCCACCAATCAAATCAAAGTGCTCATTATCGATATCAACGCTGCAAAACTAAGCATTAGAAGCACTAAATATATAATATTATTTATTTTTATAAAAAGGGCAGGCAGAGGGAACCTAGTATTAAGATACTCCGTTCCCCACTTTCTGCCGAATTCTGGAGGCATTGCGTGTTGAGTGCCAGAACTCAACGCCGCGCTTAACCTCGACACCAGAGCGAAGAAACGAAAATATAAATTTAAGTAAATATTTCATCTCCTCGAGTGGGGATAGAACCCACAACCAGTCGGTTTTACAGTCACACCTCGTGCCGCTGCGCCACGACTGGCTTCTATTTCTTTTTATGATTACAAAAAAAAAGCATACAAATTAAATAAAATTACAATACCTACTTCTAAACTAATCATATGTGCATTTGTACTTTAATGACAACATTTCGTAAGTACATACATCACTTTATAATTTATCTCAAATAAATTGGGCCAAGGTTGACTGTCCAGTTTCATCGACAGACAAAACGATACTTAGATTTATTTATTATATATATGCGTTGTTGAAGCCTCCGTGGCGCATTGGCACAGTGGCTCACTGTAAATGCGACGGTTATAGGTTCGCACTGCTTGGGAGAATGAATCATTTTATATTTTTATTTCCTCGTTCTAGGCGAGATGTGGCGCAGGAGCATACAGTGTGACTGTAAAATCGACTGGTTGTGGATCCGATCCCCAGTCGAGAACATTAAATATTTAATTATGCTTAATATTTATATTTCCATTAATCCACTCTGGTGTCGAGGCAAAGCGCGGCGTTCAGTTCCGCCACTCAACACGCATTGAGTGGTGAAAGTGGGGAACGAAGGTCTTAACATTAGGTTCCATCTAACTACCCTGCTGTACGCAGGATACAGCGTGTAGCTGATCGAAGAACAGAGAGTTTTTACACTTGATTCCCTCAGCCTACCCGTTATATGCGGAATGTGATATATGATACATATTATTTTAATGAGTTTTTATATTATGGCATAGAAATTAAAATTTCTTATTAAGCACTAGTAATTTAAATAAAGTATTTTTTTTTTATTTTAAAAAAGTCATATAATAATAATCTTTTGACATAATTGTGTTTCTATTATGTCAAAAGATGCGAGTTTAAATTTATTTAAAAAGTTCATATTTCTTTGATTTATTTTATAAAGCGCAACATAAATACAAAAAAATGCATTTTCCTTATATACAAATGCATTCTCTTTATTCAGTTCAGTAAAGAGAATAATAATATGTCACTAGTTCTTACACATATTGTAAAAAAATTATTTTGCTAAACTACGACTAAAAACATGCCATTTACTGTTTGATCGATATTACTCAAAAACTTTTATTTTAATTTAATAAACGTTATTTAACATTATTTAATATCCATAAGAACGGATGTTAGTTCACGAGATTTTGCAACTACTTCTCATACTTACGAAATCACTCTAATTCGTATATATATATTATTACATAAAATTAAATAAAAATTACATAACATACATACATTTATTCTATTTCACATGTTGTAGTGGTTCGTGTTAATTCTTTAATATATGCCGAAAACGGTACTAAAGAACGGGTTTTCGACATTAAGCAATATGAGTCGTGACAGTTGCAGTGAAACCGAGAGTATGAAAGTGAAAACTATTGATGATGTATTGGAGTTACGGGGCTTCGGTAACAAGTGGAATAGTGTATGATGTAAGAATAAAAATAATATATAATAAATCAGCTTCACGCTTTCCCGCACGTAGCGAGTAGCCAGAGGGAATCTAGTGTTAACACTCCATTCCACAGTTTTACTTGAAAATATAGTGGAATAGAGTCACAGTGCAGATGGTTGTGGGTTCGATTTCCTGAAGGGTAAATGATTTATATTTTCTTGGATGAGGATAGGAAAATAGATATTGTTTATTGAAAAATAGAAAAACCTAGTAACCGTAGGTCTTCAAAACACAGTTTATCTTCAAAACAAAGTTTAACTTCACCAAAGTGAGATTTTTAAAAAAATATATTTTGGTTATATCTAATTTTTTAAATTGTATAAACTTTTCTTTTATTTTTGCTCATTTTAATATATTGCATGTTGGATTACGGAACTATATGCTACATTCTCATCCGGAAAATAGTTACATTTACAATATAAAAAGTTGCCTACTACAATGAGAATCTACAAACATTGCATAAGTCTACTGTTAAAATTTTTGTTGCTTAAGTATAAATAAACTTCAAATAAAATTAGAGGTATATTTGGAATAAAATCCACATACATTTACTTACTCTAAATCTGTCATATGGAATTAAATTATAAAATTTCATCCAAATTTGTTCAGAGGATATATGACAAACAAACATATAAAAGAAAAATCCAAACCAATAAACTATAAGTATAGTACAGTCAATGAGTCGTGGCCGACCTGAAGTTAGGTGTAAAAGGTTCACAGATTTAATTTCAATGTTTTTCTTATTTTTAATTATTTTCTTTCTGAGAGTACAAAATACGAAAATTCAAAAAGCCTTACTTTAAGATAACCAAGATACTTTCATAATGTAATTTTAGCAAATTAGTTACCGTTCCCGCCCACTGTACGTCCCCGCTTTCATTTTCACATATTTCTTACTTTTCTTGCTTTTCTTCCCGAACAGCTTACTAGTCACCCGACTGTACGGAGGGTGGGTGTTATTCAAAGTCATTTTGTTTTTCACAAATTTTAAAATTTCACCAAATTATAAACAAAATATATGACAACACTATTTGCTGGACAAAAAGAGAGTCATTTTAAGATAACAGACCACACAAAAAGAAAAATAATATGTAAAATTCGATTCGGACATGCGCACGCGCCGCGCGTCGACGTAACACTGAGAGCTTAAATGCTTCTTAGGTTTTCATATGAAAATACAGCGAAAGTGCTTTCTGTGTCACATTCATTTTCACACCGTAATAATATATATGTTTATAGATATATTCTAATAATAAGTTATGTAAATGGTTGTTATTAAAATAATTATGGCATTTCATTTCGTTATTTGATATTATATTGAAAACCGATTTGTCATTGAGTGATATTTTATAATAGTATATTCTATGCATATTTCAAATTGTAAATATATTAATTTCTACTAGTCTTGTTGTTTTATAAATTATATGTTTTTAGGCTTATTTCTTCTCATTAAGAGAGATCGTTAGAAAATATTCTTATATATTGTTCTTTATAATCTTGTATTTGCAAATTACAAATTACTGTACCATTGTGGCGATCGGCACGTCTGACTGTAACAAAATATAGCGCCATGCAAAATTTCGATAATTGAAAAAGAAAATTTAAAGAAACCCCAGTTATTCCTACATTCATCCAGTACACTATGTTAGAAAAACCTAAAGCGGCATTACTGATATGTATAAACATTGTTTCTCCTGGAATTAATCCCGGCTAATGTTTCCAGGGTCTGCCTTCCCGCTTATCCACTTCGCACGGTCTGTAACGTCCTCAATATCCATTGGCTGTCATGTTTAGCATCACGACATCCAACTGGCACTTCCTTGGGCGTCCAGGAACTCACACTCCAGGGACAGACATAGCAAGGCACTTGCATCCGATATAGTCCCTAGGCCGACGCGCAACGTTGCCCACGTTGCCATCTCAGACGACGCTTTTGGATCTTATCTGCTCACCACGGACACCAAGACTACCCCGAATGAATGTGTTACATATGCGGTCAGACCGCGCTACGCCGCACATCCATCTCCTGAGTATGCCGAGATAGTGCTGGCCAACATTCGCTGCCCTATAAAAGAACCGGTCGGATGATGCTCTTGTATATAATCCCCTTGGGCTTGGGCGGTGTAGTACGACCGCAGGCCACACCAGTGATCTCCCGCCATTTGGCCCAGGCAGCGCTTATTTAATGTATAAACATTGTATTATAAAATCACTGCATTTTATAGATAAACAAATTCTATATTTGAATCTTAAACCACAATAAAAAGTAAGACAAATAAAAAGAAATATGGAATATCTTCACCTATAATATTGTATTATTTTATAAATCATGTTCGTTCTTAATCTAATCTTAGTTACCTTTATTAATTACTTTTTTAAAATTTGATAACTCTACAAACACTTTATCCATATACTTTTTTATTTATAAATTTATAAATCATGTATTTATTATGTTAAGGGCATAATAACGCAGATTGTAAATGCGATGAACGCGTTCAGTCCTTTCCGCTTTTTTTTTCTTCACGCTGCATCCCACAAATAGCAGGGTTAGGCAAAGTAAACCTGGGAACCTAGTGTTAAGACTCCACTCGTCCTCGTTCTCCACTATCTGATATTTTTTTAAGATGGAGATAGCTGTAAAGTGACAGAACTAAACACCGCACTTGTATAAAAAATAAAATATTAAATACTTCTCTCTGCTTACCCTGAGAAATAGCATTTTCTTATATCCGTGTATTGAATTAATCTTATCATAATCACTTCATTTTTTTTACTTCATTGCTAACTTTAAATATTTTTTTTTAGTTTGACGCTGTATCCGATACGATAGCAGGGAACCCAGAATTAAGACACTCCTTTCCCCACTGTCCGCCAAATTTCCAAGACATTGTGCGGAACTTAACGCTGTGCTTTGTCTCGTTACCCGACCAAAAAATTGAAATATTAATAAATACGAATTCATATCCCAGTCGCATTTTACAATCTCATGCTTGTACCACCGCGCCACGACGGCTTCAACTTTAAATACATATTTTCAAATAATTTAAGCAAAAATATAATTGACCTTCGTGAAACCGCTCAGACACAAAGGTGTCACCACGATGTTACAAAATTAGGAGAAAGAACAAACCTGCATTTAAATTATTTCTTCTGACATTAATTACGCAGCAATTCGTGATCTGGTTGGTACAAATTAAAAAAGTTTTTTTTTTTTATTTTATTTTAAATACATAAAAAAATGAGGCCAAGTCGCGGCGCGTGCGATTTTAAGCGCGACAAGTGTTGGGTTCAATTCATATTGAAATTATATATGGAATGTAAATGGAATATTAATTAAATTTATATTTCTCGCTCTGTTAATGCAAAACGCAGGCAAAGTGCGGCGTTATGTTCTTAGAAACAATACACATGCCTTCAGAATTCGGCAGTAAGTGTCTTCATGAGAATGAAGTGTCTTAACACTAGGTTCCTACTTTCTCTCTGCCATAGCAGGGTATGCTATGTACATGTGGGATACAGCGTAAAACTAAAAAAATACTTTAAAAAAAATCATTTTAAAGAAACAACATTATAAGATAGAAGTTATATGTCTTTAGCGTAGCAAGGTAAAAATCTTTCTATATACATTAAAAGAAAGTTTTATTATTTAAATATCCATAAAAATATGTTTGTAGTTAAAAAAAACTAACATGTTGACACAATATGTCGTTATTAACTAATAACATGGTGTCAGTTTGTCGAGGTCGTGTGCGCGCACACTATTAATAATTAAAATTATATTTCCACTTTATATTATTAAAATTCCAATTTAAATTAAAGTAGAAATATAATTTTAATTAGTAATCATCGCTCTTCTCTTATGCCTTGGACCGTTTGCGTTTCTTTATCATACTCAACGCCACGCTACATGACACGGCGGCTTACAAACACTTTCGCTAAAGATCGAGTGCCTAAAGTTGCTTTAGATAAAATCTTGGATCATTCTGTTAAAATAATGCTGAAATATGGCTTGATAATAAAATTTATTTATCTTGTGTGATATGTAAATAAGAAGTCATCATGGCATAGTTCGAATTATCCTAAACAAAGAAAATACATTTAAATATTAATGAATGTATGAATGGTATTGTAAGCAAGTGTAAAAATTAAAGCTTGTTTCTGTGTGAACTGTAAAAATTAGAGCTTGTTTCTGTGAAGTGGGGAACAGAGTGTTTTAACACTTGGTTCCCTCTGCCTACCCTGCTGTGTGCGGGATACAGCGTGAAGCTGATTTGTTTCTGCCAGAATTTCGAGAAATTCTTTCTCAATGCTTCCCTACACTACACACTACAATTTCAACTTTCTAAGTCTAGTAGTTTCCTATTGACGTTTAAAAATAATTTTTATTCTTTATATTATTTCTTAAGGTACAGTGAATGGCTGTGATCAGTATAGCGGAAGTTGGTACATATAAGGTATTAGTCGGCAGTCAGAGGTTCATATAAATTCAATTTCATAGATGTACAAAAAAGTAATAGCGGCAAAAGTGGCCAAATAGGCTTAAGCATACCTGTTCTACCTAAAATTGGAACTTATAGATGAAAATCATTTTCCTGTTTAAGAAACGAATGGGTCTTTTTTAACCTTTTTTATAGAATTATGACATTTACTTCTATAAAACCATATATAGATGGAATTCCGGCATTTAAGAAACATTATGTATAAAATAGTGAAAGCAAAAGATTGTAACTAACCTAACCTAGCCATATCGGAGACACAAAAATATTTGTAAGTCTAAATATTTACCCCAAATGGAAATCGATCCCACAACCATCGCAATGGCAGACACATCCCTATTTTGTCACGAATACATTTCCTTTTTTTATTAGTTTCACGCTGTATCCCGCACACAGCAGTGTACAGGGAACCTAGTCTCCGAATTTTCAAGGCATTGCGTGTTGAATGAACCCAACGCCGCACCTTTGCCTCTACACCATAGCGAAGAAATTAAAATATTAAATATTTCATTTCCTATTGTGGGATATGTAATCGAACCTACAACCTCTCACGTTTACAGTCGCACGCTTGTACCTCGCCACGACTGGCCTCTTTTCAGACCTTCATACAATTTTTATATCAAGAACACAACAAATTGACCTCTAAACCGGTCTTATTCAATGTTTATGACATTGTCAATAAGAGAAAACCTATAAACAATGTTATATTTTCTTCCAGACATTTTTCCCACCATTTCTATTCGACAACAGATGGCGTTCTAAAAAAAATTACTATTGTTATACAATGAAACTATAAAAAGTCATACAACGATTTGTTTCCAGCTAATTTGAATTCTATTTCTTTTTAATATAACATATTTTAGAGTAATTGGGTATAATAGTACTATGGAAGTTTAAGTAATAACTTAAAATAGGGGAAAGTGATCAAATTCCTTTTGTGATGGACACGTTTTGTAACGTCTTGTTTTCTGTGTAATATATTGTAATTTGTGAGGCCAGTAGTGGCCCAGTGGTAAACGCGACAGGTTGTGGATTGGATATTTACCCGAGGAAATGAAATATTTAATAATGCGCGGCGTTAAGTGCCGCCATTTGACGTGGTGGGTTCTGTTCACTTGATAGATAAAAAATATTCTATATTTTCATCACGCATGCCTCGAGAATTCGGCGGGAAATGGAGAACGGAAATGTCTTAATGGAAACGGGATTACCACTAAGTTCCCATATTCCCTATGCTTACCCTTTTATACGCGGGATACATTGTGAAACTAAAAACAAACTGGATTCCAATTCAAAGCATAATGATATAGTATCGTATATCTTGCTTAATATCTAAAACGCATAGATAAATTGATAATTAAAAAAAATTAAATAAAATCTAATAAACTTTACGCTGTATCTCGCACACAGGCATAGAGAACCTAGTATTAAACACTCCGTTCCCCACTTTTCACCTTATTCTGGAGGCATTACGTGCAGAGTGCCGTAACTCAGCGCCGCGTTTTGTCTCTACAACAGAGCTAAGAAATGGAATTATAAATTGAAATAAATATTTCATTTCCTCGAGTGAGGATCGAACCCACAACCAGTCGCTTTTACAGTCTCTAAAATAAAATAGGTATTTTTTATGAGTACACAGTCAACATTTAAACAACATAATAATACAACATCCATTCACATTGATAGTAGCCTCGATAGAGCCAAATGCCAAATATGTTGTAATAATGACAAATTAGTAATTGTACACTATCTTGAATAATGACACCATAATGGCATACTTGTGTTTGTGTGGTAGTGAGTTCGAGTACCATTTGGAGTATTTCTAGGTTCACAATGTATCCCACATGTGGCAGGGTACTGGGGAACCTAGGGTTAATACAATCCATCCACATTAAGACACTACCGTTCTCAACTTTCCGCCAAATTCAATAGGCATTGCTTGTTGAATGCGGAACTCAATGCAGCGTTTTGTCCATATTAAATATATCATTTCCTCGAATCGAGTCGAAATTGAACCCACGACCTGTCGCGAGTACAGTCGTGTGCATGTGCCGCTGCACCACGACCGGTCTCGAGAAGACCTGGAGTTACGTAAAAGTAATTATTAAATGTAACACATACGAAAAAACAAATAGCGTCAGTTTAAATTATACAACATGGTTTCATTATTTTAATGACTTTTTAAACTCCTTACAATGAAAAGGCAAATGCTAAAAATAAAATTAAAATAATTGCATGTACACATACGTTACGATGAAGTAAGAAAAGTGAATACCGTCATTTGACATCCTTTTTACGGCTAAAATGTTGAGATAACTTATATTTTTACAAGATTTTATTTAATTTGCAATGTATGGAAGGAAGTATGTTTGTTTAGATCAAATCTTGCAAGCTAAATTTTCTAATTTAGCTTGCAAGATCAAGTTTTTACTTGAGGTCAGTCGTAGCGCAGCGGCACGAAGTGTGACTGTAAGACCGACTGGTTGTGGGTCCGATTCTCACTCGAGGAGGTGAAATATTTACTTAAATTTATATTTCCATTTCTTCGCTCTGGTGTCGAGGTTACGCGGCGTTGAGTTCTGCCACTCAACACGCAATGCCTCCAGAATTCGGCAGAAAGTGGGGAACGGAGTGTTTTAACCCTAGGTTCCCTCTGCCTACACTGCTGTGTGCGAGATACAGCGTGAAGCTGATTTTTTTACTCCCAATGTATTGAAGGGAGTAAGTTTGTTTAGGTCAAATCTTGCAAGAAAAGAAGTTAAGCACTTCTCCCTATTCTATATGTTCAGTTCTGATGACAATGCTTAAATATGATAAGCATGACCTGATCTGACACCCAGGAGCGGCTCCATTCTAAAGATCTCCTCAACCGTAGACTGCATAAACATGTAATTTTGTTCATGCGTTCAACTATGAAATTCAATGTCAAAGTCATGACAAGGCTGCTGCGCCAGGAGTTGGCCCCATTCAACAGATCTCAATGGACAATATCACAGTTAACCGATTTTGAAGTATGACCAACAGGACAACTAAAAATAAGAAAATAATATAATAATAAAAAATGTTTTCAATTTATGTGCGCTAAAATTAAAATTTTGATGTAGTCCAATCTCATCATTTTGTAGCATTTTATTACAATTTAATATGATAAAAGCTTGTCGCGAGAATAGCAGTATAGTAGCGATAGGTGTACAATTTAAGCATCTTTTCTCGCGACTTGATTTTATACTAAAATAACCTTATATGAATACACTTCGCTCTACATATTCCACCGATTTTTATTTGTTTTAACACGCCGCTCCTTTCATTTCTTCGGAAATCGGAACTAAACACTACTTTGTTGTATCAAACCGCGATGATATAAATAAATAATTCCCCGTAAGAATCGAACCAAAAATCATCGAGATTTTTAACAAAAAATCTATAAGATTTCTCTAATTTCTCAAATAGTATATAAGATTTCTCTTATTGAACTCTTTACTATTGCGCTATTTTTGTCACAACAAGTAGTATATGTGTTAATGCTTTTACCATAGAAGGTTTTAACGCCTTTAAACTGGTAGTAATGTCCAAATGAATAGTTTCAATATTAATACACTTAAAATAATGGGGTCTTTACTATTAGAAATTGTAATTTTTTTTGATCATATTTCCTAATATATTAAATCATAAGAGTACTTATGCAATGATAGTTAAGTGCGATGATTTTTTGTTTTGTTAATATCATGAGCCCAATCGTGGCGCAGGGGAACAAGAGTGTGACTGTAAACATGACTGTGGTTTCGATTTCCACTTGAAATATTTAATCGTCGTTTTAGGTATCGATGCAAAGTGCGGCGTTGAGTTCCGTCTCTCAACACGCCTTGAATCCAAATTTCGGCGTATAAAGTGGAGGAAAAAAGTGTCTTAATACTAGATTCCCAGGTTGCTATGTGAGGTATTCCTGCGTGAAGCTGAATAAAAGGAAAAAAATATATATAACATACAGTTCTATTAAAATGAATACCACTTACAAAAATAGTATCTTTATTTTAAGGATAAAATTTTTCATCATCATCATCATCATTCTCTAAAACTAACACTCCAAAAGGAGATCTATAGCAGTAAGATCTTTTGATTTACAATAATATAATGTACTAACAAAGTTTTTTTTTTATTTCACTCTCTATCCCGCATCGAGCAGGGTTGGCAAGAAGAACCTTGTGTCAAAACATACCTTTCCGTCCGAATATTAAATACTTTGTAGCAGGCAGGTAGGGGTATTGTCCACCTGAATGGAAAATAACAATAGTTGATTCGCCTATTCTTAACACGCCAATGAAGTCTTTAATGATAAATCTTTCTTTCAGCTTCATGCTGTATCTCGAATATAACAGAATAGCCTAGTATTATGACACTCCGCTCCCTCAAATTCCTCAGATTTCTGGAGGCATTTGATTGATGAACGCAACGCTCATTGCCTCGACACTAGACGGAAAAAATCAAAATATTAATATTTTGATTTTTACCGTATATCATCTTCTCGAGTGAGAATCGAACCTACAACTTGTCGTGTTTACAGTCTAATGCCCCTTTAGCACGCCTAGACTGTGTTAATAATATATTTTAAGCTTTTATTTTTTACAAAATTATTGTATTTGTCATATATATTTGTGATTTTTCTTAACTTAGGTACTAGCGAGGATGTCATGGTGAGAAGCTCAGCGGGTTTGGGCACGTCGAACGAATGAGTGATGAAAGAATGGCAAAAAAGATTTATGATGGAAAAGTGAGCGGTAATAGAGGTTGACCTGAAAAGGGCATGTATTCATGTAGACGAGGCGAAAGAGGTATGTAGAGGCCGTAGCGTTTGGCGCTCCGTTCTCTCTGACTACCCCGCTAGGGATAAAGCGTGAAGTTAATTTAGTTTAGTTTTATTTTTCTTAATATAAAGAAAGATTTTCTTAGTTCCAAATATTTCCTACGTTCATGCGTGACGATCACTACGAACAGATAACGCATAAACATACAACATAAATTAATTAAAGAGAGAAATTGAAAATATTATAGTGCGTAATAAATTTAGTGGGTATGATGTAACAAAAAAACAAAACTACAACTTTTATAACATTCTAACACGAGAAGGTATGATTTAGTTAGGTATGAAACACGCAAAGAGGCTAACGGTGAAATTAAATCAATTAAAAAAAAATACAATAATTTATAGCTTATAATTATAATATTGTTTACATTGTATCGTTAGAGTGATGCCGGTTCACTTATCAGTTAATCACGCAAGGTTTGCAGAGTAGTCAGCTTCACGCTTTTTCCCGTACAACAGGGAAGGTAGAGCTTCTGTTGAGACACGTCGTTCCCACAGATACCGTTCAATGAATATAAATAAATTGAAATAATTTATTCCCAGTAATGGGGTTTAAATCCACAATCACCGCGCTTACAGTCAGACATTAGCCCATATTTTATGCACATGACTATATGACAATGTCAAAAATATCTTTGGCTAAAAATATAAAAATAAAGTTAAGCGAGCGAAGCCACGTTTTGTATTTCTTGTAAAATAAATTAATTTGGAATCACTTATAACAATAAAAAAAAAAAAAATCAACTTCACGCTATATTTCGCACACAGCAGGATACGCAGAGGGAATCTAGTGTTAAGACGCTCCGCTTTCTCTTTCTAGCGAATTCTGGAGGCATTGCGTGTTGAGTAGCGGAACTCAACGCCACGCTTTGCCTTGACCCCAGAGGGAAGAAATAAAAATAAAAATTTAATGAAATATCTCATTTTCTCAGGTGAAGATTGAACCCACAACCATTAGCGGTTTACAGTCACACTGCGCCTTCGCCACGCCACACCTCAACAAAGTATGTTAAAGGTTTTTTCTTATATAAGGACATAATATATTCTTACGTAGCGGCGTAAATTAAAATGTAGAAGTTATAAAACATTTATTTCTGAATAAATCAAAATTTTAATTTAAAATTTTCACTTTACTTTTTAATTAAAATTATAACGTATTTGTGTCTCTAACTAAAATGACATAACTGTGTAAATATTTATATTTAAAAAAATACTTTCTAAGCATTTGAATATATTTATTTTTAAGTACCGCTTCATTCTCGCTTTCAAAACTATGTTATATTTATAATTAATAAATTCATATATATTTTACTCCGAAGATTTTTAGGCTGTCGTTGCGCAGTGGGACAGTATCTGAATGTAACGGCAGATTATACTTGTTCAATCTCCACTCGGAGGATTGATTTTTTTTAACTTGTCCCGTATGTAGCAGGATAGTCAGTGGGAACCTAGTGTTAAGACACTCCTCTCCCCCCTTTTCACCTAATTCTGGAAGCATGCGTGTTGTTGTGTGTTATTTGTCGGAATCCAATCGCGCCACGACTGCTCTGATTATATTTAAATTATTTAGTTCAGTTCTTTAATTATGGCGTTCCGTACGGTCCAGTTGAGCACAACATAACTGCGTCGCGTTGTATAGAAAACACACGAAGGAGTTTGTACGGTAAAATTTTTACGAATTATGCTGAGTTCTATCACTTAACACACAATATCTCAAATAAGGGCAGAAATTGGGAAACTAACTGCCTTAACACTAGGTTATTTATACCTACCCTGCTAAACGGGAAAAAAAGTGAAGCTGCTAACTCCAGATATAAATATATATTACAAACAACAATATTTATATAATAATATATACTACAAAACAGATATATAGACAAAAAAATCGATTCTGAGTAAAATCGCACCTATAGCTTAGGGTTTATGGGATTAATAAAACGACCAAAAAAATAATTTATAATAAAGAAAAAAAATAAGTAAATTTTATATACATGTACCTAGGAATACATACCTTACAGTACTCGCTGGTATAGTCTTTGAGTACTTCAACCTGGCAGTCGAGGCCCGGAGCGGGCGTTCTCTTCGTGGACACGTTGCCATTTTCTCCATTATACAAACATCATTTAAACACGAGATCTAGTTTAATCTAACGTTAGTTATCGATTAAATATCGATAAATCACGATTCACAACATTCCGAGTGCGTTACACACATAAACTTTCTTTCAAAAGCTTCCAGTCTAACCTAATAATAAATGGTTATTTATAACGTAGAGTTCAAGCACTTATATTATTTAATATTTAACTGTATAACTATTTTTTTAACTAATATCTAATATAAAGTGTTATAACCACGACATTATTGTGACAAATGTCTATCACAAGTGAAAATAACGACTTATATGTGTATAGACAAGAAGAAAAAACAACGGCCGATTGGCAAGTAATCCATTAGATTCTAAGATGTATCCATTTATAAAATAGCTGAAAGGAAACGACGCGATACATTTGCGCACGCGCAGGGAAAAATTAAAACTTTGATCGCAATTCGTTGTAATATAATGAGAATTTTGAATTCAATAAATATTTGAAACCAATACAATTTATATATTCATTATATCATAGTTGTATTTTTAGTAGTTTATAAAATATCTATGCCTATACGTCGTTTGAGTTCTTTTTGTGTTTTTCTGCTCTACTGTAAACTTACAATCGTAGATATAAAAAAAATCAGCTAAACAGAAGGCAGAGGGAACCTAGTGCTTAGACACACTGTTCCCCACTTTCCGCTAAATCTTCAAGGCAACGCGTGTTGTATCGCGGAACTCAGCTCCACGCTTTTGCCTTGGAGCAAAGAAATGGTAATATTCATAAATATTAATTAATACACCCGAGTACGAATCGAACCCACAACCCCCGTGTTAAAGTCATACGCTTGTGCCCTGCGCTGCGATGGAGATCTTATAGGTTTTCTGATATATTATATTTTTTTAACTAAAAATCTTTTCTTTGCATAAATCAATAATTATAATAAATGATTGTCACTCTACCACTTCCGCTGGTTGGCTGGAATAGATCTCTTATAGAGATAAGGCCACCTTAGTAAGCTAAAAGGTGGACAAGACAAGAAAGAAAGAAAATGTCTTTGAATGTTTTTTTTCTTAGGTATTTTAGTAAAGAATATTATACAAAAACAACCAAAACTGCTCAATATTTAAAAGTACTAACTTGCCATTTTAGCATAAAATTTATTACTTATTTAATTCGACATTACATGACCTACTATATGAAATGAAAAGCAAAGCGTATAATGCAAATTTTGCGAATAAAGCGGAACAGAGAGATTAGAGACACTGCACCTTGCGCCGTGCACAATCGTTCATTGTTCAGACTTCCATTGTTGTACGCACTTGACCTTATAAACCAATGATTGATGCTCGATTATTGTTTTATATCGATGTCACTTCCGAAAATCTAATACTTAAGTTACTATTTCAAAATATATTAAATACGTAAGTATATATATATAATATATTAAATGAGTATGTATATGGAAATTTTGATTAAATGTATCAAAAATATATTATGCCTACCCTGCTGTATGCGGGATACAGCGTGAAGCTCATTTGATTTGAAAAATATACAATACAGAAAACTAAAATATATAAAACTAATTAAGTTGTAATATTTGAAAATATTATATAGCTTTAGATTTAAATATTTGTTTAATTTCTATAAAGAAGAAAGCATATTAGAGACAGTATTTCATCTAAGCATTAAAGACACAAAAAATATAACTACGATAATTAAAATATTCCACTAACTCTTTCCTACTTTCTAAAAAACTCAAATCCTAATATTTAAATACGAGATAATTTCGATTTAAAAACTTTAATTAACAATAACTTCTAGTAACCACAAATGCAAACTAAACTAGAATTTAAACCAATCCAATGCTTTTTCCAAAAAAAAAACGCAAAAAAAAAATGATATGTCAAACCGGAAGTCCAAACCAAATAACATAAATACCTCAGAACTGTCAACGTCACAAATAACCACAGATAATAAATTTTAAATGAACATAAAATAGAGTCCCATCACTCACACACTACTCGCCGAGTACGAGTATCCGCAGAGTATTTCACTCGACTAATGCATTTCTAGGTGAGCAAATGAGTTCTGATTACGGAATGTGGCATGGTAATTGGCGAAGCGGGACGCGGTAGCGGGTGGTTTTTTTTTTTTGCCTATTAATTGTTTTTTTTTTTTTGTATAAAATTAGTTTTTTTTTGTGTTGGAAAAATAGGTCTAAATTTGCTAGTTTTATATATGGCGTGTATGACGATGAGGTGAATTATTTTTAGTTTCTTTATCCAGTCTAGTTAAACGAATTGTGACGTTAAATTCACATGCAGTGTCTTTATAATGATAGGAAAACGAAGATCAAATTGATGTTTATGATTGTTTTGTACATTTTATATAAAAACAGGCCAATTTTATATAATATGAGTCCAGTTGTGGCGCAGCGGCACAAAGTGTGTCTGTAAGACCGACTGCTAGTTGGTTGGCCCCACTCGAGGAGATGAAATATTTACTTAAATTTATATTTCCATTTCTTCGCTTTGGTGTCGAGGCAAAGCGCGGCGTTGATTTCTGCCACTCAACACGCAATGCCTCTAGAATTCGGCAGGAAGTGGGAAACGAAGTGTCTTAACACTAGGCTCCCTCTGCCTATCCTGCTGTGTGCGGGCAACAGCGTGAAGCTGATTTATTTATTTATTTATATAAAAACAGACGGTGAAGTAACAAAAAAATACATATAATAAACTTAGCTTTCAATCCAAAGTTGAAGGTTCAAAGCTCGTTCTGTAAATATGTATTCTACAAACGGTTTTAATATTTAAAAAAAAAACAAAAAAAAATACACAAATATTGACTAGTATGTGTTTTTTAAAATGTTAAAATCAAACCGGATATTTTACGCTTTTCTAATTTCTACTCAGAGCACCAAAGCAAAAGATTATTTTTGAACTATAAAAAGTAATATTATTAGTATACTTAATGTACCTAACATCCTGCTGTCTCATTTATCTATCATCTTAACACCCAAGAAGAAAGAAGAAGCTGTTCTTATCCACCCATACATACAACTTTGCGTGTTTTTATATAATTTCTCAATTTCTGCACAATCAATGTACCGTGACACTATATAACTGTATAGCTATTAAAGGAATGTACACGTTTATTATTATTTATAATAATTAAGTAAGATTGCGGAAGATTGCAATAATTTGTAAGATATGTATGTTAATTTATCATGTTATTAAACCAAAAATAACACGCAATTTCTTTAGCTTTACGCTGTATCCCGCATATAGCAGGGTAACCAGAAGGAACTTCGCGAGATTATTTTTCACTTTCTACTCTTTAAAATTAAACATCTTAATATGTACTAGGTTCCCTTTGCACCCTCTGATTTAAGAGCTACAGCTTTCACCTATGAAAAAAACTTAACAATATATTCTCTCTGCCTACTCTGCTATATGCAAGAGATATGTGAAGCTAGAAAACATGGATAGCTATTTATCAATTTATCATTATAATACATATGTTTTGTTTAGCTTTTCGCTGTACATCGCACATGGTACAGGTAGGCAAAGAGCACCCTACATTTAACATAGTGTTATAACACTCTGTTCCATTACGATATTTCCGTTCCACCCTTTTATAACATAGTGTTAAAAACTCTGTTCGATTAAGACATTTCCGTACCCCATTTTCCACCGAATATGAGGCATTGTGTGTTAAGTGGCGGGTCTCAAGGCCGCGCTAAGCCTCGGTACCAGAGCGAGAAAATATTAATTATTTAATTTACTCGAATGGGGATCGAACCTACAACCTCGTTTACAGACCGCCGCCATGACCGGCCCCTTATTGACTTAACATAAATATATACATATTCCATTTATATTATAAATCGAAAGCACATGCGATGATTGCAGCGTCCGTTTTACTATTACCGTCAATTAGTCTTGGTTTCACATACGTACGTACTGCAAATCCGCATATGTACTCGTATTTTTTTACCAGCTTCACGCTGTATCCCGCACACAGCAGGGTAGGCATAGGGAACCTAGTGTTAAGACACTCCGTTCCCCATTTTCTGCCGAATTCTAGAGGCATTTGAGTGTTGAGTGGCAGAACTCAACGCCGCGTTTAAACTCAAGACCAGAGCGAAGAAAGGGAAATATAAATTTAAATAAATATTTCATCTCCTCGAGTGGGGATCGAACCTATAACCAGTCGGTTTTACAGTCACACTTCGTGCCGTTGCGCCACGACTGGCCTCTACTGGCCTGTACTCGTATATTGTACATATTTTACTTTTATGCTTGTTAAATTATTGTTTTAAAGATGATATGTTTTTAATTTACATCTATACTAATATTTAATATATTACAATATTATTTGTTACAAAATATACATATGTAAATAAAAAGAGCATCAAAACACTGGTAGAGCATTTGAAAAATTCACAAATTTTATATAAAAAATTGAAAGGACTCTTATTAATTGGGAACATAGTTAAAAATTTAATGAGTTTAGTTGCGGCTATCGTGGTACAACGGAATCCGACGGTAACGCATAGGTTGTGGGTTCGGTTTGATTTGGTGAAATGATTTATTTTAATTCTTTGCTCTGATAACAAGATAATCTCAATATCTCAAAAGCTAATTAAAAATAGGAAAGCTAGAAAAATTAATACTGGAATTTAGAGAACGAAGTGATTTAACACTATTTCTTTTGCCTGCCCTGCTATATGTGACAGAAAATATTACAATTAGCGGGAATTCCCCTTTATATCTTTAAAACATTTTGAGTGTAGCACAAAAAGCAAAATCACAAAAGCTCAATTATTACTGAAAAAGTTTTGTTAACGTAAAAAGACTAACGTTTCAAGTAAATCCAATCGCATCAATTTCTTTTTAGTCTATATTCGTTTTTATTAAAAAATTTGATCCGATTATACGGTTACAATTATTAAATATTGTCAGGCGGACTAATACCATTGTAAAAAAAATTTTACTTTCGATAGAAAATTATATTATTTTTGTGAATTATATAATAAATCTGTTATTCATGTTGTCCAAAACATTTAAACTTTTACATTATTATCGCGTAAAAAAAAGATAAAAAGTTTTGAAAAAATATATATTCTTATAATAGTGTACACAGGTCTGAAAAAATTGTATTTAAAGAAACGAATGAGTACCTAAAAATTAAATGTTAATCTACTAAAAGTTTTACTAAATCAAAATTATAAAATAGCAAACAATGTAATAGTGCGTAAAACAATCAGAAGCTACGTATTATGTAGCCGTCCCTAAATAAAATGGTGTAAGATAGAAAAACAATAAAGAAAAATAATGTAAAAGCTTTACACTGTATCCTGCATACAGCAGTGCTAAGACACTCCGTTCGGAGTGATCACTCGTCACGGAGCGTCTTAGTCAGAGGGAATTCAGTGCCAAGACACTCCGTTCCCCACGCTTGGCCTAATATTTGAAGCATTGTTGATAACGGGACTCAACGCCGCTCTTATAATAACGAAGAAATGAAAATTATTCATTCCCTCGAGTAGGAATCAAACCCACAACTAACATGATTCTCATTTATATATATAGTAAATAAACAAACACGAACATATTAAGCATCTCTTAAATATTTTATATCACTTAAATACAAACATCAGAACGGATCACAATAAAATAAAATCACGATATCTAATTAATTACTATTTACATATTGTATTTAATCGATTATGATTCATACATCTTATTATTTAATCGATTATTATTAACATAATAACATTTGAGGCCAGTCGTGGCGCAACGGCACAAAGTGTGGCTGTAAAACCAACTGGTTGTGGGTTCGATCCCCACTCGAGGAGGTGAAATATTTACTTAAATTTATATTTCCATTTCTTCGCTCTGGTGTCGAGGTTAAGCGCGGCGTTGAATTCTGCCACTCAACACGCAATGCCTCCAGAATTCGGCAGAAAGTGGGGAACAGAGTGTCTTAACACTAGGTTCACTCTCTGCCTACCCTGCTGTGTGCGGGATACAGCGTGAAACTGATTTTATTTAGGTTATAAAATTTTTGCAAATGTCACATGATATACAACACTAGCGCGATCGTGGTGGTCCTTCGAGTGTGAAGATGCACAATCTGCGATCTCGGATAAGCGCAATTAATTCGGTAACGCTTTCTCCGGCGCAGGCATTTCTTTATTTGACGGACTCGTGGATATTAAAGTGGAGAATTTATTTTGAATAATAATTAAAAGTGACATTTTTGTGAATTTAGAATGTAATAATATATGGTTGTTTTGGCACTCAACGCGCAATGCCTCCAGAACTCGGTGAAAAGCGGGGAACGGAGTATCTTAACACCAGGTTTCCTCTGCATATCCTGCTGTGTGCGGGTTACAGCGTGAAGTTGATTTTTGATTTTTTTTTATATATTGTCGATGATCGTTAGTTAGAAATTCAGTCGAAGATACTTAAAATTATAACAAATTGCTAATTATTACATAAAAATTGCAAAAATGCAAGAGATACATGATGTTAATCTAAAATTTACGAGTTTTAAGGTCAAATAAAAATCAAACCCATTATATGTTTATTAAGAGATACCTAAATCATATACAATATAACCTAATGTGTTTCATGGAAAAGGAAAATAAAAAAAAACTTTGAATGAAACAATAAATACAAAATATTTATGCTCTCGTATTTACTTCAAGCTCACATATTCATTTTCTATAATAAAGTATATAATCTCTGATATCTAAGAATATTACGAACGGTTACTAAGAGACCGTTATGTTCCGTGACTGGACTGTTATTGGCAATAAACAAACAAAAACTTTAACTATTATGACCATACAAGACAGGGGTGATCAACATATTAATGTTGTATGAATTATTATAATAATTATACAAAAAAAAGTTATATATATAAGTGTATTTGTTATTCTCTAGTTATATCACGGGTTTTTGTATTTGAATTAAATTTGTCTATTATTATATATACTTTATTAAATATAATTTTTGCTCACTTATGGAAAAAATCCTAATAATTATAAAATATAAAACTAAGAGGCCACGACTGGTCTCTTAGTCTGGAGGGGTACAAACGTATGACGGTAGACACGACAGATTGTGGATTCGATTCTCACAAGAACAAATATTTTTTTTCATTCAGTGTCTTAACATAAGGTTCCCTCTGCCTACCCTTTGTGTAGGGTACAGGGTGAAGCTAAAAAAAGAAAAACTAATAAAATAGACTCACTTAGGAACTTCTTTATTTTAATCTGGATACATTTCTATTTTTCTTATACGCTTCACTATATCAGAGCTGTGACTAAAGCTATGTAACGATCAAATAATCTGGTACTAGAAAACGCAATATCATAATTCTCTAATGCTGCTTTTAAATTTCTTTCGATTAACATTACCGTATTGTGTGCTTTTTACGAGATAAACGATTTTAAATGATAAATTACAAATTGTTACGGCCATTCTAGATGTTATGATGATGTTAAAAATTACGAGACCATCGTGGCTTAGTAGTGGGACAGCGTCTGATTGTTATACACATTTGGAAAATTGTGGAAATTGAAAAAATGTGAAAAATTTAAATAAAAAAAAGTATAATCAATTCCAAATTCAATTATATTTTAATTATTTTCATTATTCCGCTCTTTTAGACTAAGTGAGGTGATGTGTTCTACTACTCTACGCGCAATGTCTCGAAAAAAGGACAGATGTTAGAGACAAAAAAAGAAAAAAATATTTTTTACATTTTATAGATTTAAGTGAAAGTTACAGTCTATATAACTTACTTCGAATTATTTGCAAAGTCTAAACCCGGTTTCCACCGTGAAAGAAAAATGATAGGGTAATACATAGCAAAACAGACTTTTAAATAAAATAACTCAAATAACTAGAACTTATCTAGTTTATTTCAACTTTTTCTCCTTGCTCATTATTTTTAGCCCGACAACGAAATACAAGAATTATATTATAATGAGTCCGCTCTGCTTGCGGTGGAAAACCGGCTTAATAATACATGACTTAGTCCTTTACTTACTGTTCTATTTCAAATACTATGTGCAAAGTGGCAAACTTAACCTCTCCTAATATAATTTAATTAAACCTGAGCCATAGCAGTATTTTAAGAATCCTAGTAATAAAGAAAATTAAGAGAAAACAACAAAAATCTTGTAGAGCAAAATAAATATCTCAAACTTTTCAACCGAAACAAAGTATATAGTAACAGACAGCATTTCATAAGCAAAATAGCTCTAACAACTTGTAATTATACGTTAAATTTCATATACTGTCCTCATATTTAAAATATGATATACGCAAGCGGTATTGAGGCGGGTCGGTACTATAAATTGAAGCGAGGACCGTGGTGCAATATAAATTATAATAACAAAGTGTTTACAGTCCACGGGTGTGGCGTAAACTGTTACACACTTGTTCACTCAAACCCAGCGGGCGTTCAGCGTGAAGTAATGGTCACCTTACACTGCCCTACTAGTGGGGTACCTATGTAGTTTTTATAAAATTTGCGATTTCGAAAAGGTTTTGATAATTTTTTTTTTAAATATTAATCAGCTTCACGCTTTATCCCGCACACTGCAGGATAGTCAGAGGGAAACTAGTGTTAAGACACTCCGTTCCCCATTTTCTGCGGAGTTCTGGAGGCATTGCGTATTGAGTGGCAGAACTCAACGCCGCGCTTGTCCTCGATACCAGAGCGAAGAAATGAAAATATAAATGTAAATAAATATTTTATTTCTTCGAGTGGGGGTCGCACCCACAACCAGTCGATTTGACTGTCACACTTTGTACCCCTGCGCCATGACTGGCCTTGATTTTTTTAAATATAGTTCGATAAAATTAAAAATTTATATTTTTGATTGATTTGAGTTTATGCAACTAATTCACATTATACTCAACTAATTCTCAAATGGTTATAGCTTATAAGACAAATTACGGTCTTAAAATCCGAACTGTACGCACTAGACAGGGCGATACGAAACGTGGCAAACAGCAACGACTCAATAGTTAATATTTTAAGCGATTCCAGATCGTCACTGGAACTATTAAGAAATCCTAATTCAGGCCACCCCCTAGCAAAGACAATAAGGGAAAGCGTGAGGAAGATCAAAGCACAGGGGCGAGAAATCAGATTGTTATGGCTCAAGGCACACGTGGGTATTGTTGGAACCGAACGTGCCGACGAACTAGCAAAAGCAGCGGCACTCACAGGTTCTGATCAGGATTATGACAAAATTCCATTGTCATATGTTAAAGAAATGATTAGAAAAGAATCTGTCCGCATATGGCAGGACAGATATGAAACATCCCAGACAGGAGCAGTTACAAAGAAATTCCTCCCAGATGTAGAAGTAGCATATAGAATAACGAGAACGACGGTGTTTGCACCGTTTCACGTCCAGATGCTAACGGGACATGGTGGCATTGCAGAATATCTGTATCGGTTTAAGCTGAAAAATTCTCCGAGTTGTGAATACGATCTAGAAACACCTGAATCCGTAACGCACATTTTATTCGAATGCCCAAGATTTGCTGCTTACCGCTTCGATCTCCAAACGCATATCGAGATAGACCTGACCGAAGCCAATCTTCCAAGCATTATGGTAAATTCTATCTTTCGGAAGGCTCTCCTCGACTATGCCGTGAAGGCTTTTAGTATCGCATGTCGCCGAAACAGCACCAGAAACACAGGAGATTCGCATAGTATATCAACACCAATAGCACAAACAAGCACAAACACACACATAGGCCAACAAATATCAAACATACACCCGCAACATACAAATATAGACACTGCACTCCAGCTGCTACAACACGCCCAAAGGAGCAAGCCAGGATTAAGAATAATAAGTGTGGCTCTCTACATGGATGAAAACACTGAAAGGTTGGGCATAAGCTTCTGCAAGCCTAGAAATCACAAATACATCGCGATTTCACCTGATCTGGCTAGTCTGTTGAATGGTAGCACTAAGAAAATCGCAGTAAGACGCAAAATCTATGAAGCGTTACCCACGAGGATGGTTGGTGACATTACATGTCGAGTAGTGAAATCGAAAAACAAATCGATAATACTGCTCGACTGGGGTGAAAGAACACCATTCGCGCGGGCTTGTGAGTTGCTCCATAAACTGAGTGAGACAACAGAACAAGGTCCACGAATAATAAGCATAGATGCCATGGTGGTTGAGTATAACAGGGGAGAAGTGGCAGACCGACTGGGTTGCATAATGGCCTCCAAACAACATGAGGTCATAGTGTACGAGGACAGAGGTGAAGACCTCAGTTACCTTAAGCCTGCACACTCTAGCACCCAGGCAGATCATCCTCAAACACCCCTTTTAACCACCGAAAGTGGCTCAGAACGCCTTCAACGATTGACCGCAGAAGATAAAACCAAAAGTCCAGAGACAAAACACTCAGCTGCGAAGGCCATATGCAGAGGCTTTAGTGCAATTCCAGGAAACGTATTTGGCAGAAGGAAACTTCGTGCGGATGACAGACAGGCGGTAGCACTGGAGGAGTTCACAAGGGAATCGACTGAAGTTCCAGCGATAACATCCCGGCCAAAACCTACGAAGGCGGCAATGGATATTGTACAACCACCAGACTTCTTACCAATTCGAGAGCACAAGGACCACTTCAAGAACGCCATGCTGGAATTCCTTGCAGTTCTGAAAGCCACCAAACAAGTCAAGTTAAGAACGTGCAAGGAAATTATTCTTGCTTTTCAATGTGGATACTCAATTTTGGGAGTGAAACTTAAAGAGGCAGAAGGCGCGATTTATAATAGCGATAGCGGCCAGACCATCGCGGGAAGCATGAAAGGCAATTGCCTTTCATGCTTCCCGCATGCATTGTATGCTGCCATGTAATTACATGGCAGCATACAATGCAACATCTGGATTTGTCGAGTTGAATGAAGAAGAGACCAGGAGAACTGGATACCTTAAATTCAACACGCCTGCCAATGATCCCATGGTGGTTACTGCAAAATGTACCAGGATTATGCTGGAGGAAAGAATGCTGGAAATGGCTCTACGCCTCGATAACACTCTGGAATCTACAGCATTTTTTACGTGGAAGGTGCCCAAGATGATATGGGTAAACGGTGTTCCCGGGTGTGGTAAGACAACGTGGATAGTAAAACAATTTGACATTGCTAGGGATACAGTCGTAACAAGTACGACGGAAGCAGCTAATGAACTTCGAGAGAGGCTCTCGGAACGTATAGGGAACTTGGTTAAAAATAAAATCCGCACTATGTCTTCAATGCTGGTAAACGGAGCACGACGAGAATCAGACAAGTGTAACCGCTTGATAGTCGACGAAGCTTTAATGAACCACTTTGGAGCGATAGTGATGGCAGGAAGAATCTCCGGAGCCGAGGAAATTCTTTTAATTGGAGATGTAAATCAGCTGCCCTATATAGACCGAGAGAATCTTTTCGAAATGATTTACCGTAAACCGCCACAACTTTTTATGAACCAAAACTTAGTGTGTACTCACAGAAGTCCCATGGACGTCGCCTACGCCCTGCGAGAGATATATCCTGGTATATACTCGTCTAAGAGGGTAGTACGGTCCCTTTCTATGAAGGATATCAAAATGACACCAGTACCGGGAGATCTAAAATACACACTGTATCTCACATTTACGCAGGAGGAGAAAGAATCTCTGATCGCGCAGGGATGGAGAGGAGAAACAGGCTCGAAGGTGCTGGCAATTCATGAGTCTCAGGGTCTGACCAGCGCGACCGTTATAGCTGCATGATAGCGTTTCGCACGCCGTCGTAGCAATATCTCGGCACACCGACACCTGCACATACTATAGTGAAGGTAAAGATGACGCGGTCAAAATGTTAATACGGAACGCGACGGAGGTAACGACAAAACGCATTGTGGAATATAATCTAAAGATGGCTTTGAAAGATAGGAACGCAGCGGTCACCTCTTCCACCATAGCGGTCATGCTATCACCCTTATCCTACTGCAAAATTCCTCACATCTCACATCAAATCAATTATCAATTATTATAAAATCTTAGCATGTACTTATTTATAGTTATGTAATTTAATATATATTGTAATGTGAAAAATTGTTAAATATACATATATAGACATTCGCTTAACCTTAGATCTAAGTAAAATTTTGTAAAATAATGTAAAGTTAAAAATATAATTTTCTATTATAGGTATTAATTGTATGTAAATGATAATGTAATTAATATATATGATAAGGAAATTAGATATAATAATACATTTAAAAAAGGTACGGACCAAGTGTCTGTAGTGTTAAGAAATTAAAAAAAAAAAAAAGACAAATTGTAAAAAAAAAATGGTACCAAATCGTAACGCGATGATTTTACAATATGTACTTTAATATACTAAATTCATTCTGTTGCTGTACTATAAAGATATTCTTTATTATATACATATATATGTTTTAAAACTGTGTAATCAAAAAACATACAAATTAAAAAAGAAATGGTAATATTTCTACAAAGATTCAATAATATTGTATAAATACTTACGATACATCCGGTGTAGTATTAGCCAAAAGTTTCACACAGTCAAGACAGCCCCGTGCAGCGGCATAGTGGAGCGCTAGGGCTCCGTTGTTCGCACGCCCGCCAGCCATTGCACGTCCACACCACCACCCCTCGACAGCTAAACGACCGCTCCTGTGACAAGAAATATTATGTTGTGAATATACTTTCCATTTAAGTATGATTAGAAATTTTAAAAATTGTTCATCATCATTGTGTCTGCCCCCAGACGCCTTTCCTAGAAATATTTTATATTTGGTTGCTTAAATCAACACTGCAATTCATCTATTAATAAGCTTAAATACCGTTTACTAATATAAAAACTTGTATTTACTATAACATCATAAAATCAATTAGACATAATTTCTACATATAGAAAGAAATATAAAAATTTAATATCCACTAAATATTATATAATATTTTATTATATAATAGAAAATTGTGTAAAATAATTTACATTAAAGTTTTGTCTTATTTTATTTATAATATACTCAATGTTTCATATAAAAGACATCAACGCGCAAAGTTTGAACAGCGCCATCTCTTCAAACCTTAAGACAGTACCAAGTAATATTATTAAGAAATTATTATTTAATTCGCCTACTGCTCACTAGATGGCGATTGAAAACATTTTGCTTGAGAGGTCGTTTTAAAAGGTTTTTTGTAGAATATGTATCGGTATATCATTTTATACTTGAATTTATTCATTACTTACAACGTTACAGAAAAATGGCCGGCCCCATTTTTTTTAATTATACCATGTTTAATCATGATAATGGAAAAAATACATTTTTAAAGAG
This sequence comes from Heliconius himera, assembly GCA_021202915.1. Taxonomy (NCBI): domain Eukaryota; kingdom Metazoa; phylum Arthropoda; class Insecta; order Lepidoptera; family Nymphalidae; genus Heliconius; species Heliconius himera. Next base: position 353,192 of record JAJHJA010000401.1, read on the forward strand.
TCAGAGAAAATACATTAAAAAAAATAATTAACTAAATATTTAAAAAACATGTCATTTGAAAATGCTTTACTATTTATTCTTTTATTTTGTTGTTTCTTCTTTTTATACATATAATAAATTAGCTATTATTATGACGCTCAAGTAAGTTATAGAAGTATTTATTTCTTAGTAGTTATTTGTATCTAAACCGGTGTAAAAAAATCAAGTAATTTGTTTGTACATTTATTTTATATTAAAGATTTTTTTTCTTCAAATGTATTTACTATTATTATAAAAAATGTGTAGATATTTGTTAATATTCTTTTTTACCAGCAAAAGACTTTTTGTATATTGTGTATATTCTAATCAATTGTATTCTATGTTATTTGTGCCAATACTGGTTTACTGCTTTTAATTATATTTTTTTATAACAAATTTAATATTTGTATAATAGACCGCTTGATAGAATTGAAGAAACCGCTAATTATGTATAAATAATTTTGTCTTATCGTACAATACCCTTTTTCAAATATTCAATATTTATTTAATATTTAATATGAAATATTTAATATTTTTATTTTCTTGTTTTGATAATGAGGCAAATTGCGGCGTTGAGTTCCTCCACTCAACACGCAATGTTTCAAGAATGAAAGTGGGGGAACGGAGTGTCTTAACATTTCATAATATTTGTCAGCAGCTATTACAAATACTACAAAATTAATGAGTTTCATTAATTAATTTTAACGCTATCGTGCTTTGATTAATTAAATATGCTTGTTACTTTGAAATCTACTCTCAGAATTGGATTTAAAATATGAAAAAAGGTTTCTGTTGTCACGTTGGCGCCACTCAACACGCAATGCCTCAAAAATTCGGCTAAAAGTAGGGAGTCGGTGTCTTACTTAGCACCAGGTTCCCTCTGTCTGCCATGCTATAAGCGGGATACAGTTGAGAACAAAGTGACAAGTCTTGGCACGCTCTCTCTTTTTGTCTCTACACAAAAAGAATACGTGTCAATATAGTAATATATACTGATAATTTATAGAACATATCGAAATATGAAGAAAATTTAGGTTAATAAATAATTAATATTTAGTTTTAGTTCATACTAATGTTATTCCGGATACGCAGGTAGACAGCGTGACGCGCCATTGTTGGTGCCCCATAAGTTCAATGACTAACAGTATTTTAAATGTATCATTGACAATTAGAGCATCCGTGTAAAATAGCCAACGAAGTTAGATTTTATTAATAATGCTAAAGAAAAACTTACACTTGTGGGGAACAGAGTGTCTTAACACTACGTTCCCTCTGCCTACCCTGCTGTGTGCGGGATGCAGCGTGGAGCTGATTTTATGAACAATAAAATAATAAAAACGAAGCTATTAACCCTACTACTACTTCTAAAAAACATTATTTTAAAATAAAATAAAAAATCAGCTTCACGCTGTATCCCGCACACAGCAGGGACGGCAGAGGGAACCTAGTGTTAAGACACTCCGTTCCCCACTTTCTGCCGAATTCTGGAGGCATTGCGTGTTGAGTGGCAGAACTCAATGCCGCGCTTAACCTCGACACCAGAGCGAAGAAATGGAAATATACATTTAAGTAAATATTTCATCTCCTCGAGTGGGGATCGAACCCACAACCAGTCGGTTTTACAGTCACACCTCGTGCCACTGCGCCACGACCGGCCTCAACATTATTTTTGTATAATAAAAGTAGCAAAATTAACAACACGATAAATATTCTGATAAGATTTTATAAACAAAAAGTTGGTTTTGTTTGGTGAATCACAGTTTTCACACGTTTCGTCTGAATAATATATAATCATATATTATTCAGATCGTGCGAATGTACATATGTTTTATTATGTTTATATATTGTTACTTGTATGTGTAATACTTCATATATATATATATATATATATATAAAGAGAGAGAGAGGTAGAGATGTTACGAAAACTATACGTTTACTGAAAATAACGCAAGCGCTTAGTTTCGTTTAAAGCTTTACACTGTATCCCACAAGTAACGTGGTAGGCAGAGGGAACGTGGTGTTTAGACACTCCGCTCGACTCTAATAATCGAGATATCGCGTGTTAAGTGGCATAACTCACTACTGCACTTTGTTTCGCTTACTCGCGTATCTAATTTTACCTAAATATATAAAAATAATGTCTTCGTTTCAATTACACGGGTTAAACAGAATTATTAGTGTATTTATATCTAAATATATAAAAAATAGTAACAAATACTTATTTACCTAAAATTTCCGGCGCGTAAGGCAATATCCAAAGTGTCGAGGTCCTCACTATAATCGTGGCACAATTCCAACGTAGAATTTCTGGCTTCGTGAACGTCAAACAACACTGTCCCATCACTATTTTTGTCTGTCATCACACTTCTATACGATCTGGTACCAAAGCTTGATACAGCTGGGGCACCACGAATAAATTTCCTAGGGGGCACATTCGCGCTTTGATTGGTGGATAAATGCTGCTTTCTAAGCCTTTTCTTTACATATCTTCTCATCCTCAAGGATAGCATAACTCTTATCCTTATATGACGCTTGATATTTCTATCGTAACGGATTTGTTCTTTTATTTTCCTATCCCGCTTTTTCCGTTTTGGCACCTCATCTATCCTCTCTAAAGTGAGCTTTCGCTCGAGCAATCGATTTGATTCAACACTTGGCGATCGATTGAAGAAATCCATGTTATTATTTTTCCAGGATTTACTCAGTGACCAGTTTTCGCCGCACGATGAGTTCTTGACTTGAATCGGCCTTTCGTATATATCGTCGTCCAGAGCAACCATTCGTCTTGATATTAGAAAATTATCGATATTCCGTCGTAAAGTACTGGTTTGAGAGGTTTCTGTAGTATTTATTAGATTTGAAGTGAGCGTTTCCGATTTATCAATATTATCACGATTCATTTTGGGTTCAGCAGTGACATCTTTATTTTTTCTCTTCGCCAAAGTCATGATACGTCGTCGCATGCCCGACATGTTGGTCAGCTCACTTTTCAAAAACGGCCCCTTCCTGTCCGACGTCATATCCGGAGACCAGGCGGCGTTTTCTGAGCAACTGCAGAAGTCCTTCAAGATCCTAGCTATAGCGTTGCAGCTGTCCACTTTAGGCCTCTCCTTAGGCATTTTACCATTTTTCTCCTTATTCGTCATTTAACTTGACGAATGATCGAGAGCACTCACTGTTGTACAATAAACAAGAATACATAAGCGATAGTGTTGTATGTAATTAGAAATGAGGTTTATTCGGTAACTTCCGTATTCTCATATATACAATGATGTTGCATAATTAATGTCAGAAGTGAAACATCTCGACTGCGGAGTGCGGAAAGAAGTCTCTGTACTGTTAACTCAGTCGCTGACATGTTAATGATGGTGAAAATTGGGAGTGCAATTAAAATACTTATAAGCCTTTGAATTTCGACAGTAAATTATATGAAGTAACTTTAATGTAAAAAATATGGAGATTTTTAGCTATTAAATAATTAAGGTCATACTGTTTTTGTGTTGATTTGATTACATGCTAGGTATGAGTTCACGTCCACTTCCGGGGATTTCAGATATTTAAAATGAAAAATGAAAAAAATAAACGAAATGTAGATAGCTAGGTGATTTCTTGAAAATTCTACAATTCCTTGTAACACGAAGCAAAATTGTATATGGCATCAATATGCGAAAATAGGGAAAAATATTTTCTTGTAATATTCAAATTATATATTAAGAGATACAAGCGTGACCGTTGATCGTATTATGACAGACTATATAAATCGCGTGATTGGCAATTTCATAAAAACATCAATCGATAGCAGTAAAGAAATTCTTATTGAATATAAATTATTACACGACAACTTGAAAATTAAGCTGTAAATGGCTGCTATATCCATTCATTTATATTTAATCGAAAAAAATATTGTTTATTTTTTTTTATATAATCTCATTATAGGATAATCTATAATCGATATGTAAAGTATTTTTTTTTATAAAATTCTAATAACCAAAGGAAACGAAACGTTCTGGAACATTACTATGAAAGCTAAGCTATTTCATGAATATTATATATCAAAAACTCTAACACTGTGAATACAAAAATTGATTCAACTTATATTACCTATTACCAGAAGCCAGCGACTTCATATGAACTCTACGACTCTTAGTAGCTTTTGTCAACTATTTCCATTTATAAACAGATGCCATCGAAAATTATTTAAAGCATCAAATAATATATGTCAAAATAAATAATTACTAAACAGGATGTTTTAGAAAACAAAAAAAAATAAACTTTCATGATAATATCTGCAATTGTTACAAGCAATTTATTATTTAACCTACTAGATATTGGGGAAAAAATGTTGGAATAATTTCACCAAAATGATAGAGCAACATATTACAAATTTACAGAAAACTCAAAAGTATTCAAACAAAATTCAAATTTGTCATTAAATTTCAGTCATTAAAGATAGTTCCAACCACCCCTGCTCAGTGAGCGTGTAATCACAACACGGTACGTATAGCGATTTACTTTCTAACATGCATATTGTTATTTTAATTACAAGTTGCCACCCTATTGATAATTATTACACAATTGCAAATATTCTCAAATATAAAAAATATTATAAATTGTATATAATATTATGTTTTTATCACTAAAAAATAACTTAAAAACATTGAAAATAACAAATTTCCGCGTTACGTTACCATTTTTTTTTCGTCGCATAAACAAAAAATATTAGTTTATTCAGACTAAGTTTTTTATTTTCTCAATGTTTTATTATATTTTTTTTTCACACATGATTAAATAACTAATAGCAACTAAATAACTCATGTAATTAAGACCATTAATTATGTATAGCGTCGAAACTAACCATTTCTAAGCAATCTCTAGATCTGTATGTTATTACATAAACTTGAAATGAAGATGCTCATAGGAATAAAGCGAAAGTTAATTACCATTGCATTAGATTATTCATGTATCTGATAAGAAAATTGCTCAAAATAGAAAAAAACACGCGCAGATATTAAAATACGTTTGGTAGCAAGATATATGTTTAATATAAATAATATTTATTATTTTAGGAAAGTAATTAATTAATGTTGATATTTAAATTTTGTTAATTGACATAATATTAATATATTGTAAATAAAGTTTGTATATTTATAAATATATAATTAACTACCATGTAAAACCTACCTAAACGCAAAAAAAATGTTTCCAAAATTCTTAATCATCTGCAATGCTAAAACCCTTATTGTCCTATATGAACATAGCATATACTAAAAATAAACAACAAAAAAATAGCAGCCATTTACACAAAAAAAAATCAACAAAAACCCGAAAAAAAAAACAAAACACAAACAAAAATACTAATCAATAAACAAAACTATCGCTTACGCAACACATAATTTCACATTCACTCTCACAGCACTACACAAAAATGTTAATTCACTTTCGTGCACGAAACTTCTCTGTTCCTACAATTAAGAATCTGTGCCATAAATTAAATTAAAAAATCAAAATGTCAAATCAGTTTGACGGTCACCAAATGTACTGTTAGTGTTAGTACAGTTGACCATGTCGAATTGCGCGTGTGTAACGACTGCGGGCGGCCTCGCTCTCCCATTCCTACATAGCTGATGATCGTCGATGGTTGATGGTAATTAGCAGAACAATGATTTGATTTACCTACAGATTATGACGCCGAAATACTTTTTTTTTGTCATTTTCGATGTTGACGTTTGTTTAGGCTGTTTGATGTTTGGCTGTTGTGTTTTTGTTTATATATTTTATTTGATGATTTATATTTTTGCTTTAAAAAACCAATGTTGGTACGTGGAATGTTAAACTTAGAATTGACTACATATTTTTAGGCTGTTTAAAATTATACTTAAGTGTGGTTCCCAGAAAACACTAATCATATTAATAATTGTATCGTCATGATCAATTAAACGCTTAAAATGAAAACTTGCGATTTTTTGCGTATTTTGTTGAAAACAACTATCAAATTAACTTTTTATTATGATATTTAAAAAATTGTAAATTACTTATGTTTTGTATCCAAGATTTATATGTTTTTGTCAGCACAGATAATAATATAGTAATTAATATTTGCACGAAATGCTACTACAAAGTTCTACAAATTGTATATATTTTTTTCCTAATTAACTATCCATAAATAAATATGTTTTTCTTTTAAAACTATTAATCATCGTATATTTATTTAACTATAATTTACAGTGACATTAATAAAACACATTCGGACACGATCTATTCGTGAACAGGTTTTTGTATCGAACGTTCGATTTTGGATAATTTAAACAAATAAAAAGTGAAATTGGTTAGAGAGGTCTATGCTAATTTACATTCACATAACAGCTGTAACTAAACTTTCAAGTTTTCGTCGAAACATGTAAGAAACGTGCTAAATAGCCCTTGATGGTTTATATCTGATAATCTTTTTTTTTAAGCTATCTCTAAGTAATCGGTGTGAACGTAAGAAAGTGATAAGTCTTGCAACTTCACTTTCATTTAACATGAATCAGCTTCACGCTGTATCCCGCACACAGCAGGGTAGACAGAGGAAACCTAGTGTTAAGACACTCCGTTCCCCACTTTCTGCCGAATTCTGCAGGCATTGCGTGTTGAGTGGCAGAACTCAACGCCGAAACATGAATTACCCCATATATTAAGTTCAATAGTAAAAAACGTCGCTTTTAGTAACGAGGTTGAATAAACGAAAACATTTGTTAGTAAAAGTAATTAAGAAAAAAAACATCAAATAAAAACCGCTATTTCCTTACCAATTTCAGGATTGTAGCTCAACGGAAGTATAGCTTATAAAGTTGGCAAACTTTAGTTTGCGAGTGAGTGTATGCACTCATTTTATATGAAATGAACTACATTTTTTTTTAGTTTATATTTGTTATCTGTAATCATTTTTATCTGTAATGTAAATATACGTTTTTCTTTTTCCGATTTTTTTCATTTATTTGTATTACAAGTTCCTCCTTCTTGCTAAATTTAAAAATTGTAGGCCTACGGGAAAAACGTTGAAATAGGTAGTACGCGATGAAGAAAGTTAACAAACTTAGGTCTTAAGTTTGCGGGTTTATGTACTGTTTTATACGAAATGAACTACAAATAAGAGTCAAAAACCATTTTTTTTAGTAATGGACCGTAGATCTGAATATTTAATAATACTTTCGGCTTGATACCTTCAAGTAATCTCAAGATCGACGGTCTTGACCGAAGGACAGACGGATTACAAAGTAATCCTATGAGTTCCGATTTTTCATTTTGTGTTACAGAACCTTAAAAATTAATCGAGTTTAAATATCTTCTACTTATCAAGGTCCTCCTGAGTCAAAAACTAGTACACTCATGTTTATGATTGACGAAATTTAAACTGTTCTGTCAGTTGAAATATACAATATGTACCTACCTCACCGAAATAAAGACAGACAGATTTTGATACTCAAATATTATGTAGTTCCAGCAACCTATAACCAATTTTACCTTTATCTGTGCTATAAGACGTTGCTGCGTACCAAATTTCAAGATTCTGAATTCAAGGAAAAGAGTTCACAGTACCCTATAGGTTTTAATTCCCTTACGAGTTTTGCAAATTTGCGGCATAAAAGGCAGAATTTTGAGATTATCACAGTTCTAAGGGACAGTAGACTTGAGTATTTGATATAAATTTCAGCTTGATACCTATACCTACGCGCGCTATTGAGAAAACGAGTCTTGACATACGGACCGACGGACTATAAAATGATCCTAGAAGAGTTCCGGTTTTTCCTTCCAAGGTACGGAACCCTAAAATTTACGTAAATTAGGTCGTTACGTCCAAATCTCAGCGTACTATCACGATACCCACCTTATATGAATGAAGTATGAATATGCACTTATATTTAAAATATTCCACATGCAAATTTTTTTTTTAAGAAAGGTTTATATAAACGTATATTATGTGGGTTGATAGCATTACGTACGTTTGATATGAAATGGTGAAACAAGTGAAAACCAGGAATAAGCACGCCCCGATGGTCATCTATTGAGGAATTGATGAATCTTATTGAACTACACATACCAATTTGTTTATATAATATAAAAGATAAAAGAAAACATTGTTATAAAAAATATTTTACATATTTTTTTAAATAAACTATTATACGTTAACAATTAGGTCATTAATGCGTCCAATTTAAATTGAATATTTTAAAAACTATATATATCAAACTATAATATTTTAAAATTGTCTAAAATATTAATTTAGCTTCACGCTGTATCCCGCACACAGCAGGGCCGGCAGAGGGAACTTACGTTCCCCACTTTCTGCCGAATTCTGGAGGCATTGCGTGTTGAGTGGCAGAACTCAACGCTGCGCTTAACCTCGACACCAGAGCGAAGAAATGGAAATATAAATTTAAGTAAATATTTCATCTCCTCGAGTGGGGATCGAACCCACAACCAATCGGTTTTACAGTCACACCTCGTGCCGCTGCGCCACGACTGGCCTCTGTCTAAAATATTTCATTAATAGCGTTCTCTCTTGCCAAAAGCTTCTTGTCGTAAAAAAAAATTGTTTACCGGAAATTCGCCTTGCAGAGTACATGTTAACAGAAAAAAAATAATTGCCATAATGTATTAATTATGATTTAAACGTATCTCAATAGCAACGTATGGCTTAGTTGGAAAGAGCGCTTGCACAGTGTCGTGTGTGTGGCGCGAGTTCGAGTCCAGCTACGTTAAAATAAATTAACATTTATCAATATTTCCCTTTCATCATGCATACTTAATTATAAACGTTTAAACCATTTTTCTAAACAACTTTCGATTATTTTAACAAGTAAATTTACCTTACCGTAATACAATAGTATCGCAGTTGAAAATTCTAATGATAACGCCTATTTATTCATATTCCATTTGCGATGAAATTTAACAAAGTATGGCATTAAACAAGTGCATATATTCCGCGCATTATTCTGCAGTGTAGGCACAGCGAATGGAGAGAATGTAGTGTCGATACATTCCATTCTCCATTTTCCTGGCAAATCTTATAACTTAAGCTTCTATGCCTAAAATTTTTATTTTCTAATGTAAGAGTTACGTGAAGTAATACGTTAAAATAAGTAAACACGATATTACGAAGCTTTCTACTTCGAAACTCTTTGCGAAATTGTATAATGGAGTGCGTTACTCTCAAACATCTATTGAGATTAAGTGATGTATGTATGCGTATGCGCACTTTAAATGCTAATTAAATGTTAGTACTAAATAATATGAGGACGCTAATGGAAACAATATGCAAATCTCTAAATTATATAACAAACAAAAACTTTAAGATTGAGTGTAGATTTGGGTACAGCACGCAAGAAATAATCTATTTATTTTGCCGATACATCAAGTTCTATTTTTACTACTATTTTGCGAAAAAATGTCAATATTATAATAATATTTAATTACACATGCTCTACGTTACCAACAAAATGTGAGAGCAGCGGAAAAAAATATTTAACAGTTATTTTAGAATATAATTTCTAAATACAAATATCATGAACATACAAAATGTCAAAAAACACAAATAATTTTCAGAAATTTAAAACAAAATAAACAAAAAAGTCATAGAAAACGGACATATTATTAAAAATTCTTCTCTATAATTAAACATCCCGTCTCCGCTCGTGCAAAACCAACGTCACACTTAATATTTTAAAATTAGCGCGAAGCACTAAATTACACAGACATACGGACAAAACAATAATTGTCTAATCCTATCATCTTATCGAGTAAAATTTTAATTATATTTTTCTCATGGTCCAATATCTACTTCCATATAGTAAGGTGTGCTTCATGTTAAGATGACCAGTATTAAATTTCGGTGGCAGGTCAAACAGTTCCCCAGAACAGCCAAAGTGTCAAGCCTTTCACAGATCATTAGGCCCCAAACGATTGGAACGGCTCTACGTTGTATGCGATTAAATGGATCAAGTTGATACTGGAGTGTACCAACCCAGAGGTGAGAACAGTACTCCATATGAGGCCAAACCTGGGCCTTATACAGAGCCAATCGGTGTTTTAGCGTGAAGTCCATCTGGCTCTGTCTGGCTCTGCTGAGTACCCCCAGTTTCTTTGAGGCCAACTTGGCCTTGCTTTCCAGATGATCGCGATACTGGCAGTCACTCGAAACGCTAAGACACAATATGCTCATACTGGGCGCGGCGTTGAGTTCCGCCACCCAACACGCAATGCTTCCAGAATTTGGCAGAAAATGGGGAACGAAGTTAAGCCGATTATGAAAAATGGATAAAATATGGAGCTTACGCTTACAGACATGTAATATAATCATAAAGTTTCATAACTTCGTTTATAAGTTAGTTAGCTTAAATAAGTTATCACGTGAAGTATACATTAATCTTAGGCATAATTAGTTACAATATTACAGTATGCAGGAAATCGAAGTTTTAACTAGTAGTTTGGTGTAAAAGACTACTGACTTTCCATACATAATGACAAACAGTAAATATATATTTAGTATGCAATGTATAACGTGATTCTGGTGCCTTGCGCAATAAAATGTAATCTAAAACATATTTATCTTACAATTTTATTTCGCTAACAGACTTTGATCGCTTAAACTTAAATCAGCTTCACGCTGTATCCCGCACACAGCAGGGTAGGCAGAGGGAACCTAGTGTTAAGACACTCCGTTCCCCACTTTCTGCCGATTTCTGGAGGAATTGCGTGTTGAGTGGCAGAACTCAACGCCGCGCTTAACCTCGACACCAGAGCGAAGAAAATGGAAATATAAATTTAAGTAAATATTTCATCTCCTCGAGTGGGGATCGAACCCACAACCAGTCGATTTTACAGTCACACCTCGTGCCACTGCGCCACCACTGGCCTCAAACTTATACTTATATTATATAAAAAATATAAAAAATGTTTACATGAATTGTAGCCTATGTGTTATTCTGATGTATGAGCTATATTACTGAAAAGTTTCATCAAAATCCGATCTGTGAAAGGTTTGGCACTCTAGCGGTTCCTTCCGTGTCATCCACCCTGACAAATTTACTAATGTATAATTATAGGTCATTATACTAATCCTAAAATATGTGGATAGCTTCGGGGGAGGCCTATGCTAAGGCAAAACAATCTTTGCCAGTGTCAATATTATAAAAATCTATATATTATGATTATTTAGATTGTTAATAAAGGCTTTATTTATTTTATTTATTTATTTATACTAATTCTAAATGGTAGGATATTTTTGTGTTGTGTTTGTATTTAAATATCGATGTGTTTTAGTTTTAGTATTGATATAATTTTATATCAATATTAAAACTTTATTATATTTAAAAGTTTAAATTTAAAATAATATACATTTAAACTTCTAGATATAAAGTTTTTACTTTATATTTAAAAATAAAGGTCAAGAACGAGAAGAGGCTGTCGTAGTGGCAACGGAACATTTTATTTTTTATTTCCTCGCCCTGCTATGAGGTAAACCGCGGCGTTGAGAACCGCCACTTAACACGCAAAATTCGCCAGTAAGTTAGTAATGTTGTATCTTAGGTTCCCAGGTTTCAAAAGTAAACTATAAGCAACTGTAATTGTATTGTATCAAAGTTTTCATAAATAGTATTTAAGAAAAGTAAAATTTCAATATGTCGTGAGGCAGTGATGGGTGACGTAAGCGAGAGCACGAAATAACGATACTGAACCGTACAAAGATGGCACGCTATGTTTTAACAGATCAATCTCATCATGCCATGTTTTAATGAAAGATTGATTGTATTGCCTTATCATTTTTTTTATAAAAAAAGTAAAAGTAGAATCACTTTTCCAGTTCGACGTATTTTATAAGAGTTTTAATCAGTGATGTTGATGAAAAATTGCAGAGAAAATAATCTCAAACAAAAAATATTATAAATATAATAATAATAATTTAATTTATAGACATGTTAGTTACGTTTATATTTTTAGATTCATATTGTACCCCTCGTACAGCAGGGAACCAGTGTTGAAACACTCCTTTCCCTACTTTCCTCGAGTGGGGATCGAACCACAACCTGTCGCGTTTACAGTCACACGCATGTCCTCTTGCGGCACGACATGCCTAAATACGATAAGATCTCGTATAGATTTTACTTTAAATAAGTACCACACGTCTCATCTTAATATTTTTTAAAAGCTCTTTTTTTAATTAGAAAAACTCTTAAAACAGACATATTATAATATAATAATATTTTATCACTTTATTATCATAAATAAAAACAATTAAAAAAAAACAATGTTACCAACATTTGAACACAGTGGTGCGAGAACGAATCGGTCATCTCTTTCCGTCGGAAGTTGTCCAACAGCCATATTAGGAACAACGCTACTATAATATACCACATTACGAGTCACCTTAGGGTCAAAAATCACAGAGTAATTATGGCGTTTACATCAAAATAAATATGTAAACAAATATAAAACTGTATACACTATAGGTTTATTGTGAACGAAATGCAAACATATTGTGTTGCGTGAAAGCAGTATAAGAAAGACGACGCTTGAATGCTTTGTTGTAGATTCTCAGTAACGTACCAGTATTGCAGTGGCGCTGCCATCGTTAGAAAACAGTAATGGGTGCGTAAACTGAGTTTTACTTAAATAAACATACATACATACATACATACTTACATACATACTTACATACATATCTCTAATGCACTGTTTCCTTCTAATAATGACAATGGTTGTCAGTTTTTTGTGTCGTATGATCGATTTGAGATATTCTTTATTGTTTAATCTCTTATAATTTATATATTTATTTGCGATGTTTAATGAATGTAACTTACTTAAACATGTTATAGAGTTTTGTTACAGTATATTACAATGTAATTAACTAATAAACACATAATAAAAGACAAATTTTCCATACAAAATTTCATACTTTATTGGTAAAAAAGAGAAATAAATAGAGAAAAATTAATAAATAAATAAATAATGTATAAAAAATGATAGATAAGTAAATGATTAAATAGATAAATTATAGCAAATTAATTAAAAACATTCAAACATATGAAAAAAAAAATATAAATATCTACACTTAGGTTACTCTGTACATTTAACTGAGCGTATAGTTTTGGGAGTGAAATTGTAGTACCACGAATCAATGTTAATTTGACAGATCTATACAACTACAAACTTTTTTTATTCTATATAAAAATATTCTAATAGATTGTTCTAATAAAGTGATAATAATTACTGTTGTCCGAACTAATTTCTTTTTTATATCTATGCATATGAATAGATGCGTAAAAACCTGCATTGAACCTGCAACCTTAGTTCACTCTATTGCGTAAACACTTTTTTTATGAAACTTATGGCCATCGAATCTTTTGTTATATAGATATCAGAATTAAAAGAAAGCAATTAAAAAAAACAGAAAAGTAAAAAAAAAATATTTAATTCCTTTACAAAAAATTTTATTCAAAAGTTATGATACAATACTTATGGCATGATATAAAACTATAATATATTCGCTATATTTCAACGAGTTAATTTATTATAATAAGACAAGCGCCTATTGCATTACGTTAGGTAATAATGTAATGATATCCAACAGCTTGACACTCGATGGCACTTTCACAAGCTTTTACTTATAGTTCAAGGCTCTTCTTATTAACGTTTGACGCCATATCACAATTATAGTATGTATGGATACTATATGATAAAGTCTAAAAATCCTGTATAAAAATCCATAATCCAATGTGACTGTAAATGTGACTGTAGATTCGATCCCCACTCAATAAAATGTTTATTTGAATTTATATTTTCATTTCTTCGCTCTGGTGTACAGAGACAAAGCGCGACAGTGAGTTCGGCAACAACTTCTTATTTTCCGCCAGAATTGGGCGGAAAAATGGAACGGAGTGTCTTAACACTAAATCTTCTCTGTCTACTCTGCTGTATACTACAGTATTTTACAGTACTATAATATTTTTACAGCCTATATTTTATCATTGTGATAATATTAGTTTCACTCCGCCTCCAATGCTGATCTACAAAAATAACAGAAATTCAGTCAAACGCATTTTTATTATAAGCACGCTGTACATTATGACTTCTAAAAAGCAGCGCCATCAAGAGCTTAAAACGGTAAACCTACATATGTGTAGTAATTACAAGTAAAATACAATACACGTAGAGTACTCGTAACATATATTACTCACGTTAGATGGTAGCGCTGCGCACGCGCCGTTTACGCACGTCTCTTTCATTGTTTACTATATTTTTTTTATTTCTGTACTGTTTTTTTTTGGGTTTTGTTTTTTTTTTTAATTTAAATAAGTTGATAACTTATATTTAAGGGAAAAATGTCAGTCTAATATAATTATATATTAGTTTGAAGTGGAGTATCTTTGTTTTTAATTGTATATAGTCCAATATTAGAACGTCAACAAGTAATAATAGTAATAAGTTTATTTACAATTATATTGTAATTTTTTCGCCTAAGTGTCGAGGCAAAGCGCGGCGCTGAGTTCTGCCACTCAACACGCAATGCCTCCAGAACTCGGCGGAGAGTGAGGAACGGAGTGTCTTAACACTAGGTTCTCTCCTTCTGCCTTCCCTGCTGTGTGCGGGATACAGCGTGAAGCTGATTTGATTTGATTTAACAAGTAATATAATAAGTGACACGACATTTAGTCGTGGCACAGGGGCACAATGGTGGGACTGTAACGCGACGATTACAAGTTTAATCCCTATTCGTGGAAATGAATTATTGTTTATCAATATCTCAACACGCAGTGCCTTAAAAAAATCTGCGAAAAATGGGGGACAGAGTGTCTTAACACTAGGTCCCCTTGCCTACCCTGGAGCGTGACATTAAAAAAATACATTGCAATATGTTGATAATTATGTATCTATATATTTTTTGTGTGTATATTCATTCAAAATAATAGTCATAGACAGTACCTACAACCACCAATAAAGCTATCGATTGACGTTAACTCTATCAAAAGGTAATTTAGCATCGCTTAATATATTATTATTTATATAGAGTTACAAGCCTGTCATCCCATCGATAGCCCACATTTATACCCGTGTTTATACCTATCAATAACCCATGTTTACACCTTAAATAATAACAACATTTACAAGTAGAACAAAAGCCACAATAAAAAGTAAGTGAGGAGACAATTCGCGATCAACATTTCTATGCAGCCGACCTAGAAACCATCGCGGTATTAAATGAGAGACGTCACGATCAAAGAGATTGTAATAAAAATTAATGAATATACAAATAGTAAACTTTCTAAACGCGGAAGAGGATATGTGTGTATGTAATTTTATGTTTAGCGTTTTCTTAGAACTTATAAAGATAAAGTATGACGCATTTGAAAAATGTAGAGATTCTAGAGTTTATATTGGATTCTGTCATTCAGACCCAATACCATTAAGGTATCTCCGCTTATATGAAGTTTGAAAGTAATGATCACATCTTTTTGAGCTTTATCTTTTAACTCTCATATATGTAAGAGAATAGACACAGGCTGAGAATGGAGAGCGGCTCCATTCTCAGTCTGAAATTGAAACATTCGATGTTGACTGTTGGATTAACTCAATACCGCACCTTGTTTTCCTAGAGGATGAAAAAAAATAAAAGTAATTAATTTCTCTAAGTTTAAATCGAACCTATAACTATCACGCCTACGATAACATATATAACATACCATATCTTATATATTAGCTTGGTTTTTCTTTATATGAAATAACCTTTAAGGATATATTTCGTAAAAGCCGAAGTAGACGACAATATTTTTATTATAACATACTTCATGGAAACTGACATTTTGAAAATTTAATATACATATAACCACTATTATCTGTAAAGGTATTTTTTTATTTCGGGAGAAGATGTAATGTAAAAAGACATTTTTGTATACCAAAAGAATATTTTACATTAAAGAAGGTTAGAATGTACCTAACCTAGATGTTCAGTATACGGTTAATTAATGGAGCAATATCTTCAATGAGTATTGACTGTAACCAATATTGCACGTGGTATTAATATAAAAAATAATAACTACTTTTTTTTCAATGATTACTTAAATTTTAAAGTAATTATATAAACAATTATATAAAATTGCAATTATACCGTTTTTACATGAAATAAATTATAATTAAACAAGTAAAGGAATCGATATTGCGTACTATTAAATATTCAACTTGTTTTTATATTAAAGTAACTGTAATCGATTAATTTAGAATTTTAGAACATAAACTTTTCAAAGATAAGTAAATCGATTTTAGATATGAGTGAAATATATTATCTGTATTATACATATTATTTCGTTTTTAATGTATGTACATTTAATCGTTTTATTGGACATTTTAAAATGTAGATAATGTCTTAATTTAAACCTCATATTAGTAAAATTGACCTAAGTAGTAAAATTTTATTATTTCTATATTTTTTACTCTTTGAGAAGCATAGCGCCAATTTTACTAAGCTAAAAATAAAATCGCATATTTTCTAAATGTGAAATAGCTACCCGCTCGCGGCTTCGCCCGCTTGAATTACTTACACAATTATTAATATTCTAATAACATTATCAATGGTATCAACTAACTGGAGTGTTGATGGAACCAGGACATGTACATTAAATAAACCATTCAAGGATGGTTGGATGGTTTCTAACAGGCGCTGGTTCTAGTCACGCTACGTTTTTTTTATTTGGGAACACTAGTTAACACTAGATTCCCAGGTTACCTCTGCCTATCCTGCTTTGTGCAGAATACAGCGTGAAGAGAATTTTTTTATAATTGTTCCAAAAATTATTATTATTTTTTTTTTATATTCTAAGCCTATTTCATTTTGTGCTTTTGAAATTAAAATATATCGTGCATATAGCGTAAGTCTAATCGACAGCAATTTCACCATAACGGTGCACTGACGAGCCGATCATGCGCTCCCAGTAAGTAGCTTACACTAAATTATTACTATTTACTAAGTAACAGAAATATTATAAATATTCTATTTCACTTAAAACTAGAATGTCTGTTTAGATACTAACTGTGCAAATATGGAAAGCAGAAAATATTGTAAATATCCATACAAATTATTTTTTTTTTTGTAATTTTTGTGGAGTTTTTTTTATTATTCAATATCTTTATTTCTTCTCTCTGGTAAGGAAAAGAGCGCATTATAAGTTCAGCCACTCAACACGCAACCCCTGCGGAGGAAACTGGAGAACGGAGTGTTTCTACGGTTTCCTCTGCCTACGAAGTTGAAACAGAAACATCCTACTTAAATAGCGTCTGCCTATCTAGAATAGTGTCTTGTCACTAGCTTCTCCCTTCCACCACAAAAAGTATAAAAAATATTATAAAAAGTTTAAAAACACCTATATACTGTTACAAGCATATTACTCTGATTTATGACTCGAGCAACGAGCTGTCATTAAGATATCGATTTATTCATGTCATCGATCGTGATCGCGCGCGTTCGATACACCATACTCCATTTACCCATGTGTCTTTCACGCACGTTTTCTATGTTCATTTTTTATGTATATTAGGTATATGATGATGTTTTTGTATCGAGTTATTTATCGCCAATATCGATTTCTCTTGATTTCAAGTTAGTATTAAGTTTATATACGAAAAGTTTTCAATGGTCATGTATAGGTAATTATTATTTGTAAAATTTGTTGATTGTGTGATAATTGAGAGATATAAACTATTCCGCCAGATAGACAAAGGGCGGTGTTAAGTTCCGGCTCGGATTATGCACATTGCATTTTTCGCATTGTTCTCTCTCCCTACCTTGAGACGTGAAGCTTTAATTTATGAATAAAAAATGGGTTTATAACAGTCTATAGGATAGAAATATACGTAAATAAACGCCTCTTACTGTTACTGTACACGTAACGTAACTTTTTTTTTTTTTGTTTTTAATGAATTTGCTTACTACATCATCTCTACCCTGAAAAATGATATAACACTAAAATTAAGAGTACTTCTAACAATTACCGCAAATTTGAAGTCAATACGAAAAAAATATTTCTTAACATCCTTGCCAGATTAAGTGGATATAGGGAGTTTGATTTTATGAAATTCAGCCATCTTAACGAAAACAGAAGTAACGCAATATAAAATGACTCTTTGGAAGTTCATAATTTATTTCTATTTTACTTTTTAAGCTGCAAGAAGTTGTTGCATTATTCTAAAATTATTACTTTTTTTAGAAAAATATAATTTCTGAAAATTATTGATAGCCTACTCCAGAAATACATCGCACATATATTACACAAATATATTATTGGTAAAAAATCAATCAATATTAATTAAAAATATGTTTACAAAGTATCAAAACACCTTACATTTCCAGTCATAGAGTGTATAATCCAGCCTACGCGGCATAGAGCCCGTCCCAAAAACAATCAGAGCATGCCCACTGTTTTTACTCCAACCGTACATTAATTGGTATGAAATGGCGATCAAATCGCGGTAATATACATGTTCATGTTACGTTGAAATTATCACCTTTTTTTACCTAATAGTTACATGGATTTTGCAATATTTGGAAGATTTTGTAGAACTAAAAAAATCAAATCTAAATCAGCTTCACGCTGTATTCCGCACACAGTAGGGTAGGCAGAGGGAACCTAGTGTTAAGACACTACGTTCCCCACTTTTCGAAAAGTTCTGGTGGCATTACGTGTTGAGTGGCGGAAATCAACGCCGCGTTTTGCCTCAATCTCATTTGTAGATCTATTATGGTAATTTATTCGTGAAATGTTGCTTTTTTTTAACTGAACTGTCATGACGCAACGTGTTTTGTTTTTTTATGATATTTCTACCCAAGTTTCAAATTAACTAAATATTTTTATTAATTTAGCTCAATTTCCGTTAAACCAGTAACTGTAACCATATTTTTTTTTCTATGGTAATATCTACGCAAGTATTAAATATTAAAAGTTAAATCTCCTACAGTCAAATGATTGATTATATTTAAAACATTTTTCTCTATTAATATGTTCTAGACATATTAGGAAGAACCGTGAAATTTACTTAATAGATGCATATACTCCTATATAAATAAATTGCTAAAATTGCGAAAAAAAATATATAAATGCCTATAAGATTAATTTAAGATTACCTACTGTATATTCAAGAGAAAAAAAATATATTCAAACTCTCTACAATTTGCATAAATAATTAATTAGTAAGTAAGATTTTTGAATGTCTTAGCGGTGACTCTACTTACTCAACTGAGCGAAAACTTGAATTTCTTTAAAAAAAATTGCAAAAATTATACTGAACAAAAGGAAAGTCATCATCATACTACAATCATTTTACTTAATCTGTGAAATTTACCATTTTTTTTTTCATAAATATGCAGATATTAGAGACTATAAAGCCAAACTGTATGTTTTTTAGCTATATTAATCACAGCTAACGATGATTTTACATGGCGAAAAAAAAAACCCGCGGTCTTTCTTGCAAGAACAGGAAAATGAAATAGATATCTTGATAACTCATTCCCCTGAGTGGGGATTGAATCCATAATTATCGCGTCTACAGCCAGACGCTGTCACACTGCGCTATGACGGCCTTTAAAATTACTCTAAATATAATCTTGCCACAATCGAGAACCGAATTTACGACCATCACGTATGCAGCCAAATATTTAACGCTGCGATAGAGTCGTAGTGGCATGTGAATAACAACTAAATATTAATAATAATTGATTGTACATCCATTAATATTACTTTTTATTGAAATTCCTTATAATTTGTAATTTTATAACTGTTAATTATTAATAACTGTTATAAATCAATGTTATAGCACTGTTCCGTATTTTTATTTATTACTTTTGACTAATTCGGTGTGTTAATACAATAAATTAAGCAAAAAAATATTGTTGTTACGATGATTTTTACATTATTCATATACGAATTGCTAGTTTCATATACAGCGATACTCGCAACATAGCGCCTTGTTACTTAAAGAAATTCATTCAACCTGGTTGGGATTGAACCCACAATTGTCGTAGAGACAGACGCTGACTCTTTATGACCTCAAAATAAAATTAATAATCTCATGTTTTTCTGTTACAAATGAAAATTAATTTCGAAAAAACTATTTAATATTTTCATTTTCTCGCTCTGGTAACGGGGCAAACCGCGGCGTTGAGTTTCGCCATTCAAAACACTGTACTTCAACAAAAAATTGTATTCAGCAGAAAATGGGAGACGGAAGTATCTTAAGACTAGGTTCCCAGGTTCCCTATACCTACCCTGCTATGTTCGGGATAGACCGTGAAACTATAAAAAAGGAAGATCAATATTTTATCTGCACTAATAAACACAACGGAAACATATTTTATTAATCATTTAGCACATCCCTATTAAGAAGTATTAGAGGAGATACAGGTTAAAAACTGTAAACTTATAATGATTATATCATTTGCCCAACGGTTTTCATAATCTTGTATCTAGCGTAACGTTCCTTTGCACGCACCCGTGTCAGTTTTGTTTATGAACTACCTGTCACTTATTAGCGCACACTCCATTTGATGTATTAATAAGGAAGTTGAAACTGTTATTTTACAAGAAGTTTAAATAATAATTTATAGAATAATAATAATATATCAATTAAGAATATGTTTTTTTAGCTTCACACTTTATGCTTCACATCGCAGGGTATGTCGCTTCGTTGCCCATTTTTCGCAGAATTCTGGAGGCGCTTTTCCTCAACACCAGAACGAATGTTCAATTAAATGTTTCATTTCCTCGAGTGGAAATCGAACCCACAGTCACACATAGTGCCCCTGCGCTACGACTGGCCTCAATATATAAAAAATATCTTTTGAAATATTTCTTAAACATAGGTAATATTTGGAAGGATAAAATAATTTAAAGCTTTTTTACAAAAAAGCTTGAATTTTAGTTTTTATATAAATTATTGTATCTTATATCTTATATGCATATAGTAATAACATATAGAACGATTTAATATTTTTATATTTTAACATCATATATCTAGAAAACAATATCATATAATAATTTTTAATTTTCTTTATCTTATTAGTTTAGAAACTAATGTAAACAAACTCACCAAAAAAATTGCAATCCAACAAAATCAAAATCACATCACACACAGCACAGATATAACAAAAATCCACATAAACTTTAACAAATATATCTTTGTTGTTTTATAAATTTAAAAAAAAGAACAAAAATCGAATTCTAAATTCAAATGAGCGGTCATCAACGCGCGTTTGTGACTTCAGTCGGCCGGCGAATGCCGTGATCGTCACAACACGTATAGCACGTTACGTAGCGGTGTTACGGTAATATTTAAATATTAGTAGCATAAATTCCGTGTGGGATATATTATTATTCATATCCGTCTTTTGACCTTTCTATAGATTTAAATTGATTGCAATTTCGTTTTGTTTAATCATCCATTTGCGTATTTTCTATTTATACGGTTTAAGTAACTTTCTTCTTATTTTTTTTACAACATTTTGCTTGAGTTTGAGTAGAATTAGTAATTTTTTTAACAAACAAATTTAAATTATGATTAAAAAATCTATATAACTATAGTACCTTTTCGCGCTTATTTCTACATGATCTTATAAATTTAATTGTTTGTTTTTTTCTTACTATTATAAACAGATTATTCTGATATAGAGTCCTTTATAATTTTAAAATTTTATTTGTTAGAGTACAAATCATAATATAAAAAAAAATGCTTATTACACTGCATATTTTTTAGCGTCACGCTGTACCCTGCACATAGCAAGGATGGCCGAGAGAACCTGGGAACCAAAGACACTCTATATCCATTAAAACACTTCCTCACCTTCTAGTAAATTTCGGAAGGTTGCGAGTTAAGTGGCGGGATTCAACGCCGCGCTTTGCCTCGACACCAGGGCGAAGAAATGAAAAAATTAAATGTTTCATTTCCTCGAATAGATCCCCTCGAATTTTGAATGGACAACACGTCGCGTTTACAGTCGCTACATAAGCGAATACTAAATCTTTGTATTTATTTGTTCCATTTATGGATTAAAAATATCTTATTTAATTTGAAATTTAGAATTTTTAAATATATATATATATATATATATATATATATATATATATATATATATATATATATATATATATATATATATATATATATATATATATACTAATCAACAGAGGAAGGAAGTACTTCATACTTATACATCAAAATTCAAAATCACTACTATACCGGATATACTAAGTTTGTTCTCACGCAATTAGTTAAATAATCAAATACACAAAAATTTACAATATTGCTTGGATATTTTTATTTTAAGTATTATATTGCAATCTTGGCGGCGTTGAGGTCCTCTACTCAACAGGCACTGCCTCCAGAATTCAGTGGACAGTGGGGAGCGGAGTGCCTTAATACTAGGCTCCCTCCCGCTGTCTACTCTGCCTCTCATCCTCCTCCAACTTAGTGTTAAGACACTCCTTTCCCCCCTTTTAAACAACTTTGGCACTAGTATAGATTTAATTTATGACCAAAACCCATATTCTTATCACTTATGTTATCAAAAGACAGCCTGTCATCTTTAAAATGATGATACTACATAATAATTTCCGTAATGTAACGTAAGAGGTAACAACGAGTCGTCACAAGTGGAGATTATGTGTTGCGAAATGCGAAGTTGCGATTAAAATCATATGTGTTTTTTGTCTGTTAAGTAAGACATTCTAGAAGAAGATGCCTCGATGGCGCAGTGCGGCAGTTTGTTTATACGTGATTGTTGTAGGTTCCTTTCCATTCGGGAGAATGGCTGTTTAGTAATATGATAAAATTTTACCAATTCTTGATCTGGTAAGTGCAGTAAGCAGTGTTTACAATACCTTCAAGTAAAATATGCAAAAAAAAAACGGGTAATAATACATTTTCTGAATTTACTATACTAGAGAAGTTTGTTACTACTTTAATATACTAGAGAAGTTTGTATACGAAAATAAATATTTTCACATCGCGTTTTCATGAGATTGATTGGGAATAAACTATAATATAACTTCACGCTGTATTCCGCAGATAGCAGCGTAGGCAGGGGATAAGATACCCCGTTCTCATTAAAATACTTCCGTTCCCCACATTCTTCGATTAGACTTCTTACATTAGAGGAGAAGGCATTGCAATTTGAGTGGCGTAACTCAACGCCACGCTTTTTGCATTTTGCACATTTTCTTTAATGGGAATCGAACCCACAACCATTTGTGTCTACAGTCACAAGCTTTTGCCTCTGCTCTACGACTGGCCTCAGAAAGTGTAATATATGTTGAAAAATAACGTAAATGTCGATCTAAATACATTCAGGTTTCGAGCTTTCATCATGCCCATAATAAGATAATATCAACAAAAAAAAGAAGTAACAAGTCCAACAGTCTGAACAGCAATAAGATATTTATTTAGAAATTGGATTATAATAGAAAATGTTGAAAAACCGGTACTGCCACCAGTCACGGGAAAGTATTGTTTACTTACTCTTCACTACGACGTATTTTATTTAGATGTTAAAATAAATCAAATCAGCTTCACGTTGTATCCCGCTCACAGCAAGATAGGCAGAGAGAACTTAGTGTTAAGACACTCCGTTCCCCACTTTCCGCCGAATTCTGGAGGCACTGCATGTTGAGTGGCGAAACTCAACGCCGCCCTTTGCGTCAACACCAGAGCGAAGAAATGAAAATATTCGTTTTAAATAAATATTTCGTTTCCTCAGGTGGGGATCGAACCCACAACCAGTCGGTTAACAGTCACACTTTGTGCCCCTATGCCCTGCCTGGCCTCGGATTATATTCGATTATACTCGATTATACATTATATTTAGATATTACTTTTATTTTATCTCTTTCTTACTGCAAAATTGGTATTAAATTTAAAAGTTATAGTAAAGAGTTCGAGCTTTATTATTACTGAAAATCTATATTATAATATTCAAATTGTTTTTATTTTTTCAGCTCATATGCACAAAAATGTGATGCTGAGTTATACTTGACTCAAGCAAGCAACGTCTTGAAAAAGTTCAGAAGTAGAAAAAGGATTTTCCTAACAACAAAGTAAGTTTCTTTGCCCGCACGCAAGTTCACACAAGTAAACTTAAAAATACACCAAATTTTATATGGACTGTAGAGTGTACGTACAAAATATAATAAAATAATGATTATGAGGCCAGTCGTGGCGCAGTGGCACAAAGTGTGACTGTAAAACCGACTGGTTGTGGGTTCGATCCCCACTCGAGGAGATGAAATATTTATTTAAATTTATATTTCTATTTTCTTCGCTCTGGTGTCGAGGCAAAGCGCGGCGTTGAATTCTACCACTCAACACGCAATGCCTCCAGAATTCGGCAGAAAGTGGGGAACGGAGTGTCTTAACACTAGGTTCCCTCTGCCTACCCTGTTGTGTGCGGGATACAGCGTGAAGCTGATTTTAATTATGATTGTGATAATATTTAATTAAATTATGATAATATTATGATTGTATATATAAAACTTTTCTTGAAACTTCTCGGAGCCGGAAAAGATGAAATTTTCCATTTCATCAATCGTCAACTATTTATAATCCATAAGAAAAAAGAAGGAAATTGAACGTACGGCTTACATAAATAACATCGAAGCGCTGTAGACTACTAAGCTTTATATAGTTTCACATATCGCCCCTGTAAAATTCTTGTGTTATACTTATTAATATCTTCTAGGAATACTTAAAACGGAAGTACGATTTTATTTATATACAAATAATTTTAATATATTTTCACGCAATGAAGATATACTACTAATAATTATTAAAAGTAGGCTGTCGTGTAGAAGCAAGCGTGATATGCTACTCAGTAATATTTAATATTTTAATTTTCTCGGTCTGGTACGAGATATAGCGTGGCGTTCAGTTCCACAATTCTACTCCATAAAGCTGTGCAGACAAAAATATAATAAGCACAATATATCATATTTCCTAAGATATTTTTTCAAGAAAATGTTTAAAAAAAATCTTATTTAGATTTCCTGCACATTAGGACCAGAAAACGATTAAATGTTGAACTAATAAACATTATTTACCAGATAGAGCACCACTTAGCATTCCATAGATTCACCGTACGAGTATAGGGTACGGGTATCGCGTTGTAAGCTTTTTTAATTGCAGCATTTAATTTTAATTTGCAGGTATAAAGCTCAGAACTCCTATACCTGACTAATTTCGAAAGAAAGATTCTAATAGTGCCGCCCTCGAAGTACGCTCTAGAAATGCTGTTTGCTGATGGTAGTTCTAGACAGGCCAAAGTTTTTTAGCAAACTATAGAGTTTAGAACTATTTGAACTATTAGCAGCGGGAACCTAGTGTTAAAACACTCCAGTCCCACTCAGTCCCCCGAACACCGCCAAATTTTCCATACATTGTGTGTTGAATGGCGGAGCTCCACGCCGCGATTTATCTTGACACCAGAACGAGGAAATAAAAAAATCATGTCCCTGCGTCAGAATCGACCCAATATCCGCGTTGACACTCAGTACACTGTACCGCTGCGCCACGATGGCCTCAAGAAATAGAAAGATTTCACTGTATAAATTTAAAAACACGTAATAGATCATCATATTCGTTACAAGCAGGTGACTAAATCAGAAAGTGGCCAACTGCACTTAAAATACGAGTATACCCACACCCGACATTTAAATCACCAACTATGTATACTTTTGATTTATTATTATGCTAAATTATGTATAATATGTATGTATAATTATACAATAATTTCTTAGTTACGTCGTATACGCAAATGCGTGTGAAAGTACGGCCGGTTTTATTTTTAAGTTATTTTTAGTTTTTACGTTTATGTAACATGGTCAAAATATATTTATAGACATCAGCTTTACACTGTATCCCGCACACATTAGGGTAGGCAAAGGAGAGTGTAGTGTTACACTCCGTTCTCCCCAACTCGACGTGCAATAGCGCCGATTTTTTTTAGGTATTGAGGTGGAGAACTAAACGCTGACTTTTGCTTTGTTGCTTAGAGCGAGGAAAAGGAAATATTAATAAATAATAATTCATTCCCTCCAGTGGAGATCGAATACACAACTGTCGCGTTACATTACCTTTTTGCCCCTGGGACACGACGGCCTCACAAACGGTGAAATCTATTTCTCTTATTAATAGAACTAGGTGAAGCTACGACCAGATAAATTAGCATTTATTTTTGGGCATATAATATAAAATAATCCGCCCTTTTATGTGTTGATTTAAAAAAAATGTATTATAATTATTTCTTAGCCCAACACTAATGCCCACTGAACTACGATGAGGTTAATAAATGCAACTAATTCTACTGTTAAGTATAAAATGTTGAGGTCGCTGAGGCCGTTATGGCGCAGTGGTACAAGTGTGTGACTCTAAAATCGATGGTTTCGGGTCCAATTCCCACTCGGGGAACTGAATTATTATTATTTATAAATATTTTTATTTTTTTGGTAACAAAGCAAATCGCGGCGCTGAGTTTTGAAAATCCGACGTAAAAGGGACTGTCTTTACACTAGGTTCCCTCTGCCGATCCTGCTCTTTAAAAGATACAGCGTGAAGCTGAAAAAAAGTAGAAAATGTTTGTAATTTTTATCAAATACTTATATTTAACATTTGTCTAATACTAAACTGTATAGCTTTTAGGTTTTAAAACAAAAACTTCCAGATTGCAGACCAAACGCGTCAATTATTTTTTTTTTAGCTTTAAGCTTAAGCAGTAGCAGTGTAACCAGAGAGAACGGAAACACGGAAAAAACGCTTCGGTCTCCCCACA
Source organism: Heliconius himera (assembly GCA_021202915.1). Classification (NCBI taxonomy): domain Eukaryota; kingdom Metazoa; phylum Arthropoda; class Insecta; order Lepidoptera; family Nymphalidae; genus Heliconius; species Heliconius himera. The sequence continues at coordinate 380,046 of JAJHJA010000401.1, forward strand.
CCTCCCCACCTCTCCTCGAAATAATTTAATTGGTTCTGTGTAAACCACTTTTAAACATTTTTTTTACTTTGTGATTCATATCAGACCTATAAATATACACCAATCAAAAATTTATCTATGTATTAAAACTTACGTAATTTCTATTTCAATCCAATCGTAACTTCCTTCCGTCATTTAAATTTCTTTTTAAATATAAATTACCAATAATTGGTATGGGCTTTTAAGTTTTAATTAAGTTTCGAAATCTATTACTTATATTGCCTGCGCATATCAAACGTTAGAAAATCACTATAAAGGTATAAAATTTGCATTTTAAAAACATTTATATAATATAATGAGGAGGCCGTTATGGTGCAATGGGACATGATCTGATAGAAGAACATGGCTGGGGAATTGGCTCGGAAAATAAATGTATTTTAAATATTATTAGGTAGAACTTCGAATTACGATTAAACTCTCAACTATCGATTTTTAACTTAGAGATTTACCAACTGTGTCAAAATTGCAAACAATAATTAAATAAAAAATAAATCAGCTTCACGCTGTATCCCGCACACAGCAGGGTAGGCAGAGGGAACCTAGTGTTAAGACACTCCGTTCCCCACTTTCTGCCGAATACTGGAGGCATTGCGTGTTGAGTGGCAGAACTCTACGCCGCGCTTAGCCTCGACACCAGAGCGAAGAAATGGAAATATAAATTTAAGTAAATATTTCATCTCCTCGAGTGGGGATCGAACCCACAAACAGTCGGTTTTACAGTCACACTTCGTGCCCCTGCGCAACGACTGGCTTCTCAACAATAATTCGGGGTTAATAATTATTTTGAATTCTACTTTCTCACAATTGGACGTTTTTGTACTACACAAATACCACTGTTAACGTAGTATACAGTGAAGCTTAGGTAAAAAGGCGACGCGCACCAGTGCATCGCGGGTGAGTCAAGTGGTGACAAATGCGGCGTTGGGAACCGTCACCCAACACGACATGTCTGGAACTTGGAGGACGGCGCCATTAGCTAAGTATAAGACAGAGAAGAAATGGAACAGAAGATGGATGAATTATTAGAATTAGGTGTGATGGATGACAGAGATCTGAATGTTGTTTGTGTGACTGAGACTAAGCGAAAGTGTAATGATAGAACCAATTTACGGTAAAATATGAGGCGACCACCTTGAGACTGCTTTTGGGTAGCTTCAAACTGGGAGTTCTTGATATGCGTCAGTATTCTTAGCTCCATTAAGCATGTTAAGGACGTCCTAAGATATTAAAACAATTGAATGAAGTGGTATTTCTAAGAATTATGCTTAGTAAAAAGGGAAAGTGCCGGTAAGATTGAAGTAAAGGCACAGCTGGACATTTGGTCGTACATAGGGCAGTATACTACGAAGCGAAAATCGAAACTTGGGTTTACAGAAGAAAAATGATAAAAAGCTTAATTTTGAGGACATGCGATCTCTTCGTAGGATATGTAGGCATAGAACGGCAGGTACTAGCATAGACGTCACGCTGAAAATAAAGAAGAACACGCTGAGGCTATTTGGGCACGTTGAGTGAATGAGTAATGAAACAATGACATTAAAAAAATTAAGGAAATTAATTGATAGCGTTTGTCGCAGCATTCTCTCTGGCTACTCTACTAGGGGTATAGCGTAACACTAAAACATATATACATATATGAATATGATGTCACCTTTGGTATTTTATCTAGATTGAAATTGTACTTCATAGTACATCCTTATAATTAATACTTTAGGAGATATCACTGATTCAAAACGAGTTAGTTTACGAGCCGCGCGGTGTGCGGCAACGGCGTGGTCACGGAATGACCGACCACCACAGGTATACGACGTTGACGGAATTTTCATACATTTAAGATATACTCGTATACTGATGCTAAAGTGATTATTTAATATTCATTATTAATTTATTTATTGTTAAGTCTTCGCTTATTTAGGTAGTAGACAGGGGTTAGATAATTTTATATTAATCTGGTATTAATATATGTGAACGTATAGCTCAGTTGGTTAGAGCGCTTGGACGGTTTACAAAGAGGTGTGAGTTCCAATTCCGCTACGTTCAAATTTTTATATGTTTTCTTAATAAGTATTATATTTACATGTTTTCGCTCTGGTGTCGAAGCAAAGCACGGCGTTAAGTTCCGCCACTCAACATGCGATGCCTTTAGAATTCGGCGCAAACTGGGGAACGGAGTGCCTTAACACAGCGTGAAGGTGATTTATTTATTTTTTTATTTTAATTATTTTCAGTTCTTTGCTCTGGTAACAAGGCAAGGTATGGCGTTGAGACCCGCCACTCAACACGCAATGCGTCCAGATTCTACTTTATTTCTTCTGGAACATGTGAGATGCAAGTGTCTTAATGTAAAGTATTTTAAGTTATACTTTTTTATTTACAAAACAATGTATATTTTAGAAGTTACGATAATGTAAGGTACTAAAACTTTAATATTTATTGTCTTTATAAGTGCATTATAGATATATCCGGGTCCGCTAGTATAAAAATAAATAAATAATTGTGAGGTTCACGCGGGCGAAGCCGCGAGCGGGTCACTAGTATACATATAAAATCATGAATATTTTTGTTATTTCAAAGTATAATCTCGTTGGCAAAATACTAAAACTAGACTTTAAAAAATTGGCAAAATACATTTTGCCAATTTTTTTTTAAGAATTACGCACACCACCACTAACCTATCAAACCGATAACATCGTTCACAAAATCGAGTCGTAGGTATTGGCGGTGAAGTTTGAACGTTGTTTACGTTTATTATAGAAAATAGATAATTGCGTAAAATAGAACGAGAGATAATCCTTTCTCGTCCGTCTCGTCTCGTATTTTTGTAGCAGTATGTGTTCACGTTATTGGTCTATCTATTCGTAACTGCGTCACACGTAAGTATGGATGAAAATCGTGAAACGAAAAAAAAATCCTAAACTGTTGACGAATTATGATTAATTAAATAAAGTATGGGCTTCAAATATTTCACCTATATGCTGCTTACAGGAGCACAGATGTTTCCACCCTGTATATTTCTATATTTATATTATAAAAGTAAAGGGTTTATTTGGTTGAACGGGCTAATCTCAGATACTATTGGGTGGTAATAACAAATATTTTTATGTTGGATAGTCTATTTATCGAAGAAATCCATAATTATAATACTATATATGGAATATTACAATAAATTAATCGTTTTAATATATCCTATTGTACCTGCAGTCAGGGGTACCTCAAATATTTAAAACGTGGACGAATCTGCAGATAAAGCTAACATTAAATAAATTCAAATTATCTTTTGAATTAAACTGTTACAAGCGCCATCTAGTACTGAGTAGACAAACTTTAAACATATAGTACATCACTTTACATTTAATTACTATGGATCATAGTAGATGGCGCTAGAAGCATAAAAAATAGGTGCATGTGCAAAAGTATAATATTCCTTAAGATTTTTGTATTTTTATTTTGGTTATGTTAAAAGCTAGTGCAAATAACTTTGGGTACCTAACTGATTGTTACTACTCATTTATAACGAGATATATAGATCAAAATATAGCTCGATAAAATATAGCGTACATTCTTTCTATCCATGAATTGAGCTTGCCACTACGGCGCCTTGATGCAAGGTACACCTATTGGGGACCACCACCGTCTCTAGCGCGCCCTGGAGTTTTCTCTAGGGCTTAGCCAAGATGACTAGATTCTTTTATATATAATTTTGCTAAAAGTACCATAATCAATAAAAAAAATATTAACAAAATCCCAAATCAACTAATAGTGCAACATATAACTTATAAGCATCGACGATGGTATGAAGAGTAGAGGGTGTGGTCAAGTGTTAGTTATCAAAAATCTTGAAAAAAAGAATAAAAAAACCTTTCACTTCAAAACTAAGATCAAGGCCAAGGGATATTTCTCAAAATACGCCCATGCACATTAATTAGACATAAATTACCTAATAAGGTATAAATAAATCAAAGCAATTTAATTAATAATGAACTTAAACGTGATTATTTATTTGACTTAATTCCAAAGAGGCGCGGATTCAAATCCCGCTACGTTCAAATATTTATACGTTTTCTAATTAAATATTAATCAATAATCCTTGATGAAGTATTTACTTAAATTTATATTTCCATTTTCTTCGCTCTGGTGTCGAGGCTAAGCGCGGCGTTGAGTTCTGCCACTCAACACGCAATGCCTCCAGAATTCGGCAGAAAGTGAGGAACGGAGTGTCTTAACACTAGGTTCCCTCTGCCTACCCTGCTGTGTGTGGGATACAGCGTGAAGCTGATTTATTTATTATTCAATAATCCTTAACGCAAATGTTCAACGAAGCAAAATTTTAGAAACTACTAGTGGAGTATATTAGAATATTATAAAATAATTTTAACGGCACTTTCAAGTTCCAAGAAAAGCGATATAATAATCGAGTGGAAAGTGTTTGATATGCTCTGGCAAACTCTTAAATTACCTATTTAGTCCACAGATTGCCCTTAGCGTGAATCATTTTAGCCATTTACATTGAGACCGCGATGTAAACAATCATTAAACTAGAGACGGCCTGTGGTTTTGCTTGGAATAACTCAATTGCTTTAGGCTATTGTAGTATTTTTTTCCAAATAAAGCAATCTATCTATCTATAAATATATAATTTAAGAAATCTTTGCTTCTAGTGATTAGTTAACTGAATTAAATGCAAGAAGCAGATGACATTAAAAATATAAAGCAGACGAATTTAGCAAGATGTTGTCAGTGGATAAAAATAAAAGGAGATTTCTGTGCATAAAACAGTTCAGCTAGATTCTTAATTTGAATTTGAATAAAATTCTATTGAATTGAAATTGATAAAAAATTGCCTTCAATAAGTAAAACATCCTGTATACTCCATTATACAAAATAAAGTAGTAATCAATATACTTAAACAATAAATCACAGTACTGTGGTAAAATATTTGCATGTCAAAGTTAATCAGGTATCTGAAACGTTTTATGTACGCTAGCTATAGAAAATCGTAGTTCAATTTATTCAACTAGGGGCAACAGGTTCGATTTAATATTGGCTAAATTTCGATAGGTAATAATTATGTAAATTAAGGTTAGAAAATAACGAAATTGTTTTAAAGAAAAAAAACATATTTCTCTTGCTTTTCTGTTTATTAACTATTACTTATAAGGCGTAGGAATAGGGGACGCCGGGTTGTCCATCCCCATCCCAGAACTCACCTCAAAATTTTTAATAAAAAGATATCCTGAAAATTTAAAGAAAAAGATCAATCTAACGTAAAATATACGTAAAAACAGCTATCTAGTAGCAGTAAATCTACATTAAAATATACAATTCTCCTCAAAATGAGATTGCACACCAATTTAATAACTAAAACAAACTAACAATAGAAAGCCGTAATTCAGCCGCCAACAGGTTCAATCTTCGCGGTCTCGTTTCTAAGATACAGATAATCAATTCTTTTATTCAACAGATTATATAATATTATAGTTAATACTGAAACCAATGCAATCCGGCGGCCGACTTTTCTTTAATAATATAGAAAAAAAATGGTCACACTCATTTTCGGATTTATTTCCGTGAGAAATTTTTGTTTCGTGTTTGTGTGTAACTAATTATCGATACGTATATATATTTTTTAATTTTAAAATGGTATTTTTTTATATAGGTAATTCGACTGATAAGCTTTATTTATTTCTTTTAAAGTAATGCATCGTCTCGTTACTAAAGAACGGCCGATGTGTTGTGGCCGCCTTGAATTTAAATTTTTTCCTCATTGTATTACATGTTACAGCACGGCATGTAATTACTCAATAATAAGAAAAAATACTAAAATCACTTAACACAACATAACGCCGCGCTTTGTTTTGTTACTACATCGAAGAAATGAAAATATTTCCCCAAGAAGGAATCAAACCTACGACCGTCATATTTACAATTGGACGCGACGTCTTCTAAGGGGTCGTCCAAGCGGTCATAGGGCAATTAAGGCAACGTTGCTTTAAATACATAAAATACAAAAATATATATATAATTTACTCTAATAAAATGAAAGCAAATAATATTACAAATGAAAATATACAATTATTAAACAAATCATTTAAAAATTATGAAGTCTGATTTTTATGATAGAGACTGAAGAGAAAATGTTCAATAAAGTTGGTTCTTACTCAACACAATAACCACCGGAAGTCACCTTGCCATTGCAAAACACTCATAAAAAAAAGAATAGATTAAAGAAAATAAATTAACTATATTCAATCTTAGATCAAATCAGCTTCACGCTGTATCCCGCACATGCTGTGTGCGGGATACAGCGTGAAGCTGATTTGATGGGGGGCTAAGGGATGGGTAGGCAGAGGGAACATAGTGGTAAGACATTCCGTTCCCCGCTTTCTGCCGAATTCTAGAGGCATTGCGTGTTGAGTGGCAGAACTCAACGCCGCGCTTAACCTCGACACCAGAGCGAAGAAATGGAAATATAAATTTAAGTAAATATTTCATCTCCTCGAGTGGGGATCGAACCCACAACCAGTCGGTTTTACAGTCACACCTCGTGCCGCTGCGCCAAGACTAGCCTCAATCTTAGATCATAGAGTAAACTAAATATAAGATAGTACCGGACGGTGGTAAACAAGCAGAAATTATCTCGATTTTCTCCGGAAGAATTTGTCAGACACGCACTTGCATTGACTCCGCGTACGACGTAGGATCAAAGAAAATTACTGATTAATTATAGATTTAATCATTTTAAATTAAACTTCCGTTTGATAGAAAGTTAATTTATAATTAGATGATAAAATTATGTATATATAAACTAAAAATTTTATTAAATCAGCTTCACGTTGTATCCCGCACACAGCAGGGGCAGAGGGAACCTAATGTTAAGACACTCCGTTCCCCACTTTAAACCGAGTTCTGGAGGCATTGCGTATTGTGTAGCGAAACTCAACGCCGCCCTTTGCCACAACACCAGAGCGAAGAAATGAAGATATAAATGTAAATAAAATATTCCATTTCCTCGTGTGGAAATCGAACCCACAACCAGTCGTATTTACAGTCACACTTTGTGTCTTTGCGCCACGACCGGCGCACCTATACCTGAAGAATATTACAATATAAATCAATATACATAATAAAATTTACATATATTTATCTCTTCATTACACATATATAATAAAAATTTACTTTATATTAACCATAAGATCACGAACAAACATTATTATACTATATCTATTAGTCAACAATCCACCAAAAGCAATTATTCTGCATACAAATTATATGAATTGCACAACTTAAGCAGAATTTCGTGCCTCGACACCATCTCTATACCTATTTTGAATAATTTTCATACAAATATTGAGTAATTTATACTTATTACACTATCATTTCAAATAATTAATAATAATGGAGGCCGTTATGGCCCCCAAGGCACAGGTGTGTGACTGTATCGCGACGGTTGTGGGTTCGACCTCGCTCGAAAATGATTTATTATTTATTAATATTTTTATTTTTTCTTCTGGTACCAAAACAAAAGCTCGGCTATGAGTTCCGCCACTCAACACGCAATGTCTCGAAAAATTCGTCGGCAAGTGGGAAACGGTGTGTCTTTACACTAGGTTCCCTCTGCCTACTCTTCTGTGATATACAGCATGAAGCTGATTTACTTATTTTTAATTTTATTCCAAATAATACGGTCAAAAATAGCCACATCATTAATCAAAAGCAATTTTACAGTTTTCAAGGTGACGCAACGAAATGCTGTTCTTATATTACGTATACACAATCAAAAGAAGTTAATAACAATGAAAATTTTCACGCAATCGAGAATGTAATTTGTAGTGATTACTAAATGTTGAGATAGTGGGTTCAAATCACGAAACTTGTTTAAGAAGCCATAATGAGGTGTCGATGAAATAAAATAACGTGTGGTGTGTGTGTTACCCAACTTTAATTGGAAAAGAAAGCTTCACGCTGTAACCCGCATTTATATAGTATCCCGTATATGTATAGTAGGGTAAGCAAAGACAACGTAGTGTCAAGACACTTTACTTTCCATTTTCCGCTCAAATTCGAGGCCATTTTTTCACAAGTTTGTCGATACGATCCCCACTCGGTGAAATTAATTATTATAAAGCAAATATCATTTCCAAAATGTATACTAGTATAACTAAATACAACATCTATTTCCAGTTAAATGCTCTGTGTTCTTCATGTTTCCTAAATAACTGAAATTATTTCGAGAAAAAAAATGTATAAAACTAAAACAATCACAAATTACACACTAGCCTATAATAAACACTTAAGGGAAAATTGCGAAATGAAAACAAGCTTTTGAACTTATTATAATAAAACAACATAATAACCGTTAACTTTCAAATAGTGCGTGCTGCACAAAATTAGTATTATTATTTATATACATACTTATATATAATGTTATAATTTATATGATATGCATATAACTTAACTTCACGCTGTATTCTAGGGAACCTGCGAATCTAGTGTTAAGACACCGTTCCTATTAGTACACTTCTGGTTCCCATTTTCCACTGAATTCTAAGGGTATTGTGTTAAATGGTGGAACTAAACGCCACGCTTTGCCTCGGTAACAAAGCCAGGAAACGAAAATAATTATTATTTCATTCCTTCCAAATTATAATACTCCTAATTAAACTCACTTTGTATAGTTTCTATTTCTTGTAACTTGCCTATTGATGTTTGCTGAGAAGCAAAACAAACTATTTACCGATGTCTAGATATAAGTATCTTATTATATATTGTAAAACATTTAAGTTTGTTAATAAAGGCTATTTCTATTCTATTCTATTCTATTCTAATTAAACTCACAACCCAACGTATTGACTGTCGCACGCTTGTGACTTTGCGCCTATTGGAATATTTAATATTTTAATTTCTCACATGCCGAGGAAAAACACGGCGTTGAGGTCCGCTTCCGCCAATCAGCACACAATGACTCCAGAATTCAACGGCAAATGGGGAACGGAGTGTATTAACACTATGTTCCCTCAGCCTACCCTGCTCTATGCAGGATACAAAAAAGCCAAAAAAGAATAAAAAACTACTATCTATACTACTATTCATACCAATAATTTAATTATAACAAATTGGCAGGATGCAGGTACACTGTGACCAACGCTATCTTATTTCCAAGATCGATCTAGAGCAGGGGTTCCCAACCTTTATTTGATCACGGACCACTTTTATATCGTTATTAATAGCAAGGACCACTATGCATGTAGATATAATAAAAATAACTGTGTAAATATATATCATCAAACAAAAACTTCGCCTCACAATCCCTAGTCATAAAATTTAAATCGTTCGTGGACCATATTTAGGCTTCTGCGGACCACTGGTGGCCCGCGGACCACTGGTTGGGAACCAGTGATCTAGAGAAACCGCTTATAACGACTGTGATTAATATTATGTCGACAAACAAGCTTGTTCAGAGGAAGGAAATAAGAATATTTCATTATCGACTTGTGAATATAAAATAATGAATCTAATCATTGATATTCTTAGTAAATAAATATTTGTAGAAAGTAATTTTTACATTACATTTATAAGTATACAATTTACTTTAATTAAAATCAGTCGTGGCGCAAGGGCATAAGCGTGTGGCTGTAAAAGCGACTGGATGTGGTTCGATCCCTACTCGAGAAAATAAAATATTTTCATTTCCTCGCTCTGGTAACGAGACAAATCACGAGCGGCATTGCGTTCTACGTAACACGCAATGCCTCCAGAGTTCAGCGGAATGTGGGGAACGGAAGTATTTTAATGTAAACGGATTGTCTTAGCTAAAAGATAAGGCCCTTTTATACATTACACATACGTAAATATATCTATCGTATTTTTTCACATATAAAAGCTGTTGCAATACAAGAAAATACTGCACATACCTACAAAATAAACATAATATATAACAACTTTCTTCTATCAAAGTCTCCTTTTTTTATAGAAAAAGATAAGTCACGGGTCACCTGATGGTAAGTGATCACCGCCGTCCACGATCCCCTGTAATACCAGCGGTGCGTTGTCGGACTTTGAGGTGGAGATGGACGCAATTTTTAAAGGTAAGCCGCAGGTAAGCCCTTGTTTTCCACAGTTACGTGACGGGTGGAAGGAAGTTCCTACGAAACTGCACAATAGTAGAGTCCAGATGATGTAGATGGTATTTAAATTTGTGACTTACTGTGCGTTTAGAGAATTCGGCGACATGTAACAGGTCAAAGAGTTCCTCAGATACTCCCCATGATAAATGCGGTAGAGAAAGCATAGCGAGTTGAGGTCTCTGCGCAAAGCCCATGTGTCAAGCCTTTCACAGATCATTAGATCCCCATCGATTCGAACGGCTCTACGTTGTATGCGATCAAATAGACCAAGCTGACACTACTACTACACCAGCCCGAAAAAGAGAATAGTACTCTATATAAGGCCGAACCTGGGTTCTTTGCAGCGTTTCCTGAGTGAAATACTGTCTCACTCTGCTGGTGATCTCCTGTTTCTTTGAGGCCAACCTGGGCTTGCTTTCCATATGAAAACGGCGACTCGTTGTCGATATGGTGAATTTTTCCATGTGATTAGTGACTCTCACAAAATTAAGACAAATCGATTAACGAACAATCAAAATTGGCAAAGACATTTGTGCTCTACAATGTCACATAGGAACACACATACATACATAAATAGACTGATGAACACATTACCCTCCTTTGCATCGCGCAATCGTGTTAAATTATATTTTGCATATGTTTTACACATTAACAATTGTTTAAAGATTAAAAATACTATTTATAAATCAATAAATATAGAAATAGGTATAATTTGACTCCTACTATAGTAACTTGCGTGTTAAGTGGCGTTACTCAACGCCGTATTTTGGATCGAACACAGCCCCACACTTATGCCCCTCACTGACCCCGACACAAATAATTACACTATTTTCATTTCCATGGTATTGTAAAAGTGGCAATGAGGAAATGGAGTATCCTAACACTATGTTCAAACAGCTTGGAAAACCAATTTTGTGTAAACTCGTAACTTTCGTAATAATTTTTCAAATGCCTTTTCCATTGGCTCATTACGTGATGTTATTTGACCTGGTCTAGATGAAATAAAACGCGCCGTTTATTTCAACTATCAAAATAGTAGTGTGTTAATGTGAAAAGTATTCTCCGTTTTAAATTTAGCAAATAAATAATAATAAACATTTAGTTTAATAAGAATCAAGTTAAAGTCCTTCGAGTTAGAGACGTCTTTGTCATATTGGACACACGACTGGGTGTAGGTTCGATTATTAATCGAGAAAACGATTATATTTATATATACATATACAGCTTCACGCTGTACCCCGCATATAGCAGAGGGAACCTTGTGTTAGGACACTCCATTCCCCACTTTCCGCTGAATTTTCGAAGCTTTGCGTGTTGACTTTGGCGCGCTTTTGCTTTGGTCTGGTACCAAGGCAAAAGCGCGGCGTGGAATTCAAAATTAATTCAAGTGACGAAAAAACATAATAAAAAATAATACATTCCCCCGAGTGGGAATCGAACCTATAACCGTCGCGTTACAGTTACACGCTTGTGCGATTATATTTAAATTATGTTTATTATCACGGTCTGTTAAGAAACCAATAATATTTAATTGAGTTTCGTCAAAAACTTTACTTTATGTCTCCAAAAAAATGAAAATTAAGAATATAGAGTATAAGCACTAACCTTTCTCCGTCCATAGCTGATACGGTAGATACAAGAGATAAAAATTAAAATTCTTCTATTGATTTTCATGATGACTGATCATTAGATACTTCTATAGTAGCATTAACGTGTTGTTTACGCTTTGCTGACTGCTTCCCATTATTAATTTTCTTGGAGGTCAATATCCTATAAACGTATCCTAAGATGTAACATTTAACTTATAGTGCAGATATATTAAAAATATTGAATTTAAATTTATTTAAAATGGCATTTAAATATTATTCAAAATTATTATTTGTTTTAGAATAAGAAACAAAGTGTGTGTGTGTGTGTGTGTGTGTGTGGTGTGTAAGTTTTTTAATTTAAAGGAGTTCTTTTTTTTAAGAAATCGTAATCGGATGTTAATTCATTTTATACATTACTAAAACTTTACGCATCTGTTGCATTATCACCATTTCGTTTCGCCTTTAAAAAGAAAAAAAAGCACGACCATAAACAGAAATAAATAAATATTAAAATGAGGTTATTGTTTATATCCACATAACTGTTCTCCCGTATCCCAGCAGTATTAGAATACCGCGATGGTAACGCATGCGCTTCCGCTTCGCTGGTTTTGATGCAATTTTTCTATTGCATACGCAGACTTCTTTCTATACTTAAGCAAAGGAATTTGACACGATTTCAAGTTTAATAAGAATTTTTTGCCAACTTTGTTGTAAAATGCAAATGGTTGCAGAAACGCGCAACGGTTTCGGAGTTTACGTGATTTAAAGCTAGTTATATTTTTTTGGCGCCGTTGTTATCTGACCGGTGTTACGTGCTGGGTCACAAGTTCGTTTCTTGTGTGAGTTTTAAAGCTTTATGTAAACGCTTTCGTCACGGTCTAGCTAAAATTGATTTATTTCTTTGAGGATCTTATTAGGAACGAATATTAGACTTATGCTTTATAGTAATATTGTTATTGTGAGGCCTTTTTTCTGTTGTAGAGTAAAAATAGTAGTATATTTTGATTTTTTTTAATATTATATTTTTTAATTAATTCAGCCTAGAGTAAAATTATAATCATTTTAGATTTTTTTTATAAAGTCACTATATACTCTTAATTTCAGTTTAAATAAAAAATATTATATACATACCGTAAATTAAGTACAGTAAAGAATAAAATAACAATATTTTTTAAACATATTTTTTAAAAAAACTTTATTACGAAATCTCTCAATTATCATATTATGTAAAAATCATTTGGTTTTCTAAATTTATTTTTATAAATTAATATATATATCTATTACAATTCGCATAAATGCATTATAAAAATATTTTTATAAGTACAAGCAATAGCAAAAACTTACCCGAAATTTCCAGGATAGCAGACAGCAAAGCGACGATTACAGACATGCTGACTAGCCTTCGTGCTGAAGTGCTGACCACCATTGAAGATAACTTCCGAGCAACACGGAGACGAGCACCGTCCGCTGTCTGAGCACTCCGTCACGCAGCAGGACCTCGATTCCTCACCTTCAAGCCAGCGCTCATCACAAGGCAAAGTATACTGCCACTCAGGGCTAGGCATTTTGTAATTATATCTATTATCCCATAGAACATCTGGACACCTTTCGACGTAAGCTCCAGCCAATTGTTCCATATATTGCTTGTAAAGCCGCTTCTGCCGTTGACTTTGCGATACGTGGAGACGTAGGACGTTAAGAAAACACATTTTGGAAACGATCTCTCTCAACCGGTGTTCGAATCTATATAGCAATAATACGCCATGAAGGAATTTAAGATGAAAATAAATAATATTTTACTGTCATTACAGTCTCCGGTTCGTTAGATAGGAATTTTTGTTTCATATTGTGAGTGCGATAATTCACCAGATGAGCAATTACGATTATGTTTTTTTTTCATTAATTAAACTTTCCAGATAAAAGTTTACAATGAAAATTAAAATGTTTAAGACTTGAGTATATATGTATTTGCATGTCGAAGTAAAGTGGCGGTCAGTGTAGGAGAGGTAGCGCGCGCGTCTACAGCCGTACTGTGGCTCGAACCGCTGTAATCGGTTTACGTTAAATTAAGTCGCGTTTCCCCGAGAAGCGGAAAAAACGGAACCTACCGCGTAGAAATGCGGCATAACTGCAACAAAATAGTGTCAAAAGCCGTGTCTAATCTAGTTTGACTTATTGTATCTGTATTGTTACCTGAACGTTGAACGAGATAAAAAATGATTATTGCTTTTTTTCTTCTTAGATAGCATAAAATTTGATAGGAAAATAATAAATGTAAAAATAACTGATCATTTTTGGTTTTTAATTTATGTTTCAAATGCTTCGATTCTTAGATTAATTCAGGCGTTGGTAATCATGAGGTCGTCGTTGCTTGGACAACTTTTAAACGATGGCTGTGGGTTCAAACCTCCTTGGGAAATGGTTAAATTTAAATTGTTTTCTTTTAAGTTCTGATAGACTATGCGTGGCGTTGAGTTTCACCACTCGACACGATAAATTGAAAGTTAAGCCAAAATGAAGAACAAAGTGCCTGAAGCTAATAAAAGCTTATAAAAGAAAACAGCCTATCCCAAATCCCATCTCATGTTGAATGTCTGATTTATACTCCGCATTATGTCTAATAGTGAGGCCGTCGGTGTGCAGAGACACAAGCGTGTCATTGTAACGTGACGGTTGTGAGTTCGATTTCCACTCGAGGAAATGAGTGATTATTTGTATTTTCATTTCTTCGCTCTGAAACCAAGGTTAAAGCGTTGGGTTGCGTGACTCATTACCCATTGAATACAAAAATTCGGCGGAAGGTGGAGAAGGGATTGTCTTAACACTAAGTTCTCTATGTGCGGGGTGCAGCGTGAAGTTGAAAAAAAATAATACGAGTCATTCCGAGAATACTTACTCTGTACTTTTTTTTTATTTGTGTAAATAAATGTTAATTAGATTTTGTTTTTAGCTATCTCTTAATAACAGTACTAATCATCGATTCTCTTTTATATTTTGGCTAAATAAATGTGTCTTAAACATATTCGGAATGTTTATTTAAATATATGTTTAGAAACTAAATCTAATCGCAATAATCTAAAATTATAAAAAAAATGCGGTTGATGTTTTATACGCACTAACATTCGACTATAACCGCGACAGGTTGTGGGTACGATTCCCACTCGAGGAAATGAAATATTTAATGTTTCATTTCCTCACTCTAGTAACGCCAAAGCCCGGCGTTAAGTTCTGTCACTCAGAGCTCGTCACGCGCCTACAGAATTCGGCGTAAAGAATTCTTCCCTTCCCAGGTTCACTCTGCCACCCTACTACATACGGGATACAGCGTGGTGTTAAAAAATGGTGTAGTTCAAACAGTCGAAGCAATGAAAGCGTATAAAAAAGAAAATATTATAGTGACCGTAATTTGAAAAATGATAACCAACATAATTTAACTGAAAATTTTAAATATTATTTAAACCAAGGAAACTTTTAACCAAGATAACAGCAAAAAAATGTATTAGAAAAAATAAATAAATAATATAATTTAATAAGATAAAGGTTCTGATTTTTGAAACAGATGAAGAAAGGACGGAATACAAGATCAGTGTAAATGGTAAGATATTAGAACAAGTGAATGAAGTGGTATACTTGGGAAGTATGTTCAGTAGAGATGGAAGATACGAGATGGAAAGGCGTATTGCTGCCGGTAACAAGGTTAACGGAGCCTTAGCTGCATTTATGAGAGGGCAAACGTCAGCACAGCTGCGCGTTTGGCCGTACACAATGCAGTGTTGGTACCGACTCTGTTATACGGCAGCGAAACGTGGGTATTACAGAAGAAGAATCAAAGACAGATGAATGTTGTGGAGATGCGATCTATTCGTAGAATATGCGGAATCAGCTTAGCTGATTGATAAACAGAAGAATTGGAGAAAGGTCACGTAAAAAGCATGAGGACTCCCCGGAGGTCATGTATGAAGATGTTGACAGTGGAAGAGGCGAAAGAGGTATGTAGAGACCGTAGGGTTTGGCGCTCCGTTCTCTCTGACTACCCCTCCAGGGATAAAGCGTGAAGCTAAGTAAATAAGTAAGTAATAAAATTTTATATATATTTTTTAACTTCATGAGAGCAAAAGCAAAAATACCATCTGTCTATTATATTGTATGTAACTGAAGACATTCTTCATTGAAGGATTTTTTGATTAGAAACTATAGTTTAAATAAATTTACTTAATTTATCGGGCCAGTCGTGGCGTACGGGCACAAAGTGTGACTGCAAAATCGTCTGGTTGTCGGTTCGATCCCCACTCGAGCACATGAAATATTTATTTAAATTTATTATTTCATTTCTTCGCTGTGGTGTGAAGGCAAAGCGCCTTGAGTTCCACCACTCAACACGCAATGCCTCCAGACTTCGGCATGTGTGGGCAGCATGAAGCTGATTTTATTTTATTTATCGGGTAGTTCTGTTCTGTTCTGTTTCTTATTTTATGGCTTTTAGGCGTGCCAGTAGAGCACAGTTTATATCGCCAATGTCACGTAGAATGGAAAAGACACGATGAAGATTGGTAAATTTAAAACAAAAGAAAATATCACTTAAAAGACTGAATAAAACGTATAAAAGTAGAAGGTCTAATTAGATATACCACCACCTGAAAGAAAAAAAATAAAAACATGACATGACAAACTAAAATACAGTTAATCTACAACAAACAGTGTTAATATAATCTATACCTAGGTTAGTTCACAATTTAATTTTATTATGTCTAATATATTTACATAAGAATGTACAAAGGGGACTAAACACAAATGATAACACACACTGAACATTAAGGGGACGAGCGACTTTATGGGGGAGGACATCATAGATAGGATGAAGTAATTTAGGACAGAAGAAAAGGATATGGGAAACAAAACCTTCGTCCAGGCCACATTCGCAAAGTGAATGGTCCCTGACCCATCGTTACTATATAGTGATCAAAGCCATTTTTTTTTCTGACAACTTCTAATATTTTTTTATGTTGGTATTTCATTAAATTCTGAATAAAATGGCAGTTCTAAGAACTGATAAATCAAAATCGTCTAATGTCGATTTGAGACAATCTCATTTTCTTTTCGAAAGCGATTTCAAATTATATTATTCATTTGTTACTTGTAATATATTTTTTTGCTCATGCTATTTTTTGCTGTACCGCTTACTGAGTGACAAATTACTTTAAATTTCGTTTTTGTAATTAAACCTTTTTGTAAGTATTTGTAAGTTCAGTCTAAGAATAAACAGTCAGATTCTAGTATTTTTTTTCTAATTATCGCATATGACCTATCTTCAATAGACACATCCCATACCTTATATCCGATCTAAATAGAAATAAGCTAACCCATATTTTAGTCAGTACTAAGGTAACAGTCTGGACTCCAGATTCTGGCATTTTGTCAAAATGTAAATTAAAGCCTTAAAAATGTCTATATCGGACATATTTTACGGTTTCTAAAATTTTATTTTTTTATTCAAAAGTATAAGTGGTAGAACTGGCAATACTGATTGTTGTCATTTGCAGACTGCAGTTGACATTTTACAAATATTAATGTTTTCGCGCCTATTTTTACTGTACCATTAGTTTTCTAAAATAAGAGTATATTCTTAAGATTTTTACTTTTGTGAATGAAATGGAAGACATTGATGAACTTGAACAGCTAGATGAATTATTACGCGCTGACTTTGCTGAAGAAGATCAAAATACAAAAAAAAGTGCATCACATATTCGTGATGTAAATATATTTGAGACTGAAAATAATGACTGCGTTGAAGAACATTTAAAAGATAATGTACCAACTCAGTCTGCTGTTCACAATGGTGACACGGATTCGTCTGACGATGAAGAGAAAAGAAATTATACAGAAAGAAAATACAATGATTATGGCAGCCAAATAAAAAAAGCGTTGGATCAGCAAGAACAAGAACAAATTGAACGTAGAGTAGATTTTCAAAGTAGGCTCCGGCAAGCAAACACTGAAACAAAATATGGGCATAAAAGTTCTTTTAATAAAAAAGTTGAACCAGAACCAGACTATAGTAAAAACACGTTCTGCGTTCCCGAAACAAAAAACAAAATCAGTTCCGATGTATACTGTGATCCTATATTTGGAATAAGAATAACAAAGCCTTTGATATCTAGTAGTGCATTGTTAGACAGAATGCAAGGCAGAGAAGCTATAAATATGCTCCGAGTAAAGCGGTATGTGGAGAATGAAGATTTGTCTAAAGACTGGGTGATAGCAGGAGCTATTGTAAGAAAAAGTTCAGCTAAAAAGTCACAAAAAGGTAATAATTTTATAGTATGGACTTTAAGTGATTTGAAGGATGACTTAAAAACAATATCAATGTTCTTATTCCGCAAAGCTTACAATGAATTATGGAAAACCACAGAAGGGACTGTTGTGGCTGTATTAAATCCTAATGTTTTAGATAGATCACAAAATACAGCAGATCAAGCGTGTCTTAGTGTTGAAAGCCCTGATCGGGTTATGATCTTAGGACAATCAAAGGATTTAGGTACATGTAGAAGCAAAAAGAAAAATGGTGAACCTTGTACTGCATTTGTTAACTTAAGTCAGTGTGAGCATTGTGTGTATCATATAAAACAAGAATATCAAAAATACTCAAGACGGCAAGAACTTCAATCATCCACTATGGGTAAAGGTCTTGTTAATTTACAGAACAAAGTTTATGGTAAAAGTACATTTATTTATGGTGGCAAGTCTTACGCTGCTTTGCCAACTAGCAATCATAAAAAAGTTAAAGACAGAGATCAAAACAGACTTATGTCTCTAAGTGACTATTATAAATCTGAAGGAGATAATTTGATGACAAATAAAGCTCCCAATGGAGCTGGACTATTGAAAAATAACAATGGTATATTACATAGTCCTACTTCACAAAAACTGACTGATTCACAAAGACTAAATAATCTCTCAACAATTAATAGAAATACCCAACCATTGTCAAGTCCGAGTTTAGCCAATAGGGTAGCAAGCTCACCTACCTTAGGAAAAGGATTTGGACTCAAAGGCAGTGGTGTAGTAGATTTAAATATCTCATATAGCCAAAAATCTGCAGAAAAAGCAAAATTAAATGCAATAAGATTGATCCAACAAAAAGGTGGTATCTCAAAACTAGACCCCAACAACATAAAAGGAACTGAAAATGGCAAAAAGAGAGCTCTAGATAAACTAAACAACTCAAGTGAAGGAGAAAATGATTGTAAAAAGATTAAATTAAATGATGAAGGAACCTCAAAAGTAAATAAACTAAAACCAGTAATGTCAGAAAGGTTTAAAAAGATACTCGAAGCTACATCAATTCACGAAAACTTGATCAAACAGCACGAAGACAATGAACAGGAGAAATATTTTAATAAACTGGAGAAAAAAGAAGCTATGGAAGAAAAAATGCTTAATACATTCAAACTAGCTTGCAAAGCAGTTAGATGTGCCAAATGTAAATACACAGCATTTTCAGCGGCACAGATTTGCAAAGATGAGAGACATCCTCTTAAAGTATTGGATACTTTCAAAAGGTTCTTTAAATGTGGTGATTGTGGTAATAGAACTGTGTCTTTAGAGCTATTGCCTTTACATTCTTGTGGTAAATGTAATGGATCAAGGTGGGTTAAAGCACCTATGATGAGAGAGAAGAAAATGTGTACCGTATCAGATTCTTTATCTATTAGAGGTGAAGAAGAAACATTTATTGGGGGGGTTGTAACTGCTGGGAAAAATATAGACTTATTAGTTCCTGAGTAACAAATGACTTGTTACTCAGGAGTTTTAAGTATTTAAAGATGGTAATTCAATTTAATCACCTTTTTAATCACCAAGCTAAAAATATATTTTTTCAAAATTTGTACTGTAATAAATACTTTTATCTATTAAAGGTAGACAGGTAATATTTAAGATACAGAAAAATATTGATTTATTATTTTCAGAGTGACATTAATCATTTTAACTATTTATTATACTTAATGACCTTTTCTTTTAATGTTTTGTCTGCTTTATAAATATACTTTATATATTATAAATATATTTATAAGGATACATTTTGAACTAATAATACATTGTTTAGAAAGCAAACTATAATTGCAACACATTTGAAAAATTTATATTATGCATTTTTAAAATTTAACATAAAATTATGAATTTAAAAATAAAATTTTATCATTTGTTTCCTACAAAAATGTTATATGATTTTACTTTTATCCCGAATAGACTACAGCATTAATATATTTTATAAATATTACACGTTTTTTATTTCTTTGATAATTAAAAAAAAATACAATAAACCTTATTCATTTTTTTACCTTATTTTTTGGTATGGTACTATCGAGCTGATATCATGATGGAGCCTCAAAGTGGAAAATAAAACCTTGTAATGCTTATTAGTCACAACCAGACATTGAACCAGTAATCTTATAAACTTGACCTTATAAAACTAAAGTTTTAATTTATTAAATCTATATTGTTTTATTTAAATTTTATTTTAATTATTAATTAGATTCCAAAGTAAATTAATTAAAGGTTGCATTTAATCTAGCAAGACTAGTTACCCATATATTTATAATATGAGACATGTAATATGGTCTACACTGACTGTCTTAATATAAAAGCATAACTAATACATTTCGCACTGGACAACAGGTAAAAAAAATAAAAAACCAAATGAAAATAAAGCATAATATAATTTTATTATGAAACTTCCAGTCAATAACACTGAACCATTCCATAAAACACAATGTGTCTGATTTCATACAAGATGGCCGCCACAATTTTAAAAAAACAACCTAACAGACCTCCCAATAAACGGTTTGCTCTATTAAAATTGCGGCTAAACGGGTGCGGATTAAATGGCTTTTATAATTTACACAGCCTTTCATATTATTTTCTACATTACAAAAACAGATGTTACTATGATGACAAACATACTTCACTTGTGTCATAAACAATGTTATTTACATATTCAATGGCAGTGGTCCAAAAATTATATTCAATTATAAACATTTATTGCCTATCAGTCCGTCAATTTGTAAAAGCTTTTAAAATTTTATTTGTATAGTGATTATTTTATGTTCAAACAAATCATTATTTAGTATGAGAATTGCTAAAAAAATATATTTACTTTTGTACTAATCATTATAGTCTGTATAAGGTTTTAATCATCAAAGAAGTTATGTCAGACCAGACCATCTAGATCACTGACCTGATTGTGATGACCTGACCTGACTGTATGATGATACACATCAAATTCATATTTCTGAATTTCGAATTTATTCTTTAAAATCTCCAATTGGTTCTTTTTATTTTCAAATTTATGTTTTCAAAAGAAAGAATAAATTGGAAATTTAAGTAAATAAATTCGAAATTCAAGTACATAAATTTGAACACAAAAGAATGCATTTAAACTGAGCTACAACTTTCTTAAACTGAATACATAATTGGATATTAATAATAATAATTCTAATATCTGAGCGCTGTTAATATTAATACTATATAGCTAATAAATATAAAACGTGAACACTGAACAAATAAGTCATAACCATCCACAACATGTTTTAAATCAAATAATTAAAAACACCAGAATATTGAATATTTTAAAAAAATACCGTTTATTTGTATCTTTCCGCCTATTTGGACAATTTACGTATTAGATGGCGGAGCTTAACGCCGCGCCTTGGCATTATCACCAATGGCATAAATATAATAAGGCAAGTAAGTGTATTGATAAATATAAAACAACAAATTAGGCTTAATTAAAGTAACGCCATCTGGTGTTTAGTAGTATTAATATTATAAATTCAATTACAAGTACACGGCTTAGAGAGCTAAGCGTTAAATATTAAATAGAGGCAACGATTTTTCATATGAATCATATAAATGCAAAGACAGCAATATGCATTTTTCAACGTCAACAGCAATATACAATATACATTCTTACTTTTTGTTTGTTTAAGTTCACATTACTTGAGTGGGAGTCGAACTCACAACTATTGGGTTTGCACTCAATTAATTGGTTATTTAATACTTTTTCTAAGTGTAGAATAACACTTTAAAAATGGTTATTTTAATTTCTAATACTACACATGCGCTATATCACGCTTATAGTTTAATAATAATTGTTTAAGTCACAGGAATTATTATGAAAATGATGTTATTTAATATAGATATGACTGGAGATTGCTTTATTTGCTTCTATATGATTAATATACGGTAATAGTAATAATAATTAATAGGCTGTATATAATTAGCTAATAACAAACAAATGAAGACCACTGCCGTCGGTGCATCCATTGAAAAATATGCTTACTAAAATTTTTTTACATTTGACTGTAAAACTAACAATTGGAAAGAAAAAAGAATAATCATTTAAAATAAATAGTTAAAACACATTACATTGTTTAATTAAATAAAAAACATAAAACAGTTTCATTATCTACACATTTTTATACAAAAAATCCTTTTTTTTATGAACCATTGTTTTTCCATATATTATATATGGTAGATACTAGTTTTACAGTCAAATTTATCCAGTCCATACAGGTATGTGGTATGTATAGGTTCAAATTCATTTTTAGCGCATCAAATTCATAATTTTGAACTTCAAACTCATTTCTTTTTAAATTTGTAATATGTTCTTTCGATTTTCAAATTCATACTTCATATTTGTAATTTCGAATTCGTTCTATCAAAAGAATCAATTTGAAAATCGAAAGAACGAATCCGAAATTTAATAACCTGAATTCTAAATTCAAAAACTTGCATTTGACACATAAAACAATGCATTTTAACTCCATCCTATACAGTAGAGTCCGTGTAGTCAGTTGCTATTAAGACGGAGGTCCCGCAATCATTCCCACTCGGTAGTCGCGGGTGGTTTGGGCGTGAGGTCGTAGAGCACACGAGAAATGCCTGGGACATTCATTAGTTCTTTACGCATTCTGTCTACCACCTGGAAATAGATAGTTTTGTTAATAAAATATATGTTATAGTATTTATAAGAATAACATAATTTGTATATAATTGGGCAATGTGTTTAATTTTTATATAATTTTATGTTTTACAATATTTCACTCTTATGTTGCCACAGCCAGTTTTTCCTTTAATTTTTGAGGCCATCGTGGCGCATTATTACAAGCCTATGACTGTAAGCACGACGTCTGTGGGTTCGACTCCCACTCGGGGAATGGATTATTATTTATGAGTATTTCTTTGTTCTGGATTTATGTAAAAGTGCTAAATATGCCTTATAATATCCTACTAGGTAAGGGCTGATATTCTTATTCTAACTTTTGTTAAATAATTATTGCAATAACTGTATAGTAAATACTACTACAGTTCTATAAAACAATATATCAATTAGTTTAAAAAATGTGATATCCCATACATCCTGAGGCATAGCGTCCTCGCCGGGCAACGCCGCTATCCCCGTCATGAAGTCATTAGTTATGAAGGGGCGAAGCACGAGGGAGCGCTGGCACGACGGCGCCCTGATGCCGGCGTCGCGGTCGAAGTGCACCGGGATGAGGACGACTGGCATCTGAGCTATGCGGGGGCCGCCGCCGCTCGACATTAGTATCTGGGGAATAAATAAATGTATTTTATTAGCTTCAAGTAACTAAATAGGCAGAGGGATCTAATGTTAAGTTCCATATGAATCAATTTATGTACACCTGATATCGGGTATTAATCGACGATCTACTGTGATTTTATTTATTCAATAATAATTACTGTGATTTTATATATTCAATAAAATATAATAATGACGCCGTTATAGCGCAGTGGCACAACCAAGCGATTGTAAACGCGACAGCTTACGGTTTGATTGCCACTCGAGAAGATAAAATATTTAATATTTTCATTTCTTTACTTTAAGTTCTGCCACACACTCAATCCCTCTAGAATTCAACAGAAAAAAAAACGGAATTAATAGGAACGAGGAAGAGTAGTTGCCTGGGTTCCCTCTAAGCACTTTGCTATGTGCGAGATACAGCGTGAAATAAAAAATAAAGCTAGTATAATATAAATAGTTTAACTTACCTGTGTAGCAATATCGTCCGCTTGGCGTATGGTGGATATCACTTGCTGAGATAAGAAAGTTGGTGTGATGTCTGTCACTTGTTCCTTGATCAGACCACCGAATGCATAGCATACCCTGGAATTATTTATGTATTAGATTTTACTCAGACAATGACAATTTTTAAATAATATAAAAACACAACTTCCTCTATTCTCTACATAAACTGAAATCAAAATATTATAGTGTCTAAATGTAAATGTAGTGGTTGTGGGTTTGATTTCCACTTGGGGGGATGAAATATTTTATATTTTCAATTCCCCGCTCCCGTAACGAGGTAAGCGCAGTTCCGCCACTCTACAAGCAATGCCTCAAAATTTCGGTGAAAATGGTGAATGGGAGTGTCTTGACATTAGTTTCCAAGTTTTCTTATGCTTACATAGCTATGGGCGGAATAAAGCGTGAAGCTAAAAAAAAGTTGTAAATGATGACACAAAATACCTGTTCACGTTGTGGCAAACCCGTGGTATGATCTTGGCGAGGTAGTGCATGTCCTGCCAGTCGGGCGGGTAGCGCTCCGTCGACAGCGCCACCGCGTAACTGTACGAGCGGCCGTCGCCTGCAGGTCAAGTATGTAGGAAATGGTTATTTTTTTAGAGGTATTTTTAAGTTATTTTAGTATTGGAATAAAACAGTTTCGAAATTACTACTATATATAAAGAATGTATAAGGTTCCAAACACTTAGTAATCGCTGACTACACACCAAGTATGGTCCATCATCAACAACCACAACGCCCTTAACAGACGAAAAGTGGGGCAGCAAATAACATAACTATCCTATAACCAACAACCCACCTTGCATAGGGACTGTAGGAAGGCAGCTATAGGCACGGAGGAGAATATGCGCTCCAAATTTAATAAACACAAGGTGGTGATTGTGACGTGACGTTTGTGAGTTCGATAACCACTCGGGAGAATGAATTATTAATTATTAATATTTTCTTTCCTTCACTCTGGCGTCAAGGCCCGGCGTTGAGTTCTGCCATTCAACACGCAATGCCTCGTAAAATACACCAGAAAGTGGGGAGTATGGGAGCATTTTAACTCTTGGTCCCCTCTGCTTACCTTGCCATATGCGGGATATAGCGTGATTAAAACAAAAACAACTTTGCACTGAAGCAATAAACACAATCCAATAGTTACTCTATTATCACTCAATCATTATGCATGACACAGCAATTATTCAATAAATACAGACTTCTTCACAACAAATTTTATTTAATTCTTGAAAATGTACATTAGAATTTTGTATATGTACATTTTTAGTATCATTATCATCCTTCAAATGTCACAATTGGCATGCAGGTTCTATGCTCACTGCCAACACCATCACAAACTACATCACACACTAAACGTTAACTGGGTTATGCAAAGAGAACAGAGTCAGAAATACGGCTAGCACTGTGGGTTATAGAGTGAGAGAATTAAACATGAGAGAAAAGGAAGCCAGACAGACTGGCACCGTTACGCGTTACGTAACGAAACCGTTTACCCTCCTATAAGAAGTTATCAGTTCAAAAACTGGCAAGACCTCAATAACTACATTACAATAGACCATGAACCCACCTTGCACGCCCACACTGCGGACGGGCAGCAGCGTGGCGGCCACGGGCGAGGCGGAGGAGATACGCTTGAGGTCGGCCTGCTCCTGCGGCGTGGTCGCGTTGGACACGCGGCCGAGCAGCGCGTGCGACTTCACACACATCGACGCGTATTCCACCATTATTTTTACTATCACCTGGAAAACATAATTATAGTATTTTAAAAGTCTGTAGGGGATATTAACTCTGACTGAAAAATTGTTTAAGTAGTATCTGTAATGT
Source organism: Heliconius himera (assembly GCA_021202915.1). NCBI lineage: Eukaryota > Metazoa > Arthropoda > Insecta > Lepidoptera > Nymphalidae > Heliconius > Heliconius himera. The sequence continues at coordinate 405,728 of JAJHJA010000401.1, forward strand.
TATTTTCTTTAAATAGCTTGACGCTGTATTCTGCATATAGTAGGGTAAGCAGAGGGAACCTTGTGTCAAGATCGTACTTCCTCATGCGCCGCCCAATTCCTGTAACTTTGCATGTTGAATGACGGAATTCAAAATCTTTAATACAAAACAACACCTAACATAAAACTTTTTTTTATAATTGCATCTTCTGTATATAAAATCAAGGGTATCTTCTGTATATAAAATATATATAACAATATCAATTAAAGTTTTAATTGATATTGTTGTATAAATTAAACCCAAGTAGCCAAGTTTACCTGGGTCTCAGCAAAGTCCCGGTCTGCGTAAGGCTCCTCCTGGCAAAGCACGCGCACCGCCAACCCCGGACCCGGGAACGGGTGGCGCTCCACTAACGCCGCGGGAAGTCCTAGCTCCGTGCCTAGGGCTCGCACCTGGTGAACAAATGATATAACAGTACTTATTTATTTTTTAGCTTCAAGTTCTATTGATAGGTAGAGGAAACCTGGAAACTTAGAATTAAGACTCTCCGTTCCAGTACCAGATCGAGAAAATGAAGATATTGGATACTTATACTGTAAATGCGACAGGTTGTGGGTTCTATTCTCACTCGAGGAAATTAAATACTATTATAATTTTTACACAAATATGAAATTCGACTCTTCACAAATATGAATGAGCTCAATGAAAATTTTGTGTCGAATAGTCCCAAAAGTCCAACAACTAAACAATAATCGAAACAAACCTCATCCTTATGAAAATCTTTCAGCGGCTCCACAACACGGCCGCGTTGCCGCAGCGCGCGCACCAGCTCCGTGTCGTTGTGGTGCGTCTTGATGGCGGCGGCGGCGCCCGACGCCAGCGACGACGCCGACTCGATGAGGTCCGGCCGGAGCGTGCCCTGCCCGAGCAGCACTTGTTCTTCCCTGGGGAGGGATGAATTTAGTTTATAGTAAAATTTAAATATAATGGGGAATGGAGTGACTTAAGACAATAATTTGTTCTCTCTACCTATTCTAAAGTAAGAGCAAGTGCTAAGTTCTTTGCCGACTCAGCGGCTTTGCGGCGTTGAGTTCTGCCACTCAACACGCAATGCCTCCAAAATTCGGTAGAAAGTGGGGAACTGTGCTGTGTGCGGTATACTCACTGCAGGTGCAGCACGTCGCGCACGGCGTGCTCGGCCACGCGCACGAACACGTCGCCGATGATGCGGCGCTTGTCCTCGGGCGCGGCCGCCTGGCACAGCAGCGGCGTGTGGCGCGCGCGCCCGCCCGCCTCGCGCACCGTCGTGCTGCCCTGCCGGAACTGCGGGTACGTCACGGCAAATGTTATTGGTGGCGTTTAACAACGAAGATGAGCTTGATAATTGGAGCCTAAAATTATTATTAAATACTAGAGGGCTTAACTTCTTCATGCTCGCAAAACCATAATCACATTGCTTACTATAATAATAAAAAGGACATCTTAGAAGAGAATTATGTATTTTTTACATTATAGCATTTACAACAATGCTTCCTCATACACTATATTCCTGCCTTCACATTCTTATAACATAATCCGGGGCAGTATCTCCCATAATTTCGCTCTTAAAACTCTGTCCAACGCCTTTACTAAATCCAAAAAAACACAAAACCTTTTTGATTAACGGCCAAAATTTTTTCCGTGATCCTGCAGAGGGAAAAGATCTGATTCATACACCCTCTTCCAGGTCTATGTTCTCTCTATTTTAGCATAATCTTTACTACCCAAGGTAATCAATCTGATAACCCTATGGCTTGCGCAGTCTACCTGTGAACCTTTTTATTTAAACAAACACACGATGACCGCACCTCGCCAATCGCCGGGTCCTCCCCTGATTTCGAGCATAAATTGCACAAAAGCTAAAACAAGTCCAAGACGCGTAGGCCACCATGTTTAATCGTCTCGGCAATAACTCCATCTGCTACCGCTGCCTTACCACATTTCAGACTTCATATTGCACTCTCCACCTTTCACTCTTTTAAACTGATTTGGCCATCAGCTACATCAAGAGTCAGCGTCTGGCTGTAACTTGAGATAGGCGTCATCACATTTATATATTTCCTTGTAAAATTCCGCCCATTGCTGCAAAACGCGTGGTGGTTCTGTTAAAAATTCACTGTTCTTCGAAAACACCTCTTTCATTCTACAGGTTAGCAAGTAACCTCGAGAAACACTAACTTATCGCCAGAAAAGCTTCGTGTTATCCCTAAAGTTGTTCGTTAACCTTTGAAAAAAGTTTAACTCTTTCAAACTTCATTCTCCTACTTTTCAAGCTTCATATTTATCAGTACTTATGTTTGGTATTTTTGCAGTTCTTTTTTTTATCTCTCTCATACTTTTATCATTACCTGAGGCTTTGTAATCCTGCCATGCCTTTCTTCCTACAGTTTTTTGCTTTTTGCCTTTTTTTCCTTTACCACATACCCCTAACGCTACTTGCTACCTTCATACAATCCCTAAGGTTCTGCAAATATACTTCAATATTTCCATTTACGGATTTACTGCTGTCTAGCTTTTTGGAAACTCTTTCTTGATATTTCACTTTAATCGGTGGATCTTAAAGCTGCCAGCTTCTTATGCGACAATTCGACTCATAGTTTGAACACCTCATGAAGCTGCGCCGACCTGCGAACAGACCTCTTATTCTAGCAACGACTAGATAATGGTTTGTTACCAGCTCGGAACCCTTAAACACTAGCGTGTCCATAACTTGGCTTCGAATACGCTGATTCACTAGGAATTAATCAATCGTTCTTTTCCCTTCCGTTCGCTCCCTTGTATCAATGTGAATTTGTTTGTGGTCAAACATCGTGTTTGTCACAAACAAATTCCTTTCCTTGTAAATTTCCAATATAAGCTTTCCAGCTTTATTTATTCTCTTGTCACCATACTAACATAGCATTCCCTCGTAATCGCCTCGCCTAGTTCTAATCCATTCGTTTAAATTATTATATATTATTAATTTTTCATACCTTCTAACGTTATCTAAAACGTCGCTGAAACTCTCCCACAACTCCTCGAATTCGCCTAATGGAGCTGAAGATACTGGCGCATACGCCGCTAACAAGAATACTCTTGTTACTCACAGCTTGAAGCGAGCCCAAAGTAGTCTAAAGTTGATCGCCTTGTATTCAATCGTTGCACTAACCAATTGAGAGGACAATAACACACCTACACCTTGACAGCCTCGCTCACTCTCTGGTACGCCGGCCCAGAAAGCAAGCTGACTGCCCTATAAATCGATCGTGTCATTGCCCTTTCGCTTAGTCTCAGTCACACGAATACCATCCAAATCTCTGCCATCCATCACAACTAAAAAATCCTTCATCTTCCATCCCTCCTCTCACATTCCACGTAGCTATTTGTAGCTCGGTCTCCACCTCCGCTTCAGACATGGCATGTTGGGTGACAGTCCCCAAACACCAGCGGGGACGCACTGGTGCGCGTCGCCTATCAGTGCGCTCTCGAGAGTTGCAAGTGTCAGATGGAGCATTACAGCCCTTGTCCTTGTCCATCGTGGGCCATATACCATAGTCATTCACTCTATCCTTTTACATATACAGAACAACGTGAAAAAGAAAATGTATTTTGATTTAAGGATTAAACTCCACATTGACAGTCGATATAAACAAAAAATGATTAAGAAAATAATAAAATTTCTAACACACCTGATGTGCTGCATTGATTACGTGCAAACGCACTCCTAGTTCCCTTAAACACCTCTCCACTTTTGCACTCTCGTTCTTACGCATGAAACCTGGAAACGTATTTTATATTTATAAAAACATCTGTTTCTAATTTATTTTAGCTAAATAATTAAATATTTATTTTTATATAGGTTCTAATTCTATAATTAATAAAAATTATTTATATTACGCTGTAATTAACCAAAACAAATTAAGTCAATGTGTAATATCAATATACCATTATCTATGTGTAGAGCGATAACTTGATCTTCACGGAGGGCGGTTCTTAACAACGCCGCGCACACTGTCGAGTCCACGCCTCCACTTACTAGTACCTAAAAAATATTCATTTAAAAATAAAAGAAATATAAAATAAAAGAAGACATTTAAATATGGACTGCATTCTTAAATAAAATATATGGGCTCCTAAAGTGATCCAGTGTGTTTAAATTATTTTCTTTTTCAGTTCCAGAAAGGAGAGAACAAATTACATAGGAAAACGTTATAACACATTTAAATAGATTTACAGGCAACGGTTGTGGGTTCAATCTTCATTGAAATTTTAATGAATTGGAGAAAAAAAAAATGAATAAATTTATTGGCACGGTCGTGACGGTTGTAAGGGTGTGACGGTTAGGGGGTTCAATTTATTTCCATTGCTCTGATTGGGAACGTAAACTATAACAATAACAAATACTCACTAAAACTTTGTTATCGCCCACAGCGTCCCGTATGTACTGCACGCAGGCGTCGCGGCGCGAGCGCAGCGTGAACGTGCGCGACATGCCCGCTATGTCGAACAGGAAGTTGGACAGCATCTGCTTGCCTTTGGGTGTGAGATCCACCTGCAAGTATAAACAATATGGAGGGTTATTACTAGAGGCTAGTCATGGCGCAGAGGCACAGTGTGAGCGAAGTGTCTTGACACTAGGTTCCCTATGCCTACCCCGCTGTGTGTGTGAGAACTTATTTTAATTATTTTATTTTGATTGCACTTTTAAATATTGAGCACTTGACAAGAATATGATTATTTTATTCTAAAAGGAATAAAACATCCTAAAATCGTCTACAAATAATTAACGGGCGGCCACGACTCGTCAACCGTACCTAATCTCTATAAATAAATAATTCCTTCGGAAGGCTTGCGTGGAGACACATGTCCAACACATAAAGGTCCCTTAGAGAGAACAAAATTATTCCAATGAAACAGATCAGCTAGAATCCATCTTTGAGTAACTATCTCATCTCACCAACGAGTCACCCACCACCAACCATTGTGTTTACTATAAGATGCTGCATCTCAACTAATTAAGCACAATTTGATTACAAAAAAAAATACTTACCTCAGGGTGAAACTGAACACCATACAGCCTCATCTGTTCGTTATAAATAGCAGCTACCAGGTGGTTCGAGGATTGAGCCCCCACTCGGAACTTATCGCCCACTTTCTGTACACTATCACCGTGCGTTAGCAGAACTGGCTGGAGTTTTTCGAGACGGCTGGAAATTTATTTAACAATATGTAAAAATTATAATGCCAAAAATTGTAAATACAATTTTTTTTTAATACGATTTTGTTAGAAAAAGTAATGTGTGCAAAAATTATTTACATTTTAATTAAAATATCTTCGATATTCATTTAAAAGTGTTATTTTACATCTACAAAAGAAAAATATGTTTTCCAAGTAAAGGTTACGGTTACATACTACATTTTAAATTCAATTCCTGAATACACCGAAGAAACTAAACTTTTATTTCAACATAAATATGTCTACTATCATCTCATTGAGATACCTATATGTCAACCGAATCTTAATAGTATCAACTGGTGAAACCATTCATTGAGAAATATACAAAATATATAATATTTTTTACTTTCTTCTATTGTTCTTTATAGCAGTATATTCAGTCACTCTATATTTGTTGAATTTATTTTTTATTATTATTTTTATTAATATTTTAATTAATAAATACTGTTAAAATGATCCGAAAAGAACAATTATTATATTAAAAATAAACAAATCGCTCATTTTGCAAAATAATTATATGAAGTTAATAGGATCTTTAATGGTATGGCCAAATGGGTGGTGGAGAATGAAAAGTAGATTCAAGAGATTCTCCGAACAAGTGAACTACCACTAATATTACTCACTTAAATAAAGGACATGTGGTTTCTACTTCCACTTCGTACTGTCCATCTTCCCGAGCTTCTTTCCGTAGCACTGAACCACCGAATTCTTTGTTTAACATTTGCATTCCATAGCATATACCTGGAGAAAAAATAACAAAAAATATAATTTAACTACAAACATACAAATATAATATAGCCTATACCTACAATAATTGTGAAGCCAAATTTTTAGATTCTATCACATCCCGAGTGAATACAGAACTCGCCTCCCATAAAGACCTCTTATTTTTTTATTGGGTAAATTATTCAATATGAACTTGGCTCTAATTTGAAATATAATTTATAAGCAATTTTTATTCAATCAGATTAATGCAATAAATAAACTAATAATTAATAATATATAAAAAAATTATATACAAATAAAAATTATTAAACGTTATAGTCGAATGTAAAATGAACGCTACTCGCAACAGCTATTTAAACGCATTTTTTTCATATACATCAGTAACACGATCTAAAGGATTTTGTATCGACGACACATAAACCAATGGCACTCTAATAAGTCGCTCGTGATCTCTCACAAAAGGTACTGTTACAATATGTATTACGATATACAAGTGTTTTCCATTTTCATATTGACTATTAAAAATTGAGGTCAGCGCATGGGCACAATCGAGTGACTGTTAACGTTGTGCGTTCGATTCCCACTCAAGGAAATAAAATATTTCATATTTCCATTTCTTCGGTCTGGTATCGAGGCAAAGCAGGGCATTGAGTTCTGCTACTCAACTCGCAACACCCCCAAAAAAAAATGGGGTACAGAGTCCCTTAACACTAGATTCCATCTGCCCACCTTGCTATATATTGCACCGCACAGCGTGAAGCTAAAAAAAATATTATAAAAACAGTAGTACATCAAAAAACTCACCTAAAAGCGGCAAACCAATCTTGAATATATCAGCATCGTATCTCGGCGCGTCCTCCGCGTACACTGAGTTGGGGCCGCCCGATATGATGATGGCGCGGTAGCCGGCCTCCTTCAGGTGGTACGCCGGCGTGTCCAACGGCAGGATGTCTGACTCTACACATAGTTCACGCACTCTTCTGTCTATCACCTGTTCGTGGGTGTGGGTGTTTGGGTAAATAAAAATATAATAGATAATTAAAAAATCAACTGAACAGCGTAAATGCGAGGGTTATGGGTTCGATTCCCACTCAAGGGAATGAATTATTATTATATTTCCATTACCAAACTCGGGTAAGGACGGTAACCGTACGGAGTACTAGGCTGCAATAGGCGAAATACAGGGTGAAGGTAAACCACCAGAAAAGAGCTGATGATTTTCAAACGGCTTAACATACTTATGCATCAAAATCATTTCATTTGTTTAGGAACTACGATGCTACAGATAAACTAGGGAAGAATTTTTTGAAGACGCAAATTCACATATCATTTTGTTTTTTAGTATCTCATAATAAATTAAGGCCGGTCGTGGCGCAGCGGCACGAGGTGTGACTGCGAAACCGACTGGTTGTGGGTTCGATTCCCACTCGAGGAGATGAAATATTTACTTAAATTTATATTTCCATTTCTTCGCTCTGGTGTCGAGGTTAAGCGCGGCGTTGAGTTCTGCCACTCAACACGCAATGCCTCCAGAATTCGGCAGAAAGTGGGGAACGGAGTGTCTTAACACTAGGTTCCCTCTGCCTACCCTGCTGTGTGCGGGATACAGCGTGAAGCTAATTTAATTTTTTTTTTTTTTAATAAATTAAACGGTTTCTGGTTCATCTCGTACCTTTTTACATAATAAAAAGTAGTATTATAAATAAATATTTTCCATACATAATATTCCCATCGAACAAGAAAACATATTATAAAGGTGTTTGAACTTAATTGTAATTAAATTGCGAATAGATAACTTACTTAAAGAACATAATTTTATTTGCAAATTAGCTAGGTATGTTAAAATCGGCAAAATATTTTTTTTATTTGTCATTGTTAATTTTAACCATATGACTAATGTATGTAATATTGTATCTGTAACTCTTTTTTTCTTTGTACTTTTAGTATACAGAAAGAAAATTTGAGAGATTCTAGTGTCAATTTCAGATATTCAGTTTTCCACATTGCTTTTTTTTTAGTTTCATCGCTGTATCCCGCACGTAGCAGCAGAAGGAACCTGAGAACCTAGTGTTAAGACACCTCGTTGGAATTAAAGCACAACCGTTTCCCACTTTCCGCTGAATGCTGAAGGCATCGCGTGTTGAGTGGCGGAACTCAACGCCGCGTTTTGCATTGTCACAAACGAGCAAAGAAACCAAATATTTTCATAGCAGCGGGAATCGAACCCAAATCAGTTGTATTTACTGGCATGTACACCTGCGCCCGACTGACCACATTTGTTATTTAAATATTTAAAATAATATATTTAAATATTTAACTTTTAAATATACAGCCATTAGAAGTAACATACATAATATTATTAAGGATACGATCGCACCGGCCGTGCGAGCTAAGCCTGTTACGTCGCGTTAATAATTATGCAATAATAGTTCAACTATTTTTATGAACTAAAGATTTACAAGAAAAACAATTATTGATAAACTATGATATGCTTAAAAAAATATCTGACCGATAACGTAAATATATACAAATAAAATTAACTACATTTTAAGAGATAAACACTTACAGTAATGTCGTTTAGTTTTTTTTTTTTTAAATAAAAGAACTATTTAAGTTTTTTTTTCAAATAAATGTTGCCAACTTATTAAAATTTATACAACTTTTTAAAAAAACGTTGAAAATGAAAAAAAATACAGTTTTAAAGATTAAACCATTTAAATTATTATAAAGTCAATGACAAAAATTAATCAATTTTAAGTATTTTTTTTTATTTATTTACCGACTCAACTCTACTACATTGTACCGTAATAACGTTCAACAAATAGGTCTTCTAGACAAGTCCAGCTTAAGCCTAGCGTTCACGTTGCTTAGTAATGACCATGACAAACCTTTACTTTACTATAACGTAATACTAAATTAGTATATCTTTTGTAAATATTTTTAATAAGCAATCACTAAGAGAATATTATTAGAAATTATTTAAGAGATAAATAATATAATAATGAACGCAAAGTATAGTAGGGAGGTATAATAGGGATACCGATAAATTTATTCACACTACAGATGGTTTTTAATAAAAAAAATTGTATATATTTGTTTTCTAAAATGAAAACCAGCCTGTATTCTAAAATTCAAGCTAGCAGAAAGTGCAAATACACTATAAAAAAATACTTTTTTTTTTACATTTCCTGTGTAACCCGTATTGCAGGGTAGGCAAAGAGAACCTAGAGTTATGCTTTTCCCCCAAATTATAGACATTAAGAGACATTGTGGCGGAATTCAACGACGCACTTTTGTCTTTTGTTTTGTCAAAGCTTCTTTCCACTACATTGTCTTCAAATTACAATAATAAAGGCGCCAAAAAAATCTAATTTAATTTTCGTCGCGTTTAATCATATATTTTTTAATTTCTCTAATGTATAACAAGTACAAGGCCTAGACCCTGTTTCGTAACCGTCAGATACTTGACAGATATATAAAATAATAAAAAAATCTACCATTGATTAGTAGGATCTCATCAAACATTTCCTATACATTTTTATTTAGAAAATCTTATTAGAATTTAATAATGTGAGATATTTCTTTTAATTGTTTAATAGGCCAAAACTTAAAAGAAACTGTTTTATTTGCTACTAAATTTAAGTACTTCATCACAAAAGTAAAATATATATATTTTAAATAATTACACTCTATTATGTTTTTTCATATCAATCTAAAAAACATATCAAATAATACATATTTTATATTACATAAATTACAAACACCAAGTCAATTTAGTAGTCACAACACCCTAACCAACCTTTGTACTAACAGATGACGACACATTGCAAATATTTGTGTTTGCTTAAAGATATTAGATTTGGGTGTTTCGGTGAATCAACAATAGTGGAGGTCAGTGTGATAGTTTTAAATGCAAATATGTATCATACAATAATATTGGTGTAGTCAGAAAATTTACATGTATACCCTCTTGGGTAAGACAGTGACATCTGACTTTGATAGTTGCCAATTCAAAACATTTTAAAACTTAAAAACATATACTTAAACTAGTTAAGCAAAACACAGCAGTTGTCTTGACAACCTTACTTGTCATATCTCTAAAAACCATTGGAAAATTGAGGATGGAAAATTTTAACACTATATTTTTCTTCCATATCTATTAAAAGGTTGGAAAATTGTGTTTTTTGTTTTGTTATATTTTTTCTATAATATATGTAAAAAAAGTACCTTTCCATATTGTGAACCTGCATCCAATATGGCAACTTTGTCCCTCCCGTTCGCTGTGCCGTTGGCACCGCGATACTGTCCCTCTGTACTGGCTGTGTGCATCTCGCCTACTCGCCAGCAGCACTGGAGAAAAGATGATGAAAAATACTAAAATATACTTTATTGTACACAAAGAATAAAAAAAAAAAACAGAAAGAAATTTGTCTTATTGGTGGGATTCATTTCTAATAATATAAAGCAATAGCTATTTAATTACAATAATAAACAAATGGAACTCAATGCCACACTTTTTCCTTGACACCAGAGTTAACCCATAAAAATATTGAATATTTAAATTCTTTAAGTGGGAATCGAATCTACAACCTATTGTGTTTACTGTCACATGCTGGTACACCACGCACCATGACTGGCCTCAAGTGGCTATTTTGTAATTTATGTGTTACAAAAAATTACAGTAATGTAAAACCTTAAAATTATAACGAAGAAAATTTAAAATAAATATATAAAAAAACAATGTAAACAAAGAAAATTTTAACCTTTTAGTGGTAGAGAGTCAAACCACAACTTTAGGATATATAACTTAATTTGAACTAAGTTGTGGTTTTATTCTTTTCTTTTAAATAATTTAAACATTATACACAAAATAACTAATAAAGTTGTTCCTAAAAAAATTCTACTTACTCAAAATACTCTATGTGATTACTATTAATATTTGTTTAAATATTTAGATTTTTATGAATATGAATAACAAAGAATTTACTTGTGATGTTGAAACTTTTGTTTAACTATTATAAACACATACAACTATCAACACAGATTGAAAGAATACTTTCAAATGCAACACAAATCTATTATAATGACACAACTGAGTAAATAACCAAACCATTTATAGAAAAAAAATACACACTAGCTCAATTTTCATATCCATTCTACCTTATTCCATAAATTCTTAAGTTTAATCATAACAACACAATATCACAGAACAAATCACCGTACAAAATGTCATTTTCACAAATAAAAAATTTCAAAGTCATACAAAAACAATGGAAACGGTCATATTATTTAAATAATGACAATAATAAAAGGAAGAGTTAAAGTTATACAAATAGATGCAAGAATAAAGTCTGAACGCATTTGAGTTGTGAGTGTGAATGGTTATTTATAGAAAGCTACCCACATGATGCTTACACGCTAATCTATATACATTATACACACTAATACATGACAGTGGAGAAAGATTTTACTACTTTACATTTTCAATGTATTTTTATATACAAAGAGATCAATATATGTTTCACTTTGTGTGCAATTTTTTTTTATATATAATATGCAATACTATTATATTTAAAATTTTGAGACTATGAAATATTAAAAAAAAACGAAAAATATATTTGAGTTCAAATTATTATTCCTGCTATATTGTTTAAAGTTGCTATCAACACTGATTATAAATAACTGTATCTACGTAATTAAATTAGTATAATTGAAATAAAAAAATATTTTAAAGTACCATAACATTAGGAGCAAGTGAAGTTATTACAATAGATTAATATTTTAGAAATTAATGGGTGAACTAATTTATCCAATACAAGTAAGACTTGCTTAGTCAAATCCAACTTACATTTGTAACATTTTGTGAGGACTAACAGCTGTGAATTAATATATTCTAGTTTTCCATATAATGTTAATGATGAATTGTATATAAAATAGTGATACATTATTTTTTATTATTATTAATTTTTTTTACATTGAATTATTTGGATTTACCATACAAGGTTCTTCCTTCTCACAGCACTATACTAATAAGAATAATCATATTAGACTTACTATGATAGTGGTTATAAAAATACAATTATTATTTTTTACTTGAGTTACAAAATACAAATAATTTTGAAATATATTTAACTCTGTGAAACAAATGAAGATGTATTAGTAAGATATTAATGGAATATTACATGATCAATGTAGTATGAAATAAATAATTTAAATAACATATAAAGGTAAATATGATTAGAATTCTTTACCTAATTATAATTTCAAATATAACATTAGGTCACTCTCAAGTTTTGATAGGAACTGAGGGCACAACACTTATCACATGAATAATAATAAAGGTTATGATAATAACTTTATCATCACATTATGATGAAACTTCAAAACATTTATAAGATACTCTAAATTGCGTAACATCAAAATAAGTATCTTAAATCTTGGGAATATTTATAGGTTAAAAGTCATATAAAAATAATTTTCACTATTACAATGAATATGGAAACACCAACCTTTCTAAACATACAAAACATAGTATGTGTGTATCTCTCGAACTGGTCATTTGAGATGTTTTTAAAAGACTAAGATGAAAGATAATATGCATGATAACAATGCGATAATCTAAAGCGTTTTTAGAAACAAGACTGTAGTGTACACACCGGGGAACTATCGACATCGTGTTGTTGTTTTGACAAAAAACTAAACCTACGCTTGTGACGCTTACGCGACGCAATGACTGCCGAAGAATTTTAATAATATCTAATTTATGTAAAAACTAGATGTACTCCAAATGTAAAACGCATCTAAAACCGGGATTTGACATTACTTACATTCTGGGTCACGATGAGAGACACATTTTGTAAAGGACATTAGGACGAACACATTCTCGTATTAATATGTTATTATTCTAATAATTCACTATCTTACCTGTAAATGATAATCTGAGGTATTAGAAGAAAATATTCATGAAAAACGTGAATAAATGTGATTCTCCATTCAGCACTACGAATACAAAATTTTAGTACTGACAGAAGTCTCCAGGTGGCGTCAATTATTCTTAACTTGTCAGTTATTTTATATTAATGTTTGATGTCTAAAAATAGAAGACATTAATATATAATTAAATATTGAAATTATTTTTATGATCAAAATAAAATATAATTTAAAACAACCAAACTGAAATTATCTTTACTGAAATATATAAATACAACAATAATATTTTTTACTATAAAGCTTGAATGCATCCTTTCATAGTTTTGCTCGTCATTGTGCAGTTACCTTACACGCATTGTCTATATTTCGTATAATAAAATGTAAAAAATTATACATAAAATAATTTTATAATCAAAGCAACAAATCATAATATGAATTACTTTAATATTTTATTATTTTAATACACACAATTAACAACTTTTTATACTAGTATAGGCAATTTATTAGTAAAAAATACATTCCGAGTTACGCCTGTATTTTTTTACTTCAACGATATTTTGACATTAGTGAATAGACAAATTGAGTGGCTGCCACTGGCATAAAAACCAAAAGAGTTAACATAAATTGTGAAGTCAGGTGTATTACGATCGTTTTTTGATAAATTAGACTGCTTTTAGATATAAAAATGCCTGACCATTTAGGAGATGATATGCGAAAAGTTAAAGATGATAAAGAAGAACCGGAAAAGGAGATCAAATGTAAGGAAATAATCTAAGCAACATATACCGTAGCATAACCATTATTTTAAGTTTACCATTAATGTATTTGTTATTTGATTTAATTACAGCACTTGACGAAGGAGACATTGCGCTGTTGAAGTCATATGTAAGTAAGCAGTTCAAATTATTTCAGTTATTCTTTGTTCCTTATAATGACTGGCAATTTTTGACCTCTTTTTAAAAATATTGTTGTTTTATAGGGTCAAGGACAGTATACAAAAATAATTAAAGAAGTTGAGGATGGTATACAGACAGTTATGAAGAGAGTCAATGAACTAACTGGTATCAAAGAATCAGATACAGGATTGGCACCTCCAGCATTGTGGGACTTGGCTGCTGACAAACAAACACTTCAAAATGAACAACCTTTACAGGTTATTGTTATATTTGAATTTGAAATTAATTTGGTATAGTAGGACAGCATCTATCTAACTGTAAACACAATTGTTGTGTTCAATCCAAACAATTTATTATATTTAATTTATTTATATTTTACTGCTGTGTAACCAAAATATAATGTTCAGTTCTGCTGCTTAATAGGGAATGTCTCACAAATTTGCTAATTTGTGGATATGGAGTGTCTTAAAACTAAGTTCTCATTGCCTACTCTGCCATGCTAGATAAAAAATCTACTTTGTCATTGAATATACTTCTACTCAGTAATTAAACAGATAAAAACCCATTTCTCTAGACATATTAGTCTTATCTGTATTCTGTATTAAATATTAAATAAAAATCTTTTATATTTCCCAGGTTGCTAGGTGTACAAAAATCATCAATGCTGATTCAAATGATCCCAAGTACATAATAAATGTGAAACAATTTGCTAAGTTTGTTGTTGACCTAGCAGATTCGGTAGCACCAACAGATATTGAAGAAGGAATGAGAGTTGGGTAAGTACTAATTATTATATTTTTAAATAAAATTAAATCAGCTTCATACTGTATCCTGCACACAGCAGAGTAGGCAGAGAGAATGTAGTGTTAAGACACTTCATTCCCCACTGTCTGCCGAGTTCTGGAGGCACTGCATGTTGAGTGGCAAACTCAACGCTGCATTACATTTTTAAATATTATTTATTTAAAACTTTAATTAACTTACAGACAGTTTATCTATTGTAACCTTCTGTATTTAAAGGATGAGACAAAAACTACTTTTATTAAAGAGTAATTTATTGTTAACATTCTTCTTCATCACCCAAGCTTAATATGGATCAAATATTCATATACATAATCAAATACCATCTAATGAAATACTGCTAAATTACATTACATTAGTCATTTCAACCAACCGTATTTATAGACAGAGCTATTTCCAATTGACAACTAAGACATTAAACATTTGGAAACATTTTCCATGCAAAGCCAAAGGAATAAGCTAAAGTATGATATATTTTTTAAGCTGCTAATCATACTATCATATAGTTTTAAGGATGGTACTCAGTTTATTTGTTAAAGAATTTGCAAGTAGCTGGCACGCCACTCCAAGATCAATAGTGCTAGTTCAATTACTTTCACTTGATAATAAATAGTATTTATTATTGAGTTATTAAATTGAACAACATTTTAGTTCTTTCTGTTTTTTCCACATGAAGTAGTTATATATTTGTAAAACAATATTTATAACCTTAAAAAGTTTACTTAAATTAAAATAATTGAGGCCAGTTTGAGGCACAAGCATGTGACTGGTAAACATGGCAGGTTGGGGGTTCAATTCCCACTCCATGAAATGAAAATATTTCATTTGCCTCACTCTGGTACTGAGGTACAGTGTAGTGCAACACCACATCTCCAGAATTTGGCATGAAGTGAGTGATAGAAGTGTCTCAATGGAAACGGTGTTTCTTAACTAGGTTCCCTCTGCCTAATCTACCAAGTGTAGGATACATCATAAAGCTAAAAAAAATTAAGTTTATTTAAAGCAATATACACTGTTCTGTTACATGTTACAACATAATTTTTAGGAACAACATAAAAATAATATAATTTTTAAATGGCTAATATTCTTGGAAAATATTTAAATTTTTTACATTAAATTTCATAATACTACACCAAAACACTTTATTATTTAAACCTGTTTGTAACTTAATTTAAATCATACATTTATTTGGTTCACAGAGTTGATCGTAACAAATATCAAATACACATCCCATTACCACCTAAAATAGATCCCACTGTCACCATGATGCAAGTTGAAGAGAAACCGGATGTGACGTACAGTGATGTGGGAGGCTGCAAGGAACAGATTGAGAAGCTGAGAGAAGTTGTTGAGACACCTTTGTTACATGTGAGTTTAGTATTTGATAGGACTTAAAACTATATTATTTTTAGATAATAATCATGTTAATCTATAGAAGCTATTTTGTTATAGTGGGTTTGATCACCATTCAGAGGATTAATTTATTTTTATCTCTGTGTGATATTAGTTCCATAAGACACAATTTTCCAAATTTTTTGGCAAAGTTAAAATGATAGTGTTTAAGTTAGTTTTTTTAAAATTAAGCATAGATTATCTAGAATATTTCATAATTAAGGTATGATACATAGCAACTTATAAATTATTGCTGTGGAATAAATTTATAATTATTTTTTTATTAGTGTTTGTATTAGTTACTCCTATAATATGTGAACATTAAATATATAATATACATATTTTATTTTATTCCACAGCCTGAAAAATTCGTGAAATTAGGTATTGAACCTCCCAAAGGTGTTCTACTATTCGGCCCTCCTGGTACAGGCAAGACACTATGTGCGAGAGCTGTCGCTAACCGCACTGATGCATGCTTTATTCGAGTTATTGGTAAGATATAATATGCGTATAAAAATATTTTTTTATTATTATTATTAGCTTCACACTGTATCCCGCACACAGCAGGGTAGGCAGAGGGAACCTGGTGTTAAGACACTCCGTTCCCCACTTTCTGCCGAATTCTGGAGGCATTGCGTGTTGAGTGGCAGAACTCAACGCCGCGCTTAACCTCGACACCAGAGCGAAGGAATGGAAATATAAATTTAAGTAAATATTTCATCTCCTCGAGTGGGATTCGAACCCACAATCAGTCGGTTTTGCAGTCACATCTCGTGCCGCTGCGCCACGACGGGCCTCAACCTCAATATTTCATTCCAAAAATAATTTGGAATTAAATATTTACTAATGTATATAAAAACCACTAAAAAGTTGAAAATATTCAATTTGTATTATATGGGAAATGACTTAAAAATATGTAGTAATATTTTAGATTACGGTCCTGTACGACTAGGAACTAACTGTTCATCTTTATAGAATAAGAAAAATATAGGTATATATTGTTTTTATTTTTTGAATTTGAAAAGAACATAACACTATTTTTGAAAAGTATATTTTGCAAGAAAATAAACTACTTTTGGGGAGTAAAGAAAGAGCACCAACAGTAAGCTTAGATGGTACTCTGATACAACTCTCCTATAGCAACATTGTCACACTGAACAACATTGCTTATAATATAAGCTTGAAAGCAGTGCTACACAGTGTGACACAGAATTTTTTGTTTATTTTGAAAATATTAAGGCAGAAACCCTAATAACCATATCACAACCATAAAAAATATATATTTAAAAGTAATAATTTGGATAATTGCATTCCTTGTTTGTCTTTTTTTATATAGTGGCTCACACTGGCAGTGATCCACAATCTTCTCATGTAAAAGTCGTCATGTTTTGTTAGTAAATATAAGTTCTATTTCTTTATTAATGTATTTTTAGTCATAAAATGTTATTTTCTTTATAGGTTCGGAGTTGGTTCAAAAATACGTAGGAGAAGGTGCTCGCATGGTCCGTGAGTTATTCGAAATGGCGCGAAGCAAGAAGGCGTGTCTTATATTCTTTGATGAAATAGACGCTATCGGCGGTGCCAGGTAATATTTTTGTAAAAATGAAAAAATATTTTAATTTTACTATTTATATGTAAAATTTTTGTCTAGTTTATGTTGTTAAATATACATTTACATTTCACATGTTATAATTAATATTTTTTTATATTTATTGTGACATATAAAAAACGTGTAACAAATGTAGTAATTAAGTTTATTAAGAATACATGGGTTAATTGACTATATATATTTTTTTGTATCATTCAATTTTTTTTAAGCTTCACGCTGTATCCCGAAAATAGCATGATAGGGAGGGAATCTGAGAAACTAGCGTTAAGACACTCCATTCCCAATAAGACACGCGCTTTCCTTTATTATCAGAGCGAGGAAATGACAATATTAAATATTTCACTCCTCCAAATAGAAATTGAACTCACATCCATTGTGCTTACATTCATCCGTTTGTGCCCCTGCGCCACGACGGTTTTAAAATTTGTAAAGTTTTAAGATCTTTGATTTTTACGATTATTATACATCCTTAATGAAACTATTTAACCGGATTAATTGCGTATATTTATTTTTTAAGTGTTATTCCACGCTTAGGAAAGAAAAATACTTATTTAGAAAACATAAAAATTTGAACGCAGCGGGACTCGAACCCGAGCCGCCTGGAAACCGACCAAGCGTTGTGACCACTAAAACATATGTTCACATCAAGCTTCGTCAGAAATTTTTTATATGATTGTTACAACTTATATATATGCGTATATTTAGCATTGTACATTTTTGGAAATTCGATGTTTCGAACACTTTTCCTGTGGTCACGGGTTGTATATTTTTTTTCTAAATTTATATAGTTTTTTATATGTATATATATATATGGAGAATACAAAAAGAGTGTGTCTATTAGCTTCGATTACATTCTGATACGACTCTCCCATATAATATACCACGTAACCGCATTGTCATTTGCATAATACTCAAAGTATTTGTGAATACAGGAACAGGTGGGACAGATTTTTTTTTTTTGTTTTATATGTATAATTAGATATTCTATCTGCCTTATTTAATGTCTTCTTTTATTTAAAAAAAACGATTCAATAATAACGCTCGCTCTGGTGTATAGGCAAAGTGCGGCGTCGACTGTCGAAAGTGGGAAAGTTGTGTGTCTTAACACTATGCTCCCTACTTCCCACTAGGCAACGTTTCATGTATGATTCAGTGTGAATCTGAAAAAAATAACAATTTTTATTATATGTAAATATAAAAAAAATGGTGGGCTTGATGCAGTGAAACAACATTTGAGTGTCAGTTTGTTGGTACGAGTCAAACCATCACTTTATTTTGGTCCTAATACAAGCTTAATTCGGCCACTCTCTTGAAAATTGAATGGTGCACTATACACAGAGTGTATCGACATTAGATTTTTTTCTGCCTCTCCTGGTATGAAGTATACAGCACTGCGGGATACAGCGTGAATCTAGAATAATAATAATAATACTTTTTGTTGTAGATTCGACGACGGCGCCGGTGGTGATAACGAAGTGCAGAGAACTATGTTGGAGCTCATCAATCAACTCGATGGGTTCGATCCTAGAGGAAATATTAAGGTACTTATTTTTATTCAATTATACAAGAGGCCCCTGCTTGAGCTATACGAGTATGTTTAAAAAAATATAGGCATTATTTAGTATGATTCTTTATTATTCCTTTGTATTTATGGTTATTGAGGCCAGTGGTAGCGCAGGGCCAGAGAGTGTGTCTAAAATAGACAGGTTGTGGAGGAGATAAAATATTTACTTACATTTATATTTTCATTTTTTCGTTCTGGTGTCAAGGCAAAGCGCGGCGTTGAGTTCCGCCACTCAACGCGCACTGCCTCCAGAACTCGGCGGAAAGTAGGGAACGGTGTGTCTTAACACTAGGTTCCTTCTGCCTACCCTGTGTGCGGGATACAGTGTGAAGCTGATTTAGTTTTTATTTTTTTTTAAATTTAGTATGGTTATTTATATTGTTATGCACAATAATTATTAACTAACTAAATAACATCATCAATCATAATTCTATAGGTATTATGTATCTATTTATTACACTAAATAAATCTTAATTTAAGTCTTTTGGGAATTGATTTGATTTTTCTCGCAAATATTTTCATGTTTAATAGAAATATATTTAGTTATTTCATATCTATCTACGTAGATGGTAGGTACGCGCGTACGTCAAACGCAGTTTTTACTGCGTAAGTTTTGATCCTGCGATAATTCCTAGATAAAAAGTATCTTATATCCTTTATATCCTTAGATATAGATATGTGTTGCTCCATAACCCCCTCTATCTTTAGTTTAAATCCCATAAAAATCGGTTTAAGTCTTCCGGAGGCTAATCAGGTCAAACTGAAAGGCAGACAGACAAACATTTTTATTTAAAATTATTTGTTTGTGTTTTAATATTATGTGAATAATAAAGGAAAACGTGGTTATTCTGAAATTAAAGACAGTCTTCGTCGTCTTTAAATTTTTGGATGTTATTTTGTTTGTGAGGTATTTGTTGCAGTATATTTTATAACCGCCCAATTTTCGAGACATTCGCGCTTTGTCTTTAGCAGAGCAAGAAAATGAAAATAATAATTCATATGCTATCATCTGCTCTTAATGTTTTTTTTTAAATTTCTTATTCTATTTCCAGGTGTTGATGGCCACCAACCGTCCCGACACCCTGGACCCGGCGCTGATGCGTCCCGGCCGTCTCGATCGTAAAGTGGAGTTCGGTCTCCCCGAGCTGGAGGGTCGTGCTCATATATTCCGCATCCACGCGCGCTCCATGAGCGTGGAGAGGGACATCCGGTTTGATTTGCTGGCCAGACTGTGCCCCAATTCCACTGGTGCTGAGATTAGGTGAGTTTTTGTAAACAATATTTAAATGTATGAAGATAGATATATGAAATCTAGTATCAAGATACTAGACATTGCTAGGTAATGTTACCTCCATTTTATTCTGTACAAAATTGTAAATGTAAATTCGTATTTTAGAAAGATTACGTGTTAAGTGGCGGAACTCAACACCGCGCTTTGTGTTTGGCTCCGAAAATATTTTTACATAATAACTAAGTATTATAATTCCCGTCAGGTCGGTGTGCACTGAGGCGGGCATGTTCGCGATCCGCGCGCGCCGCAAGGTCGCCACCGAGAAGGACTTCCTCGAGGCTGTCAACAAAGTCATCAAGTCATACGCCAAGTTCTCCGCCACGCCCAGATATATGACTTATAATTAGATGTGTCTTATTTTATATGGCCCCAGTGGCTTGTAATTGTAATTAAATAAATGTTTAATTATGAATATTTCTTTTGTTTTATTATTTTATTATTTCATATGACACATTCTAAGTAGGGCAGATAACTATGACTGCAGGTACAGTGGGTTTATATCAAAAAGATTAGTGTTGTACACACCCTACAATACACCCTATAGCCTATATAAAAAAAGTATCCAATTTTTTTTGTTCAATTCGAAGTAGTAACACTCGAGCCTCGACCCTTCCCGTAACACTCGAGCTCTAAGCAGAGCCCTGAATTATTTTAATTTTACATTTTCTCGAAAAGTATGCGTCCAAATTACATGCTACAAACCAAACATTATCTTCATTAAATTTCCTTGATGATTCTATAGCGTCCTTTATTATCGTTTTTTCATTATTTAAGGCTAAATAAGCTTTACACTGTAATGTTATATAGCCTATAGCACTTCTAAAGAATGTAGCTTTCATGCAAAACACAAAAAAAGGAAATCGGACCATTTGTTTTCTCTAGTCCACTAGAGAGTACACCAGTTCACCCGAGAGAGTGAAGAGAGCATTTAGGGATGCACTGGTGCTAGTGCACAAAAGACGCACCAGTATTAGTGTACAGGGTCACACATGCAGAGGCTTACTTAGCGCTGCACTACCTAGCTACCTACTACTGCATACACATATTGATAATAAAAAATACAACCAATTTTAAAATAAAAAGACAAACACCCAACGACTATACTGGTTAGACCTAAATCACCTAATATAAAACTCACATTTTAACGATTTCGATGACAAAATAGTTTTTCTGTAATTAATTCGCTGTTTACAATTGCACAAAATGATATTGGTGCCAACCTCGACTATATAAAACAATGGAGAACAGTAAATTTAAGTTCTTCTAAGTCAGCGCAATCAAAAGATACTCATTCATTCGTCGTGGCGTCGCGTAGTCAAAACGTATAGAATACCTCCCGTAGACCTACAACTATGAAATTTGACACGAAGTGACAACTTTTACACAATACAAATAAAATAAAAAAATCCAAAAATTGAAAAGCTATTAATATTACATAGAAACAAATAATTACAATCTTCTATAGTTTGATAACTTTTATAAATTGTACTTCCTTTTGACCTACAATTCCAAAATTGCTACGGCACACTCGCTGGGCGAATTTGACTCGCATTAGACCAATTTTTGTTTTTTTATATGCCAACATTATTTATTTAATATTTTTTAAAAAGAGGGTATTTTGCAAAATTTGTTGGTTTATATATTACGTTACCTACTTAATCTTTTTACTGTTTTAATAGTTCTTATAATTAGCACGTAATTACAAAGTACAAAAACGCAAAGTTAAGATATTTTAATAATATTTTATTTACGTAAATGATTTAAATAAATATATTTGTGCATGTGCATTTCATGAAATCATATATGAAAAATGTCACAATCGGTAAGATTTTCATAAAAAATATTTTTTGTTTATTATTTACTATCGGTAATATTAATTACTAGCGGCTCGCCCACGGCTTCGCCCGCTTAAAATACATGGTTAATGATTTAATAAGCACAATCGATTGACAACTATAATGACAACTAAAAAAATACGACCATTGTTGATATTTGATATTTATAAAATATACATAAAGCTAATTATGTATTACACGTATATATTTTTGTAACTTTATGTTCTTTTTACCTATATAATATACGTCTCATCATAATTCTAAAACTCTGTTAAATGTGCTGATGTCAGTGAATAGTTTAATTTAGGTTGTAGGATTCATAATATTCTTTGTAAAATAACTGTATTAATTGCATATTAACTCCTGTACAGTTTTTAAATTAGTTACATATATTATATGAACGAACCAACCAAAATATCTTTGTATTTACTTGATATTTCTTTCAAGATCGTTCTTTATCTCTGTGTTGAATTAATTACGACTTAAACTTAACTGTTATGATTAATGAAGGTAATCTCCACTAACAATTCAATTTTGTTTACTTTATTGTATAAAATATTATATAATAGTGCTTCAAAAATATATATTTTTATCAACAATCATATAACTCAGAAGTTTCGAACGTCATTCTTTAGCCAGGGTCATACCAGCGCGATTTCTATATAACATTCGCTGGCAAGCTAATGCCTTGAGTTCATTCAAATGACGATAACTTTTTTTTTAATGAACCGATTTTGATGAACCAAACTTTAGAACCTAAATTGAGTTAAAACAAAGCAATTGGTGAAATTTTCAAGTAAATCGGTTCAGTAGTTTCAGAGAAAAATGCGGACAACAATATGTCGACAGACAGACAGACAGACAGACAGACAGACAGACAGACAGACAGACAGACAGACAGACAGACAAGAAATTCAAAAAAAATATTTTTGCTTTCTATTAGTCTTTTTAAGTGTCCCTCTATCCATTTCAGTCAAAATTACTAAATGTACAGACAAAATATTTTTACTGTCTTATTATATAGTATAAAATATAAAATATTATATAATAGTGCTTCAAAAATATATATTTTTATCAACAATCATATAACTCAGAAGTTTCGAACGTCATTCTTTAGCCAGGGTCATACCAGCGCGATTTCTATATAACATTCGCTGGCAAGCTAATGCCTTGAGTTCATTCAAATGACGATAACTTTTTTTTTAATGAACCGATTTTGATGAACCAAACTTTAGAACCTAAATTGAGTTAAAACAAAGCAATTGGTGAAATTTTCAAGTAAATCGGTTCAGTAGTTTCAGAGAAAAATGCGGACAACAATATGTCGACAGACAGACAGACAGACAGACAGACAGACAGACAGACAGACAGACAGACAAGAAATTCAAAAAAAATATTTTTGCTTTCTATTAGTCTTTTTAAGTGTCCCTCTATCCATTTCAGTCAAAATTACTAAATGTACAGACAAAATATTTTTACTGTCTTATTATATAGTATAAAATATAAAATATTATATAATAGTGCTTCAAAAATATATATTTTTATCAACAATCATATAACTCAGAAGTTTCGAACGTCATTCTTTAGCCAGGGTCATACCAGCGCGATTTCTATATAACATTCGCTGGCAAGCTAATGCCTTGAGTTCATTCAAATGACGATAACTTTTTTTTTAATGAACCGATTTTGATGAACCAAACTTTAGAACCTAAATTGAGTTAAAACAAAGCAATTGGTGAAATTTTCAAGTAAATCGGTTCAGTAGTTTCAGAGAAAAATGCGGACAACAATATGTCGACAGACAGACAGACAGACAGACAGACAGACAGACAGACAGACAGACAGACAGACAAGAAATTCAAAAAAAATATTTTTGCTTTCTATTAGTTTTTTTAAGTGTCCCTCTATCCATTTCAGTCAAAATTACTAAATGTACAGACAAAATATTTTTACTGTCTTATTATATATAGAGATAGAGATATGCTATAAAATATTTCACGTTTCAAAGGACGCTTATACGGATGTTGTGGAACTTTGTGCACTTTTACAATGCCTTGGATTTAATATAAAATCATTGGACACCACCGACAGTAATATCAGTCAAGATGGAGGAACGCGAACTGTTATTATTAATTGTCAGGTTTGTTTATTAAATAAGACGATAATATTGGTTTATTGGTACTTGACTATTACTAAAACAGGGCAGTAATTTTTTAAAGTTTTACATTACTCTCAAATATATTATAATTGTTAAATATTTTCAATTGTGTTTTGTATGTCTACTACTACTAGCTATAGCTGGCGTGCTTAGTGAGACCAGCTCTACTCTGTAAAATATACATTTGCGAGAGTGCGACTGTAAACGCGAAGCTTGTGGGTTCAATTCTCACTCGTGGGAATTCATATTTAATATTTTCTTTTCTTCGCTCTGGTAACCGGCGGTAAGCGGCTTTGAGTTTCACCACCACAACAATATGCAATGCTTCCAGGATTCTGCGTAAAATAGGAAACGGAAGTGTCTTAATGGGAACGGAGTGTTTTAACATTAGGTTCCCAGCCTTCCTCTGTCTCTCCTATTTTGTGCAGATTACAGCGTTAAGCTAGAAAAAAAAATCTACTGTAAGAAATAATTCTATTGTGTCGTTATTATATTATTGTAAAAAAATAATTCTGCATTTTTTATATAGGTATGTAGGGCTTACTTACCTATTTTTTTCTTTTACAGTAAGCGTATATTAAAATTTATACAATGTTAAACATTTAATATCGATTATCTAAATAATATACATATAACGAATGTTACTAATATTTATTATTACAATATACCACACCAGGCATCAGGTTTTCATGTAGTAATGGAAAGCGCGAATGTAACGTGTTCGTGTCCGAGCGCTCCTAATCAACAGAATAGCGGTATATGGCAGGTGTCTGGTGTCACTGGCGGGAAACAGTATAATAAGGTAGATTTTTTTCTACTATACCAATGAGGCCAGTCGTGGCGCAGGGGCACAAAACGTGTGTGTGTGTGTAAAACCGACTGGTTGTGGATTCGATCCCCACTCGAAGAGATGAAATATTTACTTAAATTTATATTTCCATTTCTTCGCCCCGGTGTCGAGGCAAAGCGCGGCGTTGAGTTCTGCCACTCATAACGCAATGCCTCCAGAATTTAAAGGTTAACTTAACACTAGGTTTTGTCTCTGTGTGCGGAATACAGCATGAAGCTGGTTATTATAACAATTTCTGTAGTATATATTTAGGTATAAAAAAGCTACATATAAATGGATTTTTTCCGTCATGTTATCGTTGGTATTATAGAAAATTTCTATAAAATCTTCTAAATGCAAATTTTACATTGGCCAAAAAATATTGTTATCACATTTCAAAAATTTTTATTTTTACTTTCCTTATTTTCTTAAACAATCTTCTAATACACATTTCTATAGGAATGTGGCAGTGGTCTTCTAGGTTCCCTCCCAAAGGCTCACAGAGAGCGCCTCACGAAGGAGCTACAAGAGATAGTTCGTTGTATTAAAGAACATAACGAGTCAGACGGAAGTAAAGAGGGTCTTGGAAACAAGTCCGCCAGCATGATTGAACTGAAAACTCCTGAAAAAAGGTTTGAAAACGAATTTGTTTATATAAATATTTATTCTTATTAGTTTCTGGGTAGGGTATTTACTTTTCAAGAAAAAGACAGTATACGGGGTATGAATAAAGGTGTTCCGTGCCCAGAACGCTCTTGTGCCCACCCCACATACTCACAAAAAACAAGCCCTGAAAAAAAAAACTAAAAGTCTAAGTAAAAAAGTAAAAGCTGAAGTCCAGGCCTATTCCAAAAACTATCTCTAGATTACATTTGCTTGAGTATTTATAATAATTAAGTTATGGAGTTATACATTACAGTTATACATTACGTACAATTAGGGAGTTATACCTACATACATTTATTTATGTAATTATGTACCGTAGAATATGCTATATATAATTATTTTCATAATTAAATAGTATTTTTTATAAAGACATTATTAACACAGGAGAATCATTTTATTAAACTGATATAGCACCTTTATAATTTAGCCTCGTGTGTGCTACTTTTGGTAACAATAGACATCGTTTCTAGAATGCGCCCTATTTTACATCTGCACCTCCTACATTTTAAATTGTAAACAGAGCAGCAATAAAATTTTATTCTCTACTTTCATCTTAGCATGTTGGGTGTATTTTGCTATAAAAACGTACCCCTAGCCGGGATTTGAACATCAGCTTCACGCTGTATCCCGCACACAGCAGGGTAGGCAGAGGGAACCTAGTGTTAAGACACTTCGTTCCCCACTTTCTGCCGAATTCTGGAGGCATTGCGTGTTAAGTGGCAGAACTCAACGCCCCGCTTAACCTCGACACCAGAGCGAAGAAATGGAAATATAATTTTAAGTAAATATTTCATCTCCTCGAGTGGGGATCGAACCCACAACCAGTCGGTTTTACAGTCACACCTCGTGCCGCTGCGCCACGACTGGCCTCGATTTGAACATCAAAATTGTCATATTGAATAACATACGTAGCCATACCATACCATTTGATTAAGATTTTACACGTTTATGTAACTTTTAGGCTTTCTATTTTAAAATCTGAGACTCCAACTCGCTACCGTTCCTTGGACACGCTTACCACCAAAGACAACGGCCAGCTCCCCGCGCCTGGACCCTTGCAGAAACAGCTTACTGAAGATAATGTTGATAGTAAAAAGGTAAACTTATGATAAAAGTTATTTTTAAGCTTCACGCTGCACACCGCACACAACAGGCAGAGGGAACCTAGTATTAAGACACTCCGTTCTTCACTTTCCGCCAAATTCTGAAGGCATTGCGTGTTGAGTGGCGGAACACAACGTCTGGAAATATAAATTTAAATAAATATTTCATCTTCACGAGTGGGGATCGAACCCAGAACTAGTCGATTATACAGTCGCACTTTGTGCCCGTGCGCCACAACTGGCCTCATGATAAAATTTGATCTTGTATTATATATCTTGTATATATGTATGAATGATAGACAAAATGATAAAATATATAGATGAGAGATGAGAAGAATGTATTCTTTCATATAAGTTACAAGCAAAAAAAACGGACAACGTCCCTGAGCTTTTTCTGATTTCAAGCTTAGCTTAGAGCCCTTTTATCGGACCTCACTTGAAATCAATTTTGCCCCCCTTTTAAAGTTATTATTTTTAAGGATTTAACCACTAATAGTAGTAGTATAGTTTTCAGATTTTTCCCTGAACTACTACTACCTATAGATGCCAAATTTCATAATTCTCGGTCAACCGAAAGTACCCTATTAATTTTGATTTCCTTTATAATGTCAAAATACGCGTTTTTTAAGATATTAACGGCCATATCTTTTTTAAGTAAATGCAGAAACACATTTTTTTCAAGAAATCATGGTACCGTAGATCCGAGTATATGGTTTGAATTTCAACTCGATATCTTCAAGCATTCATTAAATAAAGGCTTTTGACCAGCGAACAGACAGACGGAGAGACGGAAGTGATTTTATAAGGGTTCCTTTTTTCCTTAAAAGTTACGGGACCCTAAAAAGACAACAAATGCAAGTATCATTTTAAGCGGGACAAGTTGTGGGTTCGATTACCACTCGAGGAAATGAAATGTTTAATCTTTATATTTTCTTCGTTCTGGTGTCGAGGAATAGCGCAGAATTAAGTTCCGCAACACAACACGCAATGCCTCGAGAAGTCCGTCGAATATGAGGAACAAAGTGTCTTAACGTTAGGTTCCCCCTGCCTACTTTGCTGTATGCGGGATACAGCGTGACGCAAAATAAAACTACATTAAAATACGTTGTATTTCTACTCGAAACCTCAATTAAATAAATGCTTAATAATTACTATAATTAGTTGCAGATTATGTGTCAAAGACAAAGTACGTACACTTTGTCGTCAACTCCCGGAAGCTCGAGGCGACGAAACAAAACATCGAGGTATTCATGTTTCAATTAAAAAATATTTATGGACCAAATTCGAAATCATTAATTTTAAAATAATTTTTGGGGTCGTCGTGGAACAACATCATATAGAACAAATTTGCCGGTTGTGGGTTGGATTCCTTCTCAGGGAAATGAATTCTTATTTAGAAAACGTATATAAATTTGAACTTAGCGAGACTCGAACTCGCGCCTCCTGGATTTATACGCGTATAAAAATTTCGGCGTAGCTTGATGAGAACGTATGGCTTAGTGGTCAGAGCGCCTGGTCGGTTTCCAGGAAGCGCGGGTTCGAGGCCCGCTACGTTCAATTTTTTATACATTTTTTAAGTATTTTCCTTTACAAAGTGTGCATTAACACTTTAAAAAACTGCTAAAAATAAATTCTTCTCATTTACTCGCTCGACATTAGTTTCCGCCACATAACAAGCTATGTCTCATTGACGCCTGCCGTGGCGCAGAGGCACAAGCGTGTGACTGTAAACGCGACAAGTTGTGGGTTTGATTCCCACTCCAAGATCAGAAATATTTAATATTATAATTTCTTCGCTTTGGTGTCGAGACAATGCGCGGTGTTGAGTTCCGCAACTCAATACCTCCCGAATTTGGCGGCAAATGTGGAGTTGTGTGTCTTAATACTAGACTCCCTCTGCCTACACTACTATTTACGGGATACAGCGTAGAAGAAGCTAACAAAAACCCCGACTGCATAAAACTAAAAAGAAAATAAACAAGCCCAATACTTTATTAGGATTAACAGTCGCGACTTCTTTCAATTATACGTGGTTCCTGGTAAAGATTTTATTGATTAAAGAATCACTTATAGGTCCCGCATATACACAAAACTCGATGATATCACTATACTTTTTCAATTGTTGACAAGTGGGTATGTTTAAAATATAAACTTAATAATCTTCTGAATTTCTATCATTTCAGCCCAATACAAGTGCCCTCTAATTCAGTACTAGAGAATTTGATCGCTGCAGAGAAAACAGCAGAAGAACTTCGAATAAAACTATCCAGCGTTATAAAAGAATTTGTTGAGGATAACAAGCTCGATACTTCAATGTCCTCTCTTGCGTTGGACGTCTCTAAAATATCTGTTTTAAAAGTAAATAAAATTTTTAACTAAGAGTACCTGAACAACAAAAGAAAAGAAAGCTTTTTCCAAGTAGTTTTTTGAAAGACTATAAAATTGTTACCAGATATAAGAATATTTATTTAAAAATAAATACAATTTTATTACATTTTAGGGTCCAGATTGTTCCAAGCCTCAATTTGCATCAAGTCCAAATCTATCTGGCTTAGGTGTTCAAGATGACTTTCTGAAAAGGCTAAAGCGTGTGGAAAGCGTATCAACCTCCAACTTGGCTCCGAAAACCTCAACTAAAGACGGAAAAACGTCTAAATTACGAAGAATATCGCCAAACCTGTTCAAACTAAGGAGTAGTCCCAACGTAGTTAAGGCTGATAAACCTAAAGACAATAAAAGTAGCAAGCTGAATAGTAAGCAAAGTTCTTTTTTATCTTCACATATTCCACACATTGCAAGGTAAGCAGAAGGAACCTGGGAATCTAGTGTTCAGATATTACTTTCCTATTAAGACCTTATGTCCTCTGTCCACTTTCCGCCGGATGCTGGAGGCATTTTTTTTTTGAGTGGAGAAATTTAACGCAGCGTTTTGGTACTGGTGTGAATAAATGAAGATATTAAATATTTAATTTTGCTCGAGTGAAAATCGATTCACAACCTGTTACGCAGTCCAGCACAAGCGTACAGTCGCATTCTTGTGGACTCGCACGACTGGCCTCAAGAAAAGTTAAATTACCGTTTTACATTTCCTGTCACGAAATATTGTTGTTATAATTTAATTTGGCTACTCCATAAGAATAAAATTTGAAGTGCAACAAATATGGTATTAATTTTAATACGAAAATATGAAATACTAGTAACCATTAGCGCAATGAGACAGACATAGTAGGGTCTCAAGTTTGATTCCAATTTAGAGAAATATTGAAATTTAAACTAATTTAATTTCCCAGCTTTAGTGAAAGTGCGCTGCCGAGTTCCAGCGCAGATAAATGTATAATAATAACCATTATATATTTTTCAGGTTTGTTTAGACCTAAAGTAGTAGCACCAGTAAAGGCAACCAAAACAGTTACTGAAGCCAGCCCTAACGTTAGTGCATCTAGGAAGAAATTCACCAATGTGAAGTCTACAATCCCGAGACCAGCCTCCACTAAAAAAGAATAAGCTTTAATAAAAAAACTTTCATTACAGAAATACAACGGTGCTAAATAAAATAAAATGATTTTTAAATAAAATGTTTTATTATATCCTTTTCATTAAAATTTTATGTTACGTGGACGAGATATATCTCTGTAGTAGTAACATACACACACAAAAATGCTGTGCATACAAATCCATGTATAGAAAAATAATAAGAATAAGCAATCCTCTCATAATAGTGTTTAGATTAAAATAAAATAATTTCAAATTATTTTATTCATATTTAGATATTAAAAAATAAATCTTTTAAGAATTCTCTGATTCACAGGAATCACTACAACTATGTATAAGTTTTTCAACTTCCCTTTCCAAAATATTATTTATTTCAGTCTTTTGCTTTGGTTTTATCTCTTGATTGTAGAGTTTCTGTGTTCTTTTACTCTTGGATTTTCGTTTATTCAAATTCGATGTAGCTGCAGGATACATTATGCTGTTTATCAAATCATCTTTTACATCTTTTTTACTGTAGTCTCCTCTATTACTATTATGATTATTGTTTTTAGAGAGGTCACACGTTAAATTCTCACATTCTTCCAATTCAAATTCTTTTTCAGATTGACTACTACAATTTTGCTCAGAAAGAGTTTCAACTTGGCTCCGTCTTTTTATTTCATCCTCCTGGCATTTTTTCGTTAGTTCCTTAAGTGTACATCTACCCTTCTTGTGTCCTTTCTGTTGATCTTTTTTTGCTAATTTGAGACATATCGTCGCTTTCGGATAGCCAGTGAACTGTTGATAACAAATACCTTTGTCTAAAGCTACGAATGAATTAAAGAATCGTCTCGGATGAATTTCCTCAGGAGTTTCATTGAGCAACATGTACGCTTTTTTCAAAAAAGTTTTCTTATTTATTGGATTTTGCATATGAAAAAAATGTTCAATCTGTTCGTGTTTGTGCAGCCTTCTAAGAGCGTTTTTTTGAACGATATTGTAAGACACTACAGCCATTAGGATAAATGATGGTTCATTACTTAATATATGGTCCCATAATATTAACCATTCAGAGCATGTGAGCACTTCACTAAAAGCAGTTTCTAATATTTTTAAAGCATATATTTGACTAGTAACACCTAAATCGCAATAATGGTTTAACAATTGTGAATCATGTTCTGCTAGAATATTTTCAACCATTGCCAAAATGCTAATCGGAGGGAAGGGAGCATATTCAAACCAAAGTTGACATTGATTTAGTAAAATTGAAGCTACACATTCAAATAATAGCACAGGATCTTTTTGAAGTACTTTCACAAATGGGAATACAAAACCAGGCAGAAATTTCATAACACCAAAAAGTGGGCACCAATGTGCTAAGCATGATAGTAGCCTTTTTAAATTTTTCAATGTAATTGAACTATGTATTGTAAATTGATTTTCAATATCTTTATATACTGGATGTATGCCTTTATCTACTAAAGCTGAATAAGCCATTTTATTTCTTGGAGTTGCAAGTAGAGATCTCCAAATGATTGAGCGGAACTTATCAGGATATTCTCCATATTGCATTAATATTCTCCGTAACCTGGCACTATCCATGCATTTTCTCATCCTTTGTTCTACTTCTACCCTTTTAGGTAATTCAGAACTTTTATGAAATGTTGAAGAGCATGGTTCTTTGAATGTTGCAACAGGGCATTCGGATAGTTCCAGTGCTTGTGCTGTATTGTAAATATTTACTTCTCCTTGTTGTAGAATACAAAAAAAGTATTTCCCTGTAGAGCTGACAACAAATTTTCTGATTCCTGATGATTCTGGTTGTATAGTATGTATTATAATAAGTTTCTCTAAGTCAAGAAAATATATAATGCAATCAGTACTTAGCAATGCCAGAACTTTGTTGCTTCCACCATCAAACATTTGGGGGATAAATAACACTTCTTGAACTCCTGAAATATTGTACTTTAATAAATCAATGGATTTGATTACTTTCCATGTGTCCATGCTAAAAAGTATCAAAATGGGAGTCAGACCAACTATAGCCATTGCTCTACCATTTGTGGTAAAAGCAAAACTTTTCAAATGTTTTAACTCATTTGGAATTATTTGTTTTACTGATTTCATACTCTCATGTCGCCATATTTGAATAGTGTCGTTTTGAAAGCAAGCCACTAAGTAATCTCCAGTTGGTGTAAACAGTATTTGTTGAATTTGTGCTCCTGTGTATGTGTTAAGAGTAAAATATTTTGTATAATTTTTGAGTTCCCATAAAATTGCCTCGACTGAACTAGCAGTTAATAAATTATCAATTTTACTATTTGAGAATGAGATATGTTTTACAGGTGCTGTATGACCAGACAATGATATTTTACATTTACCAGTTTCAGAATCAATAAAATTAATTG
The DNA here is from genome assembly GCA_021202915.1 of Heliconius himera. Classification (NCBI taxonomy): domain Eukaryota; kingdom Metazoa; phylum Arthropoda; class Insecta; order Lepidoptera; family Nymphalidae; genus Heliconius; species Heliconius himera. The sequence continues at coordinate 438,640 of JAJHJA010000401.1, forward strand.
CAAATTCTTTTACATTAGCAACAATAAGGGTATCTAGTGCCTGAGGGACGAATTGCAATGCGGAACATGGACCTTGACTTGGAAGTTTCCAAAATGTTAAATCTGCAAAATCTAAAATAAATATATTTCCTACATTGTCAATGCATGCTAGCTTATCATGAGTATCTTCAAATACGCCAATAGAAAAACGAATACGTTTTGTCTGTCCATGAGATCCTCGAATTGTATGGTGTAGTTGCAATATAACTCCATCCTTAGGTTTTGTTTTTAACTTAATATCGTACTTTTTTATATTACCTTGTTTATCTGATTCCATTTGATAATATTAGTATCAGACTGTAACATTATAATGTTGGTTTCATAAGATATATTAATTATTTATTTACTTATCCCTCTTTATCGTAATTTTAATTTAAAATTTGGCGGAGATATAATCAAAACAAAACAATCTGTCAGAAATCTTTCTTAATTGTCAAAAAATTAAATGTTACCCTCTAAAATAAAATATCAATATATATTATTTTAAGCTTGAAGAATTGCTTACTGAAAAAGGTAAAAAAAAATAAGGGAGAGAAGAATATAAGCATATAATAATATTTTAAGACCAAATTAAAAGCAACAAGTATTAAATTGTAGCAATGAAAAAAAATCAACGGTGTGTCGTATACCTTTAAAGTTTAATAATATAATTTTCCCAAGCATACTCGTTTTCACGTTAAGAATATCCGCTTAATTCTAAACAACTAGGCTAATCTTTTATTGTTTTGTAGGTTTAATTATAAACCTACAAAACAAGTAAAGTAAACAAAGATATACTTAGTATGTATTGTCTAGGTATCGTTCGTAGAGCGTGACTGTCACGCTGAAGGGATTGCTTTTGTTGGCTTTCTATTATTATATTACACTAGCCACTAGATTTTGTCTAAGTACTTGCTCGTCTTATTTTTTCAACTTCACGCTGTATCCCGCATGCAGCAGGGTAGGCAGTAGAGCCCTGTTAACATTGGTACTCCGCTCCCCACTTTTCGCTGAATTATCAACACCAGAATAAAGAAATAAATATATCTTTCAAAAAAATCATTTTATTTTTATATAAATAAAAAGTACGTATGGTGCATAGCATAGCAGCGACACAAAAGCAATCTATAAACAAATCAAATACGATTGGACTTAAAATAGATATGCAGACATGCAATATATGTATTGTATGGTATTATGTCTAGTAAAATAATAGCGGCCCGGAGACGGCTTCATCTACTTGATATTATTGTTATATTATAGCCAAATTATACAAAATCTTTACAGAAATCGTGACCTATTCTGATGTAGAATAACCTTTATTATTACTGTATAGATTCATTTTAACCCTTCAGTAATTTTTCGTGAAAGTGGAACAACTATCCATACCCACAAACTTTCACATTTATAATATTACTAGTAGGATAATAAACAGTGACAATAATTACTGCAAAAACGACCTTAATCTTAATCATTATAATTTTTAAGTCTTCTATTAAACCTCTTTAATTACAATCATTACGGTATAGTTCTTAGTTTCTTAAAGTTCGCATTATCAGTACGTAAGTATGTGTAAATAAAGAGAAATAAAAATATATACACAATACAATTAATATATACAGTGTCATATCACAGCGACTATGGCTGGCGACCTTGACTTCATAAAGAATCCAGTCTGTGCTCGCCGGCCGGCGACCAAACTTGTTATTCTGCCTTATTTCCATAACCAACGTAAAATAGAAGTACACATTCAAGAAGACACTATCACAGTGAAACTCGGGGAAAACTGACGTGTCAGAAAAAATGAAGTCTTTCATAGAATATTCTGTAAACACAGATTTTCCTATAGAGAATTTGCCTTATGGTGTATTCACTTCGCCTAAAAACGTGAGTGCAGATTAAAAAAAATGTTTGTTATTGCTTGACATTTGTTATCATTGAAGTATTTTTTTTTGTTTTCATTCAATAATATTTATAACAATGGATGAATGAAAATTAAATATCTTTATAATAACCATACTTTAAAGTAATTTATTTTTTGTTAGAAAATATATTATTGTAGAAAAATTAAATTGGAGGTCAAAAACAATTAACTAATATGAAGTAATAAAATACATGCGTAATTTAATAGAGTCATGATAAAAGGCCGGAAGTTTTTAGTTTGAAGTTGATACAGGCTATTTAATTAACATACCTACCTAATTCTTGTTTAGATGTATTCCAAGAAATACTCTAATATAGTGGTTTTAAGAAATAATTAAAAAAATGATATTATAATACTTAAATATTTTTGGTAAGTTAGTCATCAAAATGGCAAAACTAGTTAACCATTAAACGGGAACAGATATTTCTTTTTTATTAGGTGATATACCGCTAACTGCCACTTCCAGAAGATACTGGAAGAGATCAAAATATACTAATAGACACAAATACACGAAATATTTTTATAATACACGAAAATTTTTTATGGTTATCTTTCTTATGTATTTTAAGAAAAATAAATAATGTTATTAAAGAACATAATTTTTGTTTATTTATAATGCTATTTAAATGGCAAGATACGAAAGAGTAGTAGATCTCGAGGTAAGCAACTAATGCATTTATTGCCTGATTGATATTGTAAAATCACTTCACAATCACACTAAAAATCTGAAAACAAACACAAAAAGATAAATCCACTTTATTATGAACTATTTATAATTTGGCATAATGTTACAAATAATTTCATAAGATAAATAGGAAGAATATAAAACTCCAATATTTTTCCAAAAAAAATATTGAAAATACTAAGTAACTAATACTTTTATTTTCCATGCACATATTTTTAATAACATATATATACTTATTTAATTTACAGTCTCAGAAGCATATTGGAGTCGCGATCGGAGAATGGATTCTAGATCTCAACGTGATCTCGCATCTATTTACTGGGCCACTGTTGAAAGATAAACAACATGTTTTTAAGGTCTGTTTAATATTACTTGTTATGTTAATTATTTTTAGTATCGCCACCTAGGTATTTGTTTACGCTTCGAATATATTGTTGCAAAATATTATGAAATTGTACTCAAATCTTCCTTATATTAATAAACAATACTTTTTGCAAGTGTCTATTTGTTCGCGATGGTCGCAGATTCGATTATCTCTTCAGAAAAAAAAACATCTTAAATTAAATAAATGTTGATGATGATTCCAGGAAGAAAAACTAAATTTGTTTATGGGACTGACGAAGATCCATTGGATTGAAGCAAGAAATACTATCCAGAAACTGCTTGACATCAGCAACACTAAGCTGCAAAATGATAAGGACTTACGACAAAAGTAATTTGCAAACATAACCAATTTATTATTTTACTCTTAATACGAATAACTTTAAAAGAAAATTATAGCCACTGCTGTCAAAGACAGTAAAAGCTTTGTTAATTTCATCCCAAATATTTAAATATCTTGACTTTTATTTATATCAGAACTTTCAAATTATTCATTTTACAACAGTAAAGTATTTAAAATACGTCATCACAATGTATTATGTTCATTTATATCATAAACTGATTTTTGATACATTACAGAGCATTTGTCAAGCAGAGTGATGCCACCATGCACGTACCAGCAGAAATCGGAGATTACACTGACTACTATTCCTCTATCCACCACGCCACTAACGTTGGTATCATGTTCAGAAGCAAGGATAATGCGCTTATGCCGAACTGGTTAGTCCTATGTTGAACCAATTTGCTTAATATATCTATATTTAAATTATCTAAGTGTAATAGGTATATATAGAATAATACTACATTATTTATTGTTCTTAGACATAAAAAGATATAAAAAAAACAAAATCATAAAAATATACTAACATATTATGGGTTTAAAAAAAATATTAATGTAACAAGAAAAATAATGAACTATCGCTTGACTTTGTTATGAATGTTTTTACTTAATATATACTTATACCGATAAACTAGAAAATATCGCGACTAAATACGATTATTAAAATACTAATATCTTTCGTTTTATTTTCAGGAAGTATATTCCAGTGGGATATCATGGTCGCTCCAGTTCCATCGTCATATCTGGAACACCCATAACAAGACCTATGGGACAAACTTTGCCTGTCGAAGGTAACGTTATAATATGGGCGTTAGGATATCGTCAAAATAATCTTGACAGAGAATCTTATTATTGTCATAAATGTCTCTTTAAATTTAATCCGTGGGAAAAAATGTAAGATTTGATTTAGGTCAATAATCATATAGGATATACAAAAAACTAATGAACCAAATCAATGACCCAAAATATTATTTGTTTAGAATAGAATCCAAGTAAAAAATTGGATAAATCTCGGCCAAAACTGAACCCTCGTCTCCAACAGACGAGCCGTCTGCCAAATAGGTGCTACTTATACTTATTTAGAAAACGTATAAAAAATTTTATGTAGTGGGATTTGAACCCGCGCCTTTTGAGAACCATCCATCGCAAAATATGCAGTTTCATATGTATTTTAGGAGCTGATCCTCACTTTGGTCCGTGTCGTTTGATGGACTTCGAGCTGGAGATGGCCTGCTTCGTGGGAGGGCCACCGACCGCTCTCGGAGAACGTGTCACTGCCAAACAAGCTGAGGAACGTATATTTGGATTCGTCCTTATGAATGATTGGAGTGGTATGTTCTTAGTTCTTTAAATCTATCCAAAAAAAAAAAAAAACGATTTCTTTTAAGTCATTTTTTCTGAGGATTGGAAAATATGTTATTTTTATGTAAAAAATATGAAGCGTTTTTTGTTTCAGATTATTATCATCATCACAATATTAACAATAAATAAAAAAACTTCAGCCTTTTTCAGTTAATCCCAAAAAAAATATTAAAAGTTGTTGAACGTGCCTCAGCACGCTATCCAACATTGCCTACTAAAGACAAAAAACTACTTAATTATTATTTACAAATTTGTTTCAGCTCGTGACATTCAAAAATGGGAATACGTTCCTCTTGGACCATTTACGGCCAAAAATTTGGGGACATCGATTTCCCCGTGGATTGTGACAGTGGAGGCTCTACGTCCATACATCGTTGATAATTACCCACAAGATCCTGAGCCATTCTCGTATTTACAGCACAATGACAAATTCAATTTTGATATCAAATTGGAAGTCGATTTGAAAAGTAAGATAAATCACCAACTATTTTATATTAGAGCTACAGTTCCACTCAAAAATACATGCAAGTAAAACTATAGTTTTATGTCTTAAATTCCAATTAATAATAAATATTAATTTGCAATCATTACATTATACGTACACATAAGAGCTCGTAGGTATGCTTCGTTGCTACGTGTACTTTGTTGGTTCTATTTTTGTACAAATTTCACTCTAAGAATCTTAGAATATAAATAAACGTTTGGTGAGAGCTTAAATACCATAAAAAGATCAATATTTAAATTTTAATTAATTGTTGTTCCAGCGGAGAAATCTCCAGTGATAACAACAATATGCCGATCCAACTATCGTTTCCTATATTGGACTGCCAAACAACAATTGGCACAACAAACTATAACTGGATGCAATTTGCGTCCCGGAGACTTGCTTGGCTCTGGAACCATTAGTGGTGATGTGAGCAAATTACCATATTTTTTTTATATATATCTAGATTATTTTTCAATTTTTACAGTAGCACACGATAAATAAAACTTTAATTAAATATCTTTAAATATCTAGGTAAGATATAAAAGACATCTTTATACTAAATTTCAAGTGGTTTTTTTTAATCTTCAGACATCAGATTCTTATGGCAGCATGTTAGAGCTCAGCTGGAAAGGTACGAAACCCCTGCGCTTGCAAACAGGTGAAGAAAGAAAATTTTTGCAAGATGGCGACACTGTTATCCTACGGGGCTATTGCGTCAACGAAATGGGACATCGCATCGGTTTCGGAAAATGCGAAGGAAAACTCCTTCCAGCGCTTCCTTTTAAGGAATAATTGCTTTTTACCAAAAATATATTACACTATTTTTTATGTTTTTATCACTTGTGTCACTGCCATGTGTGTTTTTGAAGGCAAAATTTTATTAGTTTCTTATATCAATAAAGATGTAGTATTGTTTTGTTAAAATTATTTTATCCTTTTTCCTTTCAATTATCTATAATGTAAGTAAAAGTAGGAATTTATAATATTATGGGAACAGTTAATTAAAGTTGACCGACAAGCAAATAATTACGAAATTTCTAACAAGAAATTAAGTACCTAGATTTGGTACTTTTTTTATGAAATAAAAGAAATTATGTTTATTTAAAAAAGTTGTTCTCTAATCAGTTTTTACGCTTATAACATTTTAAATCGATTGTTGTTCAAAAATTTAAAAATAGATTTGTCATGTCTATCCGTCCTGCCGTATGTCACAACCATTTTATTTCTAAACTACTAGGAGTACACAATAGACTTCTTAGGTAGATGTATTCTGTAAAGCGCTTTACGACTTTTACTTAGAAATAATCAAGTAAGTGCGTGCTCCCCATACATAGAAGCGAAAGGAAAAACATTTTTATAAAACTTATAGTTACAAAAAATAACGAGGTATAGTTACGTACGGATTTAACGTACGACCTAAAAATAACGATGTTCCATTTATTATACACATTCATTCGTGGTAAAATGTATAAGACCCCCCCCCCCCCCCTCCTTTTACATTTAAAATAAGAGTGTGAAAACTCTTTAAATCTCCATGCCTTCAACGAAAATTAGTTTGTATGAGATATACTTAGTAATTTTTAAAACATAGCACTTTTTCAAAGACTACAAGCTGTGTCAATTATACAAATCGAAATATTTTTTAGTTGACGAAAAATGTAAATAGATCGATTCGATATATCACATCCTTAATCTTTATCGATCTTTAATCGATGCATTCTATTAAGGAACCCCTCTTTAATAAGCGAGACTCTTACTAGGCTACTTTTATTTATATTTTTATAAACATTTTGAAACTTTTTCAATAGTATTGAATCAATACTCACAGTGAAGTACATAATACAGGTAACGTACTGTATTATGTAGAAACATATACATTTTTAAAGACCAAAATAAAATACTTATTATATAATTATCTATTTTTGAACGTTACAATATAAATATAAATTAATAATATTAAAAATATATAGAAATTAATAAGCATACATATTTGATGATCGAAAACGCGTAACGTCTTGACTTTGAAATCATCATTTGTAGTTCTATGTCCAAGGGCATATGTATGCAAAATAACAAACTTTGTACTTACTAATAAAAAATCAAAATTTATTATTATATAGCTCTTCTAAATAATAACATTTTATTAAATATTTAAAGCCTTAATAACGTCATTCACAATACTCGAAAGTAATTTTAACAAATGGCAAGGACACGAATATGCCAGTGTTGCTACAAAGAAAAAACAAAAAAAATATTGTTTACCACCAATATTTTATTGATATTTACGATCATATAAATATAATTCTTTAATGTTATTAAATTATTATATATCAATTGATTTATTTATTGTTTTTATTATTAAGATTTATCTGTTATTTTAAAGAAATAAATAAATGTATACTCGAGCTTTCCGGCATTGATTTCTTCATAGTGTGTACATACCTTAAAAAAAGCTCATTAATTTTTAGGAAGGAGTGGGGTGAATATTTTACCATCGTAAATTTATATATACAATAACGTTATAGCAACGTTTCAAGTATAGGAAATTTAATTATGAATCATACTGATGCAACTTAGAGTAAACAGACTTTTATCACCAACCAAGTCAAGGTTGAAGATATTTCTTTACTTGAAAATGTCTTTTGTTTTATAATTTTACCATATATTATATAGTGTTACTATACAAAACTTCTAAAATATATTTTACACTATATTTATTATTATTATACTTAATTGTATTTTGTTATAATAAAATAATATTCCTATAGACACATCCAAACTATCAAATTAACTGAACTCTCAATGAAATATTAAATCTTAATGTACAAATGATATGTTTTATGTCTATCTAACCTAATTTATCTCAGAACATTTTTCTTATTATAAAACATCAAATACATTTCATAATCCCAATCTGGTCCGGCAGTACAAGTTAGCCTACGGTTACGGTAATGCGGTACAAGATAAAAAGTAAATAGAACAAACCCACCTTAATATTAATATAGCTTGTGGTGTGGGTAATGGGTAGAAATATTATTCATGCAAACGCTCATGCGCCCTTCTCTTTCCAGTCTATATCTACATTATAAATAATAATATTAGATATATGTATGTGCGGCAACATACGTACACTGTGTATGTTTATTCCACCCCTGGCGTGCCGTAGACCATATATATACATACTATATAACGCACGGAGAGGCACATCTACTATGTAGGTATGGATAGAAATGCATTCTGCGGCAGGTACTTGTAAACGAAAGGATGGAATCTAATAAAAAGAAGACTGTCTAAACCGTCTATTATATCTATTGTCTATGTGTGCGTGAGCTCTGCATGTTGTGGAAACAGATTCAAGTACTTTTTACACACATACTTCCCACCCGACAATTTATTATTAGGCAGGGGCCAGCTCGGGTTGAATATATACAAAATATATTAATTAATATTTTTAATAAGTAATAAAATTTTTATTAGCGACGCGCATACCAACCGGGCCGCCGTTGCAGCGGGCGCGTCAGTTTGAAATTTACAAATATCATATTTAATACACCTGTGCAACGAAAATCAATGCAGGTGTTTGATGCAAGAAGTCGAATAAATATGTCTTCCGTCTCGATATAAAATGAGTGGCAAGTGGTGAAGTAAAGTTTTGAACATTTTCACTCGGAGCGTATGAGCGTTAGTGTACAATTTATAAAGTAGTATATATTTAATTACGGTATAATAAAGCATGCGGGGGGGCGAGGCGGCGCGCCGCGCTCTCATATTCCGTATATTGATTGTGTGCGAGGGGGCCGGGGCGCGGAGGGGGCCACGGCGTGCCCCACTCTGTTTTTTACGACACGGCTTTCTGTGTAACATAATAAGTATTTAAAAATTTTGTGAAATGTTTCGGTGTTATTTGTGAAAAATTGGGAAGTCGGAAAAGTGAATACGAGGTGAGATTTTTTTACAGCGATGATTTAATTCAAAATTACCGTTTTGCCGAATATAATATAAATAATTTTATAGCTCTAAATTCCGTCGGCGGCGCGTACCTACAGTATTACACTGTCATACCGCGTACGTATAGTGTTTTTTACGGGCATCGTTCTAAAAATAAGTTGTAATAATTATAATTTTATGTAGCGGTCGCACCAGAGACGGTTTTCTGTCGATTTTTTTAATAAACGTGAGGAAGTGAGTGTTTCGTGTCTGACAGTGTTTGTGGCGGTGCAGATGCAGGGGCTCGTGAGCGACAAGACGTTCCACTTGAAGTGGAACAACCACCTGCAGAACCTGAGCCAGCTGTTCACCACCATCTACTCGTCGTCGTCGCTGGCGGACGTCACGCTCTCCTGCCGCGATGGCACCCTCAAGGCGCACAAGCTCGTCCTCTCGGCGTGTAGCCCCTACTTCGAGCAGATATTTAAGTGAGTTCATTTATTTATTATGACTAATGTCCAATTTCAACACCGCTCATCGTTTATTTTAGAACATCTTAATAAAACATTAAAGAATGGTTCGCATGCATCCGTTTTAATATATAAAAATTGTTATATAAATGGAGAATTCAGTAACTCATAAAAATAGTTTTATCTTGTGATAAGAAAAAAAATTAATGTTCATAATATACAGATAATTTATTATTCAATTTATAAATGCTTGCTTTATCAGTTATTTTGATATTTATATATATGTATTACATTAAAATATTTCTGTTAGGGACAATCCTTGCCAGCATCCCATCGTGATACTGAAAGGCATACCCTTCTCCGAGATAAATCTGTTGGTGGAGTTTATGTACAAAGGCTCAGTGGATGTACAGGAACTAGATCTTCAGTCCTTAATGCACACAGCATCTGAGCTAGAGATACGAGGGTTAGCATATGAAGCTAGAGACAATGCTGCACAGCTTTTGAATGTAAATTTGGAATATCCCTCATATGGGCAAAATGCCACAACTGCTGCTGCTGCGGCTGCAACGGCCACTTCAGTTTCCACATCCCAGTCCTTTCCCCAAGCACGGACAGATGTAGAAAGATTGAAACAGGTCAGTAAAATTTTAATATTATTAAAAATATATTTAGATTGCTAAATATATATAAGAAGACTTAAAAATTCACTGAGTTAAAGTATGCATCTAAAATAATTTGCTGATTTTTAATCTTGTATAATACACATTTCAAAATCTATAAAATTCAGACGTATAAGGCTATTGGGACTGGACTGTTGTAAACACCATGGTTATTTGTGTTATTCCCACACTCTGTTAACAAGGTGAAGCATTGAATTTTACCACCCATACTTGAAAATTGGGAGAAAATAGTGGAATGGAGTATCATAACACTAGGTTCCTCCTGTCTGCCCTCCCATATACAGGTTACAGCAAAAATTAAATAATTTATCTAATTTACTTAACAAAAGTAACCTATTTGTGCAACCATGTCTCACAAAAATATACTTCATGTTGATATTACATTTAAGTATAGTTTTTATAATTTATGAGGTGTATTATTTTGTAGAAAAATTCTTAATTTATTCTCATTAATAATACTGAGAAATACATTTTATCAGTAAATTTAATTTTATAATAAGTTTATATTTATATTACTATCATTATAATGATGCATAAAACCTCTTCGCAACTAACTGTAAAACAAAAACAATTTTATAATTCAACTCACAAAAGATTTTTTACTTTATGTCAATAAAATTTATTATTGATAATATTGTATTTGTATTTATCTTGTAAAAACAATATTATGGGTTGCTATAATAAAGCATAAAAATCTTTAATTATCTTATATTTATTGAGCCTCATGTTGCATTATAAGAACTGGTTGGTTCATTTTATAGAAATGAAAAAGTAAAAAACTTACTTAAATAGTTATTCAAAATGGCTGCCTCAATTTATTTGTAGCAGTTATTACATACAATGTTTATTATACATAATTAACTCCAGGCATGAGTGAATGTTACTTTAATTAATAGTTATAATTTGTTTTTGTACTGCTTTTGACTAGTATTTTAATGTATTTTATCCTTTGAAACCATTACTTATTATTTATAAATGTCATGCATTCATTGTAAAGCAATAATTTATAAAAAATAGACATATTTTTAATTGTAATTCTGTGTAAACACTTTTATGATAAATAATACAATATACTGAAGATTTTTTTTAACATTTTAATAACTTTAATTAGAAAATTAGGGGCAATTATATTTTATTTAAATAAATGATTTCTAATCAAAAATCATTAAATATATTAATGCTTGTGATAAAAAGTTGATTTCCTTGAAGAAAATTTTAAATATCAAACCTGTTATATTATAGATTGTTTAATAGTGATATATCATGTAAAAAATAAGCCATTAATAGTAATCAATTATTTATTAGAAGAAACAATAAAATATTTCTAAAGAATAGCGTTTTTTAAGGGTTTTACTTCACTTTTTATTTAACAATATTTTTAATTAAAATTATTTGTTAATAGGCAACCATACATTTGAAAAAATAAATGTTAGATTTTAGTGTGTCTTAAAGACAATTTATGAAGACACAATTTATAAATTTTACTAGTGCTTTATGAAAATCTTCACTGTCAAAAACTTTCTTAGTTTTATTATCCTGCATATGACAGTGTCGGGTTAAATGAATCTATTGCTAAGAAGTAACTCTGGTCCATGTTTAAAAAAAAAAACTTTAATATTAAAGATGAAGTCTTTGATGTTAAGATTTTATTAATTTTTACGTAAAAATATTTTTCCTTAGAAAAGCACCTCATTCTTGGAAAGGAAAGAATTAATTGACTGTTAAATTTAAAAAAATCACGTTGCACAAATTTAACAAATTAAAAAAGAAATACTTAAAAATTCGTTCTTTTGACCTTTTTAGTTACCATCCAAAATGAACGCATGATTTATAACCGGAATATAACGACCTATTAAATATAGAGCTATATATTTTTTTATTTCATTCGCTTTTTGATCTTCGCATATCTACCGCACAATACGAGGTATGTAATGATAACCCGTGGAAGATGGAATATCGTTTCGTTTTCCATTTTTAACATGTTTTAGCGCCAATGCGTCTTAAAAGACAGAATATAACGCTGCACTTAAAAAATATTGCAGCATTGTATTTTGACTAAATCTGGGGAATATTTGATTGAACTAACAACCATCGTAAATAACCAACATTTTTTTTAAATAACTGCACTTTTATGTTCATATGATATAAAGTCCAGAGATATCGAATCTGTAGCGCACGACATAGGCGAGGTATATAACCAACGCAAGCGAAGTACAACTAGAAATACTATTTTCATTTAATAGAGTTCATAATGCTTCTCTAAATTATCCAGTTTTAATAACATGTATTATAATGTCTTGGGTAATCCAGTTTAAATTATAAAGCGGTTTTCGACCTCTAATATTTATAATTAATATAAAAATGTTATTAAATTTTATAATTTATTTGATATTAGTGTTCGAAATTTATTAATAAATTTAAACATTTTAAGCAAACTCATTTTGGGTCGCCTGGGATTAGCGGACGTTAAAATGTGGAAACGAATAATATTAAAAAAATATATAAATATTTCATAATTTGAATACTTACTTAACCTGTAATTCTGATATTTATTAATAATATTCATAATTATAAATTTACGAAAAATATCATACCATCAAACAGAAATCAAAGCTAATCGTACTTGCTTTAATTTAATGTTTTTTTTATTTAGGCATGAGCGACATGTTTCGTTAAATTATAAAATACTTCTGCTCTAAATGCATTTTAAGTAATTTTTGTACATCGTTACAGTTTAAGTAATTAAATCCATAAAAAAATATCAAAATTTGTAAGTAATTAATAGTAATTTCGGACAAAAAAAGGTAGTTAAGCTTGATTTTTATCTCTGACAACACTAATCAATTCAGCTTGTGTGGTTATTTAGCATAAACCCGAGTTAGTTCTTAAATTTAAATGTACAAATAAAAGATAACGAAATTAAAATACATAGCCTCAGAATAATATTTTAACTTGAACAAAGGAGAGCGGATTCCTTACCAAAGTAAGCGCTCGTATAAAAAATTTGAATGACTTAAAATTTATTTTTAAATAGTTTCAGTCCGTATAATTTAGTTTTTAAAGTTTATTTTTTAAATTCACAATTCTTTGGAGAGGCAAAGGGAGCTATTGTTGTACAGCCTACAGATTTATACTTATACTGTATAAATATGTAAGCTCAATAAGTCTATTGATCTGAACATGGCCTTATATTATCTTGATGATAATTAAGTTTAAAAAGAGATTTTGTATTTTTTCTTTTAGAAGCGTTGAACCAAAGCGGCTTATAGATAGAAGAGATGCGTGGTTCTACATTGTCTGTGAATAAAAATAAAAAGGCTCGCGATCGACCATCGGACTTAAGGCTTTGTTATTTTTGTATATCTTTGTCTATAAAAATAAATGAAGGTAAAAAATGGAAACACGAGAAGGAACTTTTTAAAGTTTATGAGATAGTTTGTTTTTATTTATTTTTTTATTTCCGCACAGATAATAATGTAGAGCAATAAAAGTAATTAAAAAAAAGTATATATTAAAAATCATATTTTATATAATAATAATCGTAAATATTTCTAGATAAATTATGTTCTATAATTCGCGAGCGGCTTTTAAAAGGAGTTGAATGTAACGCTTCATTTAAAACATAAAAGGAATGTATAAAATTTTTGTGTAATATTATTTTCCGAGCTCAATCGCAATGAAATCAGATGTTTTTATATTGATACAGCGCTGTTTAAAATGAAAATAAAACATTCATTGTTTAAGTCTGTTGTGGGTTGAGTGGTAATGAATAATAAATATAATAATATTGCGCACATTCTGTTTAACATTTGCGATATATTTAACTTTTAACTTAGGTATATTGTCAATATTATATTTGCTATTTTTATTTCTTTTTTTGTGAGTTGACGTCAATTTTATAAAATATGCATACCAAATAATAAATAAGCGAGCTAGTAGGTAATACTTTGACCTTAAAAACAAAAAAAAGTTTAAAATAAAAACATATTATATTTTAAATGTCTGTGGTCGATACGGTCGTTATTCAAAACAAAAAGAAGGCATCGAGTTATATAAAAGTATAAGTCAACAGATTAAAAATTTTAATTAAATTTGTTTAAATAATATTCTCATGTATTAGCCTATATTTTGATTGCTTTTCGGTGAGATTAAATTTCGTAATATATTTATTTTATTAATACATTTTTTATTGTAAGCTACTTGATAACTATCAAAAATTTATCTTTAATTATATTTAATGACGTCAGCATTAATGATTAATAACAATTTTCGTACGCTTTCTATTTGACAAAACTTCAAGAATTTAAAACTGGTTTCGTGAATGAATAATGAAATATTTTGGGTATTTCTTATAGTCATAATTTATTATTATATTATAAACTATAAAAATATTTATAAAATTATATGGAACGTCCTTTGACGAAGACGTCTTAGCTAGCTACTTAGCCAAGACTTACGAAATCAATTTCAATGTTTGCGAACAAAATTGAATTGAATATTTCAGAATTACTGCTCAAACTTTTCCTATATGAGTTTAGTATGTTTTACGTCTTAGACGAGATTGCTAAATTGAATGAAATGACGTAATGGCAATGAGTCATTTTTCTTCATGCCGTCTAGAATTCGTATATTATTGTTAAGTATATTTAAAATACTTTATTGAGTATTCTCAGTACTGATGAGTTGAAAAAAATAACTGTAAAACTTAAAAGTGATGAGACCAATATATTCCTCTGATTTACTAGAATATTGTATATTGATTCGTAACTGTTATGAATATTTTTTTATTTCATATACATATATTTCATATACATATAATTTGATTAATATACTAATAATTTGCATAATATTTAAAAACTCAAGTGATTTTTTGTCTAAATATAAAAAATACTTGTATATACTAAATTACAAAACTTCTAAAATATTAAATATTTTCATTCGTTCTTGTGAAGACGCTTTATCGCCTTAAATAAAACAAAACCAAGTAGACGGTGAAACATAAAACGAAAGCCATAATAAGTATAACTGCAATAGAATTCATCATTTCATTTTCCATTTTTTTATATATAAAATATTTTGTTCATCTTGTGTAAACATCTGCGGAAACATTACGTACAATAGATGAATTTGCATTAATGAACTATAACCAACTACGGGAACTGTAATAATGAGTCATTTATTTAATTTTACACCTACAACACTAGCGTTGCGGCCATCACTATCAGACAGATTATAATCTACGCGCAAAAAGGCGCGAAAAAGTCCATTTGCACAAAACTGAACATAATATAATTTAAGTGATTCTCATTTGCATATGTAACGTATAAAAAAAATTTGTACGCCTAAAAACTCATGAATAATTTGTCGTACATTAATTCGCGTGCGCAAATCTCATGTTTTAGTGTTATTGAAGTAGAATCGTTACTGTATTAGCATAATGTTTGATAATCAATTTGGTTCAAATTGGTTCATTTATTTACTTCTTTATAAATATTAAAGGATATGAAATTTCTTGTATTACAAAGTACTTTCTTGTATAATATTCATTTTAAATTAATATTATTATTTAAATATGGAAATATACGTGAATGTATGCAATTGATAAAAAATATCGTTTTTTGCCGTTCTCCCCATTAAATTAGCGGCCAGTCGGGGCGCAATCGCACAAGCCAGTTACTTTAAAAGCGACAGGTTATGGGTTCCATTCCCACCTGAAGAAATAAAATATTTGATGTTTTCTTTTCTTCGCTCTGGTCTGGAGACAAAAGCGCGGTATTGACCTTCACCATTCAATACACAAAATTTCCAAAATTCGACGGAAAATGGGGAGTGGAGTGACTTAACACTAGGCTCCCTCTGCCCACTCTCCTACATGCGGGAAACAGCGTGATGCCTATTGAATTATAGTTTAAAAGCTCGACCCTTTGAAGTTGCCCATACAAACATATACAAAATGAATATGTGAAAATTTTCGTTCGGCAACGTTATGCAAAGTAAAAACATTCACTCGCAATAGGCTTCAAAATCGATTCGTAAAAGCCTTTCCACAGTATGCGAGAGGACCTCAGATGCAAAAAGAATAACATTGACGCAGACGTGGGCTGGTTTTTATTTTATTGTATACTAACCCCGCTCCACAATATAAGGCTTTAATGTATGGGGCATATTTTTTATGAAGCAACTTGTTTATCTATGCCTTTTATTATTTTTTTGTTGGCGTTCGTATATTATTTATATATTTTTTTACGTTTTCCTTTCTTGTATGTGTGGAATAATAATTCAAAGATTAATAATACGTTTGGTCTTTATTATTTTATTATTGGGGAACTGGAAAAAAATGTCTTTATAAAAAGCTTTTTTAAAGCATAGCTTTGTTTAAAATATCTATAAATGAAATAACTATAGTGTATATTGTTTTATTGCATGGATTATAAGTATTGTTTGGATTTCTATGGAATTTAATGTCTAGTCCCTTCGTACACGACTACAAGCCTAGATGTTTACGGCAAAAATAGATGTTTTTTTTTTTAAACAAAACCAAATTAATAGCAAAGACGCGTTTATAGCGATTTTCTGTCCAATTTTCAAGACATTGCTTATTGAGTGGCGGAATACAACGCCGCCCATTATTTTCTCCAATATATTACTTGAAATTCATATAATTTTTACTCAAATATATTTCAATATAAATATTTTATTATATTCTTTATGTACATATTAATCGTATATTATATTATCAACTTGGATATATTAAACAACTAAAATTAAAGATAAATATTGAATTTGTGATAACTTTGGTTATAAAAATAACATTTTATATCTACGTGATAACTTATTTTCCATGTATTTTGTTTATTTTTATTATTATTATCATCATATTTATACTGTGGCGGAATTTTAGTAGAATTGCGACGCCATTTAAATTATTTGTCATAAAATTATAATTTTATTATAGCTTTGTCGTATACTATATATTTAAAGGCAGCTTATATTTATTACGATATTTAAATAACCATTGTGAAGACGACGTATAGTAAATCTTCCAGATTTAAATCTGTATTATTTTTTTACACATTTTTTATCAGACTTAACCGCTCGCACCAGGTAGTATCTCCATTTTATATTTTTACTGTTCTTGCTAGTCTCTATTGTTTTGTATATATTCATGTATTTCCCAAAAGAAATTAGTCTAGAGATTCTAGTTAAATATACACTATCTTTTTTTTAATTCTTTATTACTTCCGTTTAGTTTAAAAAGATAAAAATAAAATATGATTATATAAAATATAAATATTTACTTGTTGTAAATAATGGTTGTGGGTTCAATTTCCATTTTAGGAACATAATATGTTCACTTCTCTAGTGTGGTATGATAGTGGCGTTGAATTCCGCCACTCAACATGTCTCGAATAGAAAGAACAGTCTTGATGCTGGGTATTCCTTGTCTAACTTTACCATATACGTTATACAACGTGAAGCTACTAATTTATGAAATATTAATTAATTAAAATATCCTTTTAACTAAAAAAGTTAAATTAAAATTTTATTATTATGAGGCCAGTCGTGGCGCAGCGGCACGAGGTGCGACTGTAAAACCGGCTGGTTGTGGGTTCGACCCCACTCGAGGAGATGAAATATTTACTTAAATTTATATTTCCATTTCTTTGCTCTGGTGTCGAGATAAAGCGCGGCGTTGAGTTCTGCCACTCAATACGCAATGCCTCCAGAATTCGGCAGAAAGTGGGGAACGGAGTATCTTAACACTACGTTCCCTCTGCCTACCCTGCAGTGTGCGGGATACAGCGTGAAACAGATTTATTTTTTTTTTAAATTTTATTATATTATTAAACACAGTGTATCCCGCGTTTTAATAAACAAAATGCGAAGGAATACATACATATATAAAAAAAAGGAACAAGAGCGTTAAAAAGTTTTAGCTACAAAAAATTGTACCGAACGAATAATTTATACATTGTTTTCACGTCTATTGTTTCGCGTAATAAAATAACGGTCCCATTTCTAAAGAGAAAATATTTAGACGCGAGCGAGATGTAATTTACAAAATAGTTTTAGTTTTAGATGTATGTATTTATTTCGTTTCGTTTCTTTTCTTCCTTGGAGGCCAGTCGTGGCGCAGCGGCACAAAGTGTGACTGTAAAACCGACTGGTTGTGGGTTCGATCCCCACTCGAGGAGATGAAGTATTTACGGAGAACGGAATGTCTTAACAGTAGGTACCTTCTGCCTACCCTGCTGTATGCGGGATACAGCGTGAAGCTGATTTTTTTTCTTTTCTTGTGATCTATATACATATGTACATAATACACGTGTACATAACGTGATTTTCTAATGATTTGGTTTTTCTTGTGTTATATGTATAATATATTTTTTTGTACCAATATAAAAAATTTGCCAAAGCGAATAAAATTATTTGTTACATAATTAATTTTTGTATATATATTAAATGAGTCACAAGAGTAGTTTTTTTTTAAAAGAAAAATCTAGTGACAGCTCTCTCTATTTCTTGCTTTATCTTTCATTTTACAAAAATGCGTACTGACTATTGGATTCTAACGTTGAACTAAGATAATATATAAATTTAAATTGCTTTATTATAAAATATATAAATAACTTTATTATTTATTAATAATAATGTTTCTTGGAATGGTACCCTCGTGCAATGAATTCCATCAAGCGCAACCTAACTGCAACAAAATGGCCACTACACGTATTTTAATTTAAAGTTTTTATTATAATACATAATATATTATTAAAAGATTAAAAGTATATAACATTTTTTTTTTTAATAAAAAAGGTATGTTGTTGATCAGAATTAATCCTATTTGTTAGTAGACTTAGCTTCTTAACTACATACTTGGCGTTTAAAATGCTACGTCATTTTATTTTAAGGTCACTAACCTGCACAGACCATTTAATATAAAAGCTTACTTGTAATTCTAACGGTTCACATTTTGACAATTGTAAAGAATAATTTTTAGTTTTAATTTAAGATCAATTTGGTTAAATTTGTTATCTTATTTCATGTACACATTTATCAGTTTAAAATTATAATAAAAAAAAAAATGTGAATAAAAACCATATCCGGCTTTAAAGGACAACATCTTTATATCATTTTTTATTAAAAAAAACATGACGTACAAATTGGCGCTAATAATGGACAGTTCATTTTGTATTTAATAATACATTACACTTTTTTTGTCGTATCTGGTACTTAGGTACTTATAAATGTTTAAAAGTTATTATTTATACATTCATTTTTATTTCTCCATATTCGATTTGAAGGAACCATCACCTGTAGATAGGTACGGTAACGAATCGGCGCACATTAAAAAAATATAACTTTATGCTTCATCCCGCATTTAGTAACCTAGTCTTGAGACACTCTGTTCCTCACGCACCGTTGTATTTTTGAGACATCTTAAAAACTCATCCATCGAGTGGAAATCGATCTCACAACCATCATTTACAGTCGGACGCCGTGCCGCTGCGGCATGACGGCTTCTATTTTCCTTTGGAATATTGTTATTTTATATTTCATATTTATTTAAGAAAAAAATAAACATTTTTGGGGCCAGTCGTAGCGCAGTGGCCCAAGTGTACCACTGTAAATGCGACTAGTTATCGGTTCGATCCCCACTCGAGGAAATGAAATATTTAATTAATTTTCATTTCTTTGCTCTGATTCTGGCAAGAGGCAAAGCGCGACGTTTTGTTCACCGCCACTTAACAAGGAACGCCTGAGGAGTGTCTGAACACTATGTTCCCTCTAGCTAAAAAAACATGAATAAAGATTTTAATGGAATATAGCTAATTTAAATCTGACTTTTCCATTGTCACTTTCAACTCAATCGCTGAATCGCAGAAGTGGGTACGTACCTACAGCTTTTCTTAAGCTTACAAATTGATTTGTAATAGTCCGTACAAAACTGTTATACCTTACCTTGCGGTATTTAAATGTTTAATGAAAAACGAAGCCTACATTTTTTACTTCAAAAGTTGTAAAATGTAGTACTATCAATTGCTTGGAATCATTTTCTTGCCTAGGTCGTTTTTTTTTAGTAAAAAAGTCTAATATAGACTCGACTAGATTAGTTTGGGGCCGACACAAAATTGTTTTTAGTAACATTTTGATATTATTTCTATATATTACTGAATAAAAAAAAAACTTACCCTGCTGTGTGTCTGATACGGCGTGAAGCTGATTTTACTGGATAAATATATAGAAATTTCTCGAATACTCGTACATAGTTGTTTTAAAATTTATTAATATTGTTTTAAATTTTATTGCGGTTCCAGCGAGACGGAATTTTAATTATAAATATTATAACACCCACCGAGTTTTAGTTGTTGTTTCTATAAAATATCGTTTGTTTTTATAATCGAAAGTCACGGGTTAAATGTTATGAATTAATTATTATTATAAAGTTATAATATACATTTACGCTATATGTTTATGTATTGAATTTTATAACTTATTTATTTTCTTGCATAATAATTGTTATATAAACGTTTAAATAATATATTATGTCGTTCCATAATGCGTTAAGTCGCACGCAAGTATGTAAACGGCGAAAATAGTGGGTATTAAGTGGAAAATGTCTGTTCAGTCTCTAAAAAAATGGTTGTTGATGACTTAACACAACTGGCCTTTAATTAGTTAAACGTATATTTTTAAAATATTCCATATTATAACACCAAAATGATTTCAGATACACATGTACCAACAATCTATGATGCGTGCCGAGGAGATACGGCGACGGCGTCGTGAAGACATGCCTACCACACAGACAGCCGTCAACAATATCTTAGCAGCAGCCGCCAGGGAAATGGAGGAGGCGAGGCACGCGGCCAGGGGAGATCGAGTCTCAGTTACCAGTATAACGACTGAGCAAGAAGGTTAGTTGGGTAATGTTGCCAGTGTGAAAATAGGGTTGTTTGTTGTGGTACAAACAATTTATGATTTATCCTAGTGGAAGTGGCCAGGGAAATGGAGGAGGTAATACACGTCGCCAGGGGAAAACTAGTCTCGGTTGCCAGTTAAGTTAGTTGGGCGATGTTGCCAGTGTCAATTGTGCATACATTTTTTTATATAGCCTGGAGTCAGGATTGTTTATTGTATTGTCAGCTATTTATCAAGAGAACGAGGAATAGAGCGAGATAGAGCTGCCAATTTACAGACTGAACAAGAAGTTTGGATAATGTTGCCAGTATGAATAGGGCTATCGCTAGGTTTCTTGGCCTATGAGACCAATTATATATGTATATTTCCTTTTTTAGAAATTAATAAACACTATAACTCAGAGTGAAGTAACACAATATATTATATTTACTTTGAATAACCTGTTAGTGTATGTTTTATAGAAAGTAACGTACTTATACATTTTTTAAATAATAATTCCTGGTATGACAAGCAATTTTAAATTACAAAATTTAAAACTAAAATAAATATAATAATAAAAGTTTTACTTTTACGTAATAATATTTTCTGTTAATACAAACGCAAATTGCTTGTACATTAATACATGCGGGTCCATGTTATCTTTCAATGTCAGAGTTAATTAAGAATCTATTCTTCAAATAAGCTTATAACAAAATAAATTTTATTTATTTTATAACATTATAAAAAATCGATATGCGAAGGCTATTATACATTTGTATGTAAAATTAATAATAGTAATTAATATCTGTATATATAGAACTTCTGTTCACGATAATTATAATTAATTCTTTGAAAAAAAAAATGATCAGGAACTAAGTTTAATTTATGGTTTCGTGTTTTTTTTTTGTTAACTAGATGTTTTACTATGGCAAAAATTCTAAGAATATATATTGTATTTTTCCTTGATTTTCTTTTATGTTAGCTTAGATATCTTTTACAATTTACAAGGCAGTTAAAGTGAATTTAGTTATAAAGTAATTTCGTTCTGCCAGTGTTTCTTGAAGAATTTGAATGAAACTCCAGCCAAAGAGTACGGCGCTGGGTTTCGATACTACCCCATGCCTCAAAAATTAACGTAAAGTGGAGAAGTTAGCTGGGGCTGTTACTGTACTTCTAACTGACCGAAACTTAAATACCTCATTTTTTGAGCCAGCAAGAGGAGGAGATCTTATTTTATATCAATATTTATTCTGATTTTTTGGACACCCAGAAGCTTATATTTTAATTCCTCCAGGACTTAGGTATAATTTCTCATATTATTTCCCAAGAAATTAAAAAAAAGAAACTTTTGGTTGTTTAGGGTCTCTATACTAGATTTTCTTTTCTCTGTCCTACTATAAGCGTTATAAAAAAAAACCATTCCTAAACAAAAGCTTTTGTCCATAACAAGTATTTGATGTAGAAATATTTAGATTTAACGAAATACGTGAGTCATTGCGCCGTCTCAGTTATAATAAACGTGAGACGTAATTTATTAATTCCTTAGGATATGAATAATCTAGCTTAATAGTATGACTGTAATATACAATTGTTGTTAAAAAAGAAAAAAAAAACAGCTTCACGCTTTTTTTCGTATAACAGAGTAAGACACAGGGAACCTAGTCTTAAAACACGTTTTCCTACCCAACCGTCCGAATTCAAGACATTACGTTTTGAGTACCGGAACTCAACACAGCGGAATAATTAAAATAAAGAATACAAATAATTATAAATTATAAAAATACTGATTGAGGCCAGTCGTTGATCAGGGGCGCAAAGTGTGACTTTTAACGTGACTGGTTATGGGTTCAATCCCCACTCGACGTAAAGAAATATTTATTTTAATTTATATTTTCATTTCTTCTGGCTCCTGGTGTCGAGGCAAAGCGCGGCGTTAAATTCCGACACTCACTGCCTTTAGAATTCGGCGGAAAATGGCGAGTGACGTGCCTTAACACTAGGTTCCCTTTGCCTACTCTGCTGTGTGCGGGATTCAGCTTGAAGCTGATTTTATTTAGATACTAATTGAGGCCAGTCGTTGAAGAGGGGCACAAAGTGTGACTTTTAACGCGACTGGTTGTGGGTTCAATCCCCACTCGACGTAATGAAATATTTATTTTAATTAATATTTTCATTTCTCCTGGTATCGAATTCCGTTCCAGAATTCGGGGGAAAGTGGCGAGTGACGTATTTTAACACTAGGTTCCCACTGCCTAACCCTGCTGTCCGCGGAATACAGCGTGAAGTTGATTTATTTGATGATTTTAGAAATAAAAATAGTTAAACAATATTATATATGTACATACTAACTCCGGAATGTTGGTAAAAAGTAAATACCATTGCAATCAACGACTGAATAGCTACATATTATTTTCCATCTTATATTCTTTATATTGCATTATTTATTAAGTACCTTACATACGTCGTATAACTTGTTTTTATTATAAATATTACAAAAACTGCATGATACATGAGATATTGTATTGTGAATTTGTTAGACTAGAAAACAACGAAGTCTATATTGTTAATTATTCCGGAGGAAATTATTCTTATATAAATTATATTTATATTTTACTTAGTACAATTTGAAGGGTATTATTTTTATTTCCTCGTTCTGGTGCGCGTTCTGGTTCTGGTAGTATGTACGTGTTTACTGTCTTGAACTTTTCGGCAGTGTGTTGTCAACGTAGTTTCTTAATATTAGATTCCTTCTGCTTATCCTGTTATGCGGGAAGAAGCTACAATTTTAAATATTACTTTAAAGCCAGTCGTGACGAAGGGGTACAAGCGTGCGACTATATCTATGACAGGTTGTGGGTGTGGGTTCGATTCCCTTCTTCTTCTCAATACGCAATGCGTCCAGAATTTAACTGAAAGTGAGGAACGGTGTGTCTTAAAACTAGGCCCTCTCTGCCTACAGTGGTATGTGCGGGGTACAGTGTGAAGCTAAAAAATCACTCACAATAGTTTATAAATTACTGAAGTATATTATATAAGTATTTTTTTTACTTATATAATATACTTAAATAGTTTGCTAACTAAGGTTAATTAGATCAACTTCCATACTTATTTTTTTTTATTGCTTGTTTTGATATAACCAATATAAACTTTAAATAAAATCGAACAGACCAAGACCCAAGACCCACCCAAGACGCAAAAGTAACTACTACACCACACAAAAAAAAACGACTGACGACCATATTACAAAACAATATATTTTAAGAGCGATGGAGATATCAATATAAGTTTAAAATGTCCTCTTTATTACCTTTAACCTCGCCATATGAATACTTGTTTCTATATTACTTATATATTTAATATACATATACAGTATTGTACATTGTATAGTACGATCGGCGAGTCGTGGCCGTCTTGAAGTCAACTGTAGATGGCTGGCGCAGACTTGATTTTAGGATTTATTCGTACTTTTCATTACTTTCTTTTCTAGTGTGTATTAAAATTTCAGAAAACCTAGCTACTGTGAGGTCACGACTCGTCGGTCTTATTGTACGTATGTTCCGCTTTTACAGTCATTTCGATTCTTTCCATGTAGGTTGTGACTTCTTGCCGCGGGCGTATTGAATATGTCACTTGGACCCGAATTACCTACTTTGTAAAATTTTTGCTGATTAAAATGTCTTACTCTTTGATAGGCGATGATGGAGGCTTAGTGACATAGTGATTAGTCACTCATATCTCCGCTTGTGTGGCGAATAATCTGAAAATATTAATAAATATTTTTCTTCAATTTCAACCGGATCTCAAAATCAGAACCTAACCAAACTTTCATCAAACTACCCTTGAAGTGATGAGATGAAATATGCCACCCACTCGAGGAGATGGAATATTTACTTAAATTTATATTTCCATTTCTTCGCTCTGGTGTCGAGAATAAGCGCGGCGTTGAGTTCTGCCACTCAACACGCAATGCCTCCAGAATTCGGCAGAAAGTGGGGAACGGAGTGCCTTAACACTAGGTTCCCTCTGCCTACCCTTGAAGTGTACACTTTCCAAAAAAAAAAATAATCATCAAAATCAGTCGTCGAGATATTGAGTTATTCGTCCATTTGTCGCGCACATACTTAATGCTAATTTAAGACTTTATGGCATTCGCTCATGGTTACCATTGTCAGAAATGGATCGAATTAAAATGAGACCATATGGAAAGCTTCGAATAAAAAAGAATCATAAAAATTGGCTTACTCAGTCGAAAATTCCTAGGTAACCAAAACTACAGTCGAATTGATTACCTCCTTTTACGAGGTCGGTTAAAAATAGTTTTTTTCTGTTTCTAAAGTATGTTAATATGTTTTATTCGATTTTTTCTATCATAACATGCTTGTCTACTTGTAGCGCCTGCGTTGTGGGACAAATCTGATTTAAGACTATATAGGTTGTGGATAAGTAATCATCCACTCACCACTCACAAGCTGAATATTGGAATATTCCATGGATATAAAAAATAAATAAACAAATATATTCTTTTTTTTTTAATAAAATAAAAGGAAAGAAATTAAAATTTTAGTTTTACGATAATATGCAATATGTTGAATAATAAAAAAGAGAATCATTAAAAACAATAATTTTGGTAATTTACGGATTTTTTTCTGATATTTTAGCCTGAATAACGGAAGAGCTTTTTTCCCTTTATAGCCGTTATCGAACATTGTATTATTTAAATAATAAAAACTTGTTTTAAAGATGTATGTCAAATGAAGAAAACGATTGTGTATCATACAAAAAGTTAGTAGAACGAAAATCTCGGAAAGTCCGTTGAGAGTCCGTTGTGGCGCAGGGGCACAAGCATGTGATTGTAACGCGACGGTTGCGGGTTATATTCCTGCTCGTAGGAAATAATTATTGTATGAAAATATTTGCAATTGGTCACTTTGTGGTACAAAAGCAAAAGCGCTACGTTAAATTCCTCAACACGCAATGCCTCGAAAATTTGGCGAAAATTCCCGCTTGCTATCCTGCTATTTGCGGGATACAACGTGAAGCTATAAAAATAAAATAAATAAATAAAATTCTAATTATGATAAAGTAAAAACTTTGGTCATAATCTGTAAAAAAACCCTTGGTATCACAGATTATGACAAATATCTTACAAACATTATGTTGCACTAAATAAAAAGTGCGATATTAATTAATTCATATAAATACATGATATAATAAAAAATCAATCACCAAACATATAAAACGATTAACCATCACTTATCCACCGAAGTTCTTATACGTTTTATAACATTTCATATCTTAAAATTTAATTACCGGAGTGGTTTTTGTACATTATTTTGTTTTTTTTACAAGTACATTAAATATTACTCGAGTTACTTCTAAGAAGACTTGAATCGATATTTTTAGGGTTCCGGTGCTTTGAAAAATAAACGTATTTCTACATTTGCTTAAAAAAAGATGTGGCTATTTTTATACCAAAAAAACTCATTTTTCGAGCTAGAACGGTCTTCCGGTTGACCTAAAATTATGCAAATTGGCAGCTCTAAACGTAATCCTAGCTCAGAAAAAAATATGAAAATTTTACATTTTTGGTTAAACCCTAAAAAATAATACCTTTAAAAGGGGGCCAATGTGGTATTAAAGCCGCTAGCTAGTCCAAGTGAGGTATCAGATGAAAGGGCTCTGGCTTTCAGAAAAAGCTCCAGACCTCCAATTTTTGTACGGAACCCTCGGTGGGTGAGCCTGACTCACGCTTGTCCGGCTTTTTTTATTTTAAATGCTAAAGTATTAAATATTGCTGTTATAGTAGATATGTTTTAAGTAAGCCAGAAGAAATAACTTTTGAAACGTAATCTTTTGTTGATTAACCCTCGAAGAAAACACCCCTCGTGGTATAAGTTTCACGTGTCTATGTTTGTGTGTATCGGTATATCTGTTGCCATTGTAGCTCCCAAACGGATAAACCGAATTTAATCCATTTTTTTTAGTTTTTAGGTGACTTAATCAAGCGTGTTTTTAGATTTGATGCAAGAAAATATGTTTAGCCGTTTGAAGATCTTTTCTCATTGATGATAGGATGTAAACAAATTTTACTAGGCAGATCGATTACACATTTCATCTTGTCTATTTTAACAATATTGCCTACAATTGGTGACTTTGACTTGATACTGCATATGCTTCTGGAATCGACAGGGAACCCTTAAATAAATGTGTTATTTTTTAGATTTTTATGTATCAGGGCTTTTATATTTTTTAATTCATTAACATAAAGTCATATATTATTGTTATCATTATTTATCCATTTTTACTGTTTTTCTTTTCTTACAGCAGCAGCAGCGGCAGCAGTAGCAGCAGCTTCAGAAGTGAAACGTGAGTTAGAAGAAGAAAGGCCTAAAAAGAGGGTGTCCATAATGTCACCGGAGGATGATAAACTGAGAGCGAAGAAGAAAGCCATGACTGTACGCTTCCAAGAGGATAATAAGACTGATGAGGGCCCCGCCAAAGTCACTTCGCCGGGTAAATATTTATATTTATTAATTCTGTTAGCTTAAATTATATATATATATCAATCAATTGATATGGGAAAAAAAATAAATTGCTGTTTTGAAAGTAGGTACATTTAGCTTGAAAATGTATACGCGTGAATTGAACAACGATATTTTAATAACATGAACCTTATAATATTGCTAGGAAGAGCACAAAAAAAATATTTTTATAGCATTTTTTTTGATTTTGAAATAATTTTGCTATTTATCTAAGTTTGATTTCCCCATATAGAAAAAAATTGTGACCGAACACTCTGTTACACTGTTTCTTGAGAGACACAAAATATGAAGCCGTATACGAACAGTCGCGAGTATTTGAACCACCCAAATGTATTACGAAGGCGCCATATACAATGACATTATGGTGCTCGATAGTCGATATGCTTAAAAATTTAACGTTTTGTATCGATACTTGAACGATCGTAAAATTTATTATGACATATTTATATTTTTTTTCTTATGTTTTTTATTTATTTACAAGCATGAAAAGGTTATGCCAAATTCTAAAGATTATTAGGTACAATATATATTTTTTATTTTATTTTAAAACAATAATAATATTTCTTATTTTAAGCCATATTTTTACACCAGTGTATTATAAATTCGGAACCTCATTTACCGCCTGTAGGTAAATGCCGCGCATAATAAAATTTAAAAAAATACAGGTTATTCTTTAATAAGATTAATTAAAAATATATATGTATAAACTGTATATCTGTCATGTCTATGTGATCAATAAAGCCTGTAATTAGTTGTCAAATATAGATGTAAAAAAATGAATTTACATTATAAAGCTACTATGCCGATTATTTTTTTTTTCTTGGAAGAATTCAATTTATCCTTTGCTTTTACCTTTTTGAAGTTATTATTTACTTATCATACTGTTAATGCGGAACTTAAAATTATATGATAACACGATTTTTTAAATACATTAATATATTTTAAATAATAAAAACAAATTAATTTAATTTTATATTTGGTTGTTCGCTGTATTATCTCAAAAGGCTATAATCGTAAATGTAATAAATAAAGTAACAATATGGCCGTCTTACTTTAAGAACCTTCATATATTTAATTTTTTATTTAATATATATGTACAATGATTTTTTAACTTTATTGTAGTAATTCATAACCTCACTTTTAATTTACCTTCTGACGCGTCTGATCAGACGACAGAGGGTATAAATCTTTATCGACGAAATATATTTAAAATAAAAATATATCCCTAGTCTAAATAGACAAAACACGGTGTTGGCATCCGTAACTTAGCATAAAATGTATCTAAAAAATATACAGAACAGGCACATTACTAGACTATATTTATGTTTTTCTTCTGATAAAATAAACTATGGCGTTGAGTTCCGCGTCTTTAACAGTCAATCTAAGTGGAAAGATGAGAACGAAATGTCTTAACACTCGTTTTTCTCCGCCTAACCTGTTAGCGTGAAATTTTCTTTTCACCCCAAATAATGTGTCACATTATTAAAAAAAAACTTCTGTCAGTGTGTATTGCTAAACAAAGTTCCACTCAGCTTGTTAATAACTCAATTGAATTATACCTATATATTTTTATTATATTATTTATATCCATTTTGAAGGGTTTCCTTCTTAAGTTACATGTTTATTCTTGAATCCCACTAAAGTAAAACGTGTTTTATATGAAATATATTTAACTTTATATTCCTTATAATATTGAATAAATAATAATTAGGTATGCTATTAATACTATCGGTATTATTTTTGCCAAGTAGTGGTATCTCTATCTATGCCAAATATAAATCTAGTCGCATTTCTTGTATGTATGCTTAGATCTTTTTAGCTACGCAACTGATTTTAATTTTAAACTGACAATTTATATTGTGCATTTAATATGTGACATTATTAAAAGATGGCCGTGGAGACCATTTGCCCGGTTTATTATTCCATAAATATATCTTATATAATATGATTCAATAAATAAATAAGAATCAAAAGATTAAAAATAGTTGTTTTCCAATATTGCGCTTTCAACACTTGAAATCGCGACAACGGTTACACCACTAGCTTTTCAAAAACAAGACTTAAAATAAAAAATACAATCCATCATCCTTATCTTGGATATTCATTAAAATTTCATTCAAATTTAATTAATAAAAAAAAAGAAACACATTTACTCCGCTGTAATATAATTAATAATACAATTGTTTTATTGTGTAAAAGTAAAATATGAGGTTACATTTATATATTTAATTTGGTCCGCGCTAATTTGCCGCGACGTCGACTTGGATAATAAAATTATGACTTCATCGCGTAATGGAATTCCGAATGGTACATTTTTAATCTTCTTAATAAGACAAGGGAAAATTAAAAATTATGATATATAATAGTATCCCGCACACAGCAGGGTAGGCAGAGGGAACTTAGTGTTAAGACACTCCGTTCCCCTTTCCGCCGAGTTCTGGAGGCATTGCATGTTGATGTTGAGTGGCGAAACTCAACGCCGCGCTTTGCCTCGACACCAGAGCGAAAAAATGAAAATACAAATGTAAATAATTCTTTGAGTGGGGATCGAACACACAACCAGTTGAATTTACAGTCACACTTGTTGCCTCTGCGCCACGACTGAAAAAATATATATAACAATATATATTGAGGAGGTCGTGGTACAGTGAGTGACACGAGGGTGTGATTGTAACGGTGGTTTTGGATTGTAAATGGTTGTGGGTTCGATATCCAGTCGGAAGAATGAATGGTTACTTATTATTGTTTTCATTTTTTCGCTCTGGCAATAAGGCAAAAGCTCGGCGTTGAGTTCTGCCTTTGAACACGTAATGCCTCGAGAACTTAGGCGAACGGAGTTTGTTAACGCTAGGTTCCTTCTGCCTAACCTGCTGTATGCGTAACGTGATCCTTTTTCAGTCGGCTCAATATGGGACACTGTAGAGTGGCTTTAATTGTTCTTTTTTTTGAGATGTGATGTTTTTTTTTGTTAGATAGTTAGGTATAATTGACACTTTCATCATTCCGAAAACACGGGACATTTGTACTTCAGTCAAGTTACAACAGGGCTTTGAAGGGTAGCTTTCGTTTTTTTAGATTAGTATTTTCGTTTTTTTTTTCACTATAATTGACACTTTAATAAATATTTTTATACTTTATGAAAACTAGCGTACTGCGATAATCATGTCATGTCGGGATATCGGGACACACAAGCGAAAAACGTCTGGTCCCGTTATGTATACAGCGTGAAGCTGATTTTTGGTTTTGTTATTTTATTCGGAATTATATTAAAAGAAATAAATAATTGTAAAAATTTTAGTAATTTTAATAAAAGTTGTTATAAGCGGAGGCATCGATTTCTTTTTAAATGAAATATTTTTAATCTGTAGCGATAGGTAGTTCCATAATATTATTTCTACTTATTTTATGTTATAAAGTTTAGTTAGTAAGATTTTTAAAGATTTTATACCTGTCTTTATAAAATCCTCAGTCTTATACGGTAATATAACGACCATATTTATTTTTTCAATTAAAAATTATCTACAAAATCTGGGAAACACAAAGTTTATTATTGTTGGAAAATATTTTTAATAACACAACGCAACGGTAGTTGGTTCAATTATATTTTTGTTTTGATAAAATATGTTGAAATCCTAAGCATTTTTAGAATTAAATTTACGGTTGATGAACTCCCATCATATAAATCATAGTTTATGATTAAAATTTTACAACCTTAAATAGCACTTTTTTATTTTCTTGTTTAATAATATTCTTGCTTAATTATTTCAATATTAGTATACTAATTACGAAATACCCCATAATATAATTTATGCAATATTATTAATATTAAATAAACGCCCTTTCGTTCAAACAAGTTGTTTAATATTTAAATTGGCCAACTTTTTAATTATTATTGATAAATCTTCAAAATTTATCATTGACCGCTTACCGTCCATTATGAAAATAAATTAGTCTTAAATTAAGTTTTTATCGCCTATAAAAATATATTTTTTATAAACGGACGTTTACCAAAATAACAGGTAATTTTTGGGTCACATTTAAAAACGTAAAATAAATTTTAATATTTCGGATTAGGCGTCGGGTTATTAAAAAAAAACATATTTAAAGGGACAATGTATGAAATAAAAAACGTCGCGAATAATCTTATGGAAATTATTAT
Source organism: Heliconius himera (assembly GCA_021202915.1). NCBI lineage: Eukaryota > Metazoa > Arthropoda > Insecta > Lepidoptera > Nymphalidae > Heliconius > Heliconius himera. Next base: position 470,517 of record JAJHJA010000401.1, read on the forward strand.
ATACAAACCAGCCAGTTCGAACAAAAAAAATATTAATAATAAAAAAAGTATTTCATTTCAACTTAAGCGACTTATGCTTCATAAATATGTATGAGTACCTCGCTTTATACGAAACGGGTATATCGAAACACAATATAACATAAAATATAACATGTTTGACAGAAATTATTTATAAATGATAAAATATCTTATCTTATATATTAAAAAAAACATATGTACTTTTATATATTTAACAAAAAATACGCTATCAGTTAATTAAGGTATTGTGATATTAAAACTTAAATGAGAATTTTTAATTACTAATTAGGTTCCAAAGAGAGCTACATATGCCATTATAATTAATAATAGGTGGAATTTTAAGAAAAAAAAAATAAGTAGAAATTAATAATAACTTATGTTTTAATTAATTGTTTAATTGTATAGCGATGTTATTTCTTGTTGATCATTAGAATGCTATTTCTTAGTCATTAAAATTGAAATAAATAGTTTTTTTCCATTTTATTTGTGTTAATTAATGAAATATTGCATAATTGCCTTAGTAAAAGAGCAAATATTAGCGAATATAGGGAACGGAGAATTTTTCAGTTACTTTCTAATATCAAAATATATATATAAATATATATTTTTTATTTTTATTCATAAACGTGCACTTTACCTTTTTATTATAATCATAAAAAAGCTTTAAAAAAAAACGGAAACATGCTCGCTTTTATACATATTAAATTATCGAATTCAATTATGCTTTATGAATTCAAACTCGATACAATAATATATCGATACACAGAATAAATATTTAAACGTGTATATAATATCAAAATGGCGGTGAATACCATAATATATACCTATAGGTAACGTATGACCGTCGTGTTTTGACCTCGCTAGCTAAAATATATTATAAAAATCACATTATTATTATTATTACATATGACGCAGTTATTTTATGTGGGCAAAGAAACAACAATAGAATGGCTCTCAAGATAATAATTTGAGTGTAATTTCCTTTCACGGTACAGAATTTAATAGCAAGCCTCCAGCTCCGCAAGTAAGCCGATATGCAATAAAATGGCGGAATTGTGTCACATTTTTTGTTATAAATCAAATAAAAATTATATTAAATATCTATTATTAATTTTATATTATGTCTTTATTATTAAATTGTTATTTAAGACATTATATATTTTGTTATTATTATTAGTCAGCCTCCAGTTAGTAAGAGCCTATATGCAATAAAATTGTGGAATTGTGTCACATTTATACTATAACTATTTTAACAAAATCAAACAAAAATTATATTAAAAACCTATTATTAGTTCTATATTAATAAATTGATGTTTAGGACAATAAATATTTATTATTATTAATATTATTATTTTGTTATTAAAACTTAATATTTATTTAAAAGTTATTGTTATATTGTGACATAAAAATAACCTATATAATATAATATCATTTTAAGATATATTTAAGATGATTTAATACGAAAGATTATGATCTTGGCCTAAAAAACGAATAAAACTGACAGACCATAAATTGAAATCGCAGCGCGTAACAATATAATGTGTTTTAAATAAGTATGCATAAGTCATTGTTTTACAATAATACGTACAGACTCACTCAGCCAACATATAAACATAATGTAGATGAATCACAGATAAGAAATTTATAATACATTATAATAAAATTCTTGTTAAAATCACGATATGTGTGAAATATTAGATTTTCTAATCTGTGCTCAATAGACTGTAGATTATTTATTGGGACTAGATTTAATTTTCTCTTTGTATCGATGTTACGATTGATTGTATGAGCGGTGGTGAATTTTGCACTTATTTTTGATATAAATTTACCAGGAAGAACTGTTTAAAGATTTAAGGAAGATTTTAAACTTCTAATATAGACTATAGAATACGGCATTACGGAGTTAATTCTCAGTATTAAAAATACCGAAACCGCCAAATGTACCGATTTTGGGCGGAAAGTATAGAAAATGTCTGTCTTGGTACTAGATTCTATTAAGTCCCTGTTATGAAAAAAAAAATTAAGCTGCTCTTTTTATTACTTACATGACCATATACTATCTACTATATATACATGCATATATCTAGCTATTTAGGAGTAATTTTAAATTTTTATTACAAGATATTTAATATAGGTATAATATTTATTCTGAATTATATTTATAATAACAATAACATTAATGTAATTTACAATTTCAAGTCTAACATAGTACAATTTTGTTGTATTTTTTTATAATAATCTCAATACATATATACATATAGGGCCAGTCGTGGTACAGAGACACAAGTGTGTGACTGTAAACACGATTGGTTGTGGGTTCGACCTCACTCGAAAAAACTAAATATTTATTTAAATTTATAATTTCATTTCTTCGCTCTGGTGTCGAGGCACAGCGCAGCGTTGAGTTCTGTCACTCAATACGCCTGCCTGCGGAAACCCTGCGGAATTGGGCGGAAAGCGGGGAACGGAGTGTCTTAATACTGTGTTCCCTCTGCCTACTCTGCTGTGTGCTCACAAAATATGCTCACATAATGCGACTTTGTTGTAATTTTGTTACAGCAATCTAGATATAAAGTTAACGAGAAAAATAACAGTGCACGTTTTTATGGGCCTATCTTAAAAACATCTATTTACAGAACCAGCCGCCGCGCCCTAAAATAAAATATTTACATTAAAGTCGCAATGATTTCAAGCAATGTCGGTGTGCGAGCATTTTGTGATATTTCATTTTTTTTTACTAAACTTGTTTTTTTTATTAGTTATTTTATTAGTTTAAATTCTTTGACCGCAAATGTTCTAGGGTTGAGTCGTTATAGTTCTAATTCTAACTTGCTAAGTAAGTTTACGGTTTTAAATTAGACGTGGAAATCGTAGCGTATTGGGTCCATCTGTAAACGTTATGAGATCTTTAGGGGATCTTATTTGTGTGCTTTGCCAAAACATAGTGTGGTGTTAAGTTTCGCCACTAAATACATGCTATGTCTCAAATTCAAGTGGAAATTATTAATACAAATTGAATTGAATAATTAAAATAATACTTTTTTAGTATATATTTTTATATTAAAAATAATAATACTCATAATTTTCTACGGATTTTCCCATGCCTCTAATGACTGTACGAAAAAGTTGCTTATTCATATCATATGGTATATAATCATAGATGTTTAGTATATATGTAAACCTATTTATTTTATATCTGCGGAAGCTATATTACAAATTACACCTAACAAACACATACATAAGAAACTACGTGAAAAATCACAATTTTTTCGACATTTTTAATATAAAAAAATATTAAAACTTTGTGTTATTTAAAATAATACATTAATTCCTTTAATATGTTAAAATTAAAACGATATATTCATATATGAAAAGTTATTTCATGTTAATCGTCTCATCTATATGACGGCACTTTTGATCTAATGTAATATACGTTTCGCGGAACAACACAAAATCGATACGATACCTAGAAATTTTATTAATATCGATGAAGCCCGTTTTTTTTTAATTCTGTTTGTAGGTTCATATTTTAACACCTTTTTCTTGGCCGGATAGACAAATCTAGCCTAGAATAAGCAGAAGAAAAGGCCAGGATAGATAAAAGAAGACGACAAAACCATATATCATTTTCATTTTATTTCATTTATTAATTATCTGCATTTTTATACAGTGTAAGATATATCACCGTATTGTACTCGTGGTACGATTTATTTTTATGTCCTTCCTCCGGCAACAAGACAAGGCGCGGTGTTAGGTTCCGTCACTCAACACACAATGTTTGTATATTTAGGTGGAAAATGGTAATCGGGGTATCTTAACATTAGGTTCCTACAGCCTACTCTGCAATGCTTAAAAATATGAGAAACTGTATTTTTATAAGGCACCCAATATATTTCTGCGTTTAATCCTTAACAATAATACTTGCTCTTTAGGTGGTCCCCGTGTGTTTTTAACTTGACCTTTTCTTTAGTGAAATCGACACTGTTTTCGGAAGTCAATCGAAATTTACTTACTACTTACGCTTGCATCAATATGCTTTTTTACTGTTTCCTATAATTTTAATAAGGTTTCTTTGGATATATTAAGAAATAAGCTTACGCGTTGTTTAGTAATTAAAATTCTGATTATTTTAATGCAATCTAATAATAGTTTACATAATTCCATATAAGTTTGGGCCATGTGGGCCAAGTCGTGAGTTCATTTCCTCGTAGGTTATAAAATTATTATTTTAATCCTCTGGCCCCCTACAGTAACTAAAAAGCGTCCATCTTAAATTTCACCTTTCTACTGTAGCTCCGACTCCGAAGCATTGTGTATTGCCTGTGTTATTTCAGTAATGAAAGAGTTTTGTATTGCATTCCACTGCAAACGTGTCGGTTGTAGATGCGATTCCCGCTCAGGAAAATTAATTATTTTCGTTTCCTCGCTCTGGTAAAACGACAAAACGTGGCGTTGGGTTCTGCTCCTGCGAAAGCAGAAGGGAACCTAGTGTTAAAACACTGTTCCCCATTTTCCGCCGAATTCTGGACTCATTGCCTTGTTCAGTGGCGGAACTCAGATCGGCCGCGCTTTGCCTCGACACCAGATGGTAGAAATGAAAAAAGAAATTCAAATAAATATTTCATTTCCTTAAGTAGGGGTCGAATCCGAAATGGTTGTGTTACAGTCACACCCTTGTGCCCCTGTGCCACGGCGGCCTCACGAACTCGACATGCAATATTGCTATATACGGGATATAAGTTAAAGACCGTAGCGTTTGGCGCTCCGTTCCCTCTGACTACCCCGCTAGGGATAAAGCGTGAAGTTACTTATAGTTTATTTTTTTCAAAACGTATATTTTTTTTGTTCCAGGCGCCACAAACTCAAACCACGGCAACGACAAAGACGACTCTAAACCCGGCGGCATCAAGGTGGTACAACTCGCTGTACTACAGAAGCCTACCAACAACGAGCATGACGATTCAGACGGTGAGGTGCTAGTGAACGCTGATATCATATATATTTTGTATTTTTTTTTATTATATGTTTTTTTCTCTTCTCTTTTATATGTAAATGGCGAGTAAAGAGCGATTAGTCACTCCGTACTCTGTATTTTGTTCTTGTGTTATTTTGTAACACTTAAACATTTGGTGTATAGTTACAACTTTTTGTCATCATCTAACAAGGGTGTTGAAATGCTTGTTTTGTATTATATCTAATGATTTTAAAATGATATTTGAATTTTAATATTTTTTTTTTAAATACAGTTTGACATTTCATATTTAAGCTATAAAAATTTTAAAATGAAATAAAATGAATAAATATTATGCTTATTCAAAAAAGCTATAATAATATACAAATTTTATAACTCAAAATAAAATTATATTAGGAATGCTGTTTAGAAACGGTTCATTTATATTATTAAGAGATAAAATATGCAAATTAGGTAATTTCCCGTGAGAACTTTTCAAGGACTTTAAAGATAGTATTAACAGTATAAATATCACAATAATTATTTTTTTAGCTTCATACCGTAACTCGCACTTAACAGGATAGGCAGAGGGAACCTGGGAACCAAGACATTTCCGTTCCCCAGTTTCCGGCGAATTCTGGAGGTATTGCGCTTAAGATACGGAACTATCATAACTTTCGCATTTACAGTCGTGTCATAACGGCCTCTTATATAACTATTTTATTAAAAATGAAACGATAATTATATTGATGGATTAATTTAATGTTTGTAAATCCTTATATTTCATAATTCTCATGAGATAAGATAAACATGTTAAAATTATAAATCGTTTACCATCTTGAAATTTTGTTTGTTTTAGCGAAAAAAAAAGTTAATAAAATAGCGCATGCCAATACTTACAGTGTATTCGATTTTAGAGGACTGTGTGTATTTACTTTGTGTATACTATAGAGCACTGGTTCCCAACCAGTGGTCCGCGGACCATAAATAGTGCGCAGAAGCCTAAAGGTCCGCGAACGATTTTAATTTTATGACTGGGGATTATCACAGTTAATTTTTATTATACCTCATGTAGGTGTAGGTCATAGTGGTCCCTACTACCAAGAATCATATAATTATTAGTAAAGACATTATTAGTAAAACTATACTTAACTTAACTTAGCTTCACGCTTTATCCCTTGCGGGGTAGTCAGAGAGAACGGAGCGCCAAACGCTACGGGTAAACTATACAGTGTACAATAACATGTTTATGTTATATAAATATATTCTTATTAATTACTTTGGATTACTTATGTGCAGAAGTAATTTTGCATTATATTTTTATATTAACAGTGAACTTCATTTGATTGTTAACATGTATAACTTTACATTGATATTTACCTGAGGTCATTTTTCATTGAGGCCGGTCGTGGCGCAGCGGCACGAGGTGTGACTGCAAAATCGACCGGTTGTGGGTTCGATCCCCACTCGAGGAGATGTAATATTTACTTAAATTTATATTTCCATTTCTTCGCTCTGGTGTCGAGGTTAAGCACGGCGTTGAGTTCTGCCACTTAACACGCAATGCCTCCAGAATTCGGCAGAAAGTGGGGAACGGAGTGTCTTAACACTAGGTTCCCTCTGCCTACCCTGCTGTGTGTGGGATACAGCGTGAAGCTAATTTATTTTAATTTATTTATTCATTCGATTATTAACATGTATAACTTTACATATAATCACGGATATATTTTGATAAATTTAGAGTGTAAAAGAAATCCTAATTATTACACTAGTATACACCATCATTTCCAATATTTTTTAAAAAGTTAAAACAAACGTTTTGCTTTATATTGTTTTTTTTATTTAACGTTAATCTTTTACATTAGTAAACGTGAAATTAGCTAATTAAAATAAATTTTCAGAGAAAGCAAACAAACAAGGTATGGATGATGATGAAGAGACAGATTCCAGCGGTTCGATATCAGACTCCGGCGCCAACGAGTCGCAAGATGGACGTCCTCACGTGTGCGATATTTGTGATGTCAGGTAATTTTGGTTTTTGTTTATAGGTTCATATCGTAACCCTCATATCACGTGTTTGTTTACAAATTTCAATAATTTTCATCTTATAGAAGCTGCTAACATTGTCAATCTTTACAAGAGGATTTTTAAAGAGACTTAAGTGAACTATAATGTAAATATAATTAAAAATCAGGTTCACGCTGTGTTCCGCACACAGCAGCGTTGGCAAAGGGAACCTAGTGTTAGGACACTCAGTTCCTCACTTTTTACCGAATTCTGGCGGCATTGAGTGTGGAGTGGAATAACTCAACTCTGCACTTTGCCTCAACACCAGAGCGAAGAAAGGGAAATATAATTTTAAGTAAATATTTCATCTCCTCGAGTGGGGATCGAAACCACGACCAGTCGTTTTTACAGTCGCACTTTGTCCTCTGCGATGACTGGCCCCTTAAATATTTTATTTTTATTATGCTAGCCTTTACTAATTTTCCATTATCGGGCAAAGGTTTCTCTGTATATCTTCTACGTTTGCCTATTCCCTTGATACAACCAACCTTGCTTGTATCAAGGGAATGGTTTACCTCGTCTCGCCATCTCCCTTTCGATCAGCCGATTCGCTTTTTAGAGTCGGGAGTCCAATCGATAGAGTTTTTTGGGCGTGTTTCCGCCTCAGTTTAACAAGTCGGTACGGTGCGCAGGTTCGCGCGCTCGTCGCACCTGTCGCGGCACCGCCTCACGCACACGGGCGAGCGCCCCTTCACGTGCGGCGGCTGCGGCCGCTCCTTCGCGCGCTCCGACAAGCTGCGCGTGCACACCAAGATCTGCGAGCGGGTTAGTTGCGCCTTTGTGTTCACCTATTTGCAGTGTGCTTGATGAGTGCTTGCGCAGACATCGTTTAACGTTTTTTTACTGCTATTTATTTTTTCCCAAGCGTACAATGCGAAAAATTTTACATAGTCATAGCGACCGGGACTCATCGCCCATACTGTCACGTGTTAAAATTCGACTTGAACTTGTGAATGAGTTGTTTTTATGTTTTTTTTTTGTGTTTCTTTTGGTTTTATAGCAATAAATATTGAAAATTACTATATTAGAATATACATCCATACAACTTATAACGAGTTTTTGTGTTGGAAGTAGTCAATTTTTTTATGGGATTTAAAAAAAAATCTAATTCCAAATTTTATAACAATATTGTTTTTCATTTTGATAAACGTATCTTGTATTTTATGGGATCTAGGTTTTTTTGTTTTTGATAAAATTATAATTTATTTATTATTTTGTTTCTAAAAATTGTTTATTTAATCGCAATTTCTATTTTTTATTATTTAAGATTGACAAATTATAACTAACGTTGTAAGATAATAGAGTGTGATTAAATCTACTCATTTATATGTTTTATATGATTTATCCACAATGTATACGAAACTTAACTAATACTTTTCTTAGCCTTTCAAACATGGACATTGGTAAATAGTTGTTATTAACACACATTAAATTATTTCTATGAAAGCGAAAGTAGCGGATTCATTTCTATCTGAGATGTTTTCTAAGTCCTAATAAAAGGATAGATATGGTCATGAGTTACTGGATCGCTTAACAATTGGTAAATAAATAAAGAAATATTGATATTATTACTATTCATTGCATTTTAAGCATTTTTTCTTAAAAACAAAATAATTTGACAATTTGTAATGTCACCATTAACTTGAAATGTTAATATAATATCATTATTTCTATCACGGGGATACTAACAACAACAAAAAACAACAAATTAAATAAAAAACCAATGATATATTCCAAAACGTTCAGGTACAATCAAAACAAAACTTGCAGGAGGACCCCACTGTTGACATGAACAGTGATGTCACTGTTAAAAGGGAAAACAACTCCGAAGTCATGTCCGGAATGGTACGCACTACACACCGTGAATCCGGCCATCTTGTTTTCACTCCCAGTGGAGATGTCATGCTGCCGCCTCGCAATCAGGTAAATATCAATAAATGGATTGTTATGTTTTGTTTTGTTTTTTAGCTTCTAGTTATGGCAGGGAACCTAATGGTAAGACAAAGCGAAAAAATAAAAATGTTTTATATTCCAAGTGGATATTGAACCCAAAACTATCGCATTTACTACAATGTTTTATTAAATACTTTTTTATTCCTGCGCCCCTCGATGCTTATGAACACTTAATTTTGTCCTAAGCTACATTTGTGCTTTAAGTATTTATTCTTATCTGTCCTAATTTTTTTGTTTCTATCCTAAATAAATATGTCTCAATATGTATGTGCAACAAGTAGTTATGTCATTATATTCCCTGGTGCCTATAATAATCTGAGATTTGTCCCGTATTACTTATACGCCCGAAAATTTTTATCCCAATTTATAGTTTTTTTCCCTATATGCTTTTTCCCTTCCTAATAGTTTATAGGTTCCTATATATTCTAGCCCTAAATGTACTCTGCTAAGGTAAAATAGATAACGGTTTATCAACATTGTCAATTTTGAGTATAAACAGCGTAGTGTGGATTTTATTGTTATAAGTGGGAAAAATCACCTCAAAAGGTATGTACGTTCTGTAAATTTTTACCTTTCTATATTTTAAAATTGGCTTTCACTTTATCCATAAAATCAAATTTCTGATTGTTCTCTTTTCTAAATATTCTGTCATAGTGACCCCACCACGTTAGTGTCCTACTTTCGGGGCAAACCCTACAAGTAAGTAAGAAACTAATAATGTGGTGATTTCTTAATTTAACTTTGACATTTCAGGAAGAAACAGATGAGGTCGAAGAGGTCCCAATTGAAAAGCCCAGCATATTTAGAAAATGGTCAGACGAGACTATGAGAAAAGCAGTAGATGATGTCACGACTAATAAATTAACAGTCATGGAGGCCAGTCGTGTGTACGATCTTCCATTGAAAACATTACGAAGACACATTGTTTGGTCTTCGAAAGGCGAACCGATTGTCAGTCGAGCATTGAGACTCGGGCCCGAAAGCGAGCAAAAAGTCATCGCCCACGTAAAACGGCTGAAAGCTATTAGATATCCTCTAAACAATTCACGTGTAAAGTCTATTATTTATGAATTTATCGAGAAATTGAAGCTACCACATAGATTCGACAGAGATAAGAAACAAGTCGGCCGCGATTGGTTCAAAGGGTTTATGAAGAGACATCCAGACGTCAATACTAATAAAGAAGAGGACTTATCGCTCGCCAAAACCCTCGGCATCAATCGGGAGGAAATCAATAATTACTTTGAAGCTTTATTGAAATTACTGACTGACAACGATTTTCTTCATAAACCTGACCGAATTTACAACATGATCGAAAATAGTATACCAGTTAAAAGTAAAATCGGACGCTCTATACCTAGGGCTGTAAAAAATAAAGATTCCAATATGGTGGAATGTGATCATGTTTCCTTGATCGCATGTTGCAACGCTCAAGGTACCTTCTTACCACCAGTTCTAATAATGAAAGGAAAAGATCCAAAGCCAGAAATATTTGAGGACCTACCGCCAGGCTCAGAAGTTTATATAAATCAAAAATCCTCGTACATTAACGCCGAATTATTTTACAAATGGATGAAGGACCATTTTATTCCGCGAAAACCAGACGGAAGAGTCCTTTTGATTTTAGATCCCTATTACTCTCTTTCGTATTCGTTTGAAATGCTTGAAATAGCTGAAGAAAACGATATAATCATACTCTGCCTACCAAGTCATACCACACAAACACTAAATCCATTGGATAAGGCGTTCTCTAAGCCTTTCAACGGTTATTTTGCAACTGAAGTGACAAATTGGTATATTAACAATGAAGGAAGTTTCTTGGATCCCTATCATATTACCAAATTGATAGCAAAATCTTGGTGTAAAATTGCTTTGCCCTTATCAAGTATTTTAGGATTTAATTCGACAGGAGTGTATCCTTATGATCCTAACACTGTTGCGGAACTTCTAAAACCACCAGAGCAAGTTCCAAACCAAAATATCCAAACTATTCAACAAAATAGTAGTAATATAGACGTGACTTGCTTAGAATGTCAAGGAACTCAAGATATTACTGAAATAAAGAATGAGTGGTTCCGATGCGCTCATTGCTCTAATTGGTTACATAAGGAATGTACTAAAAACGAAGATAAATGTAACAAATGTTGTGCCAAAAATAAAGGAATAGGGAAAAAGAGTGTCGGAAAATAAAGTTCTATTGGATACGCTTATATAGAAACATTAGACTCGATGCTTCCTATATACATACCTATATTATACATATCGTCGGCGTCAATGCAGGATATTGTAGCTGGAATATTTGGTAAAAAAATCTTGACAATGATTTGAATTTGAATGACTTGACGTAGCTTTCTATGTATTGTATTATAGGTCTATCAAGAATCAATAAAACAATAAAATCTAGAATCTTTTTCAAGTATTTAAGTTGTTTTTAAGAATTTTACCATCTACTATAAAATAGTCTTCTTGCATTAAGAAGGTCCTGCACAGACGCCGACGATTGAGATATGCAGATCTCGGTACTAAATGCATTTTTAGCTTTAAATACGTTACATATGGAGCCATAGATTAAGTATTACCAATCAATAAACGTTTTCATTTGACATATTTTTTTCATTTCAATTACTATAATGGTGGGGCACTTTGGCAGATTAATTTACATGTACATACCATATAATAACAATAAAATACATGTAATATACATAGAAAAATATTTTTTATTTTAGTAAAATTGAAATCAGTATAAAAAATTATAGGTATGTTTTTTATTTAAAAAAATCTGAATAAGTCATTCACTATTAAGTAAATAGTAAATAATGTTTTTGTTTTAAACATATCATAGCTTTTTGAAATTAAATGCAATATTCGAAAATTCAGTATTAAAAATAAAAAATATATACCTTTAAGTTGCGTGATTTTACCTTATGAAATGTTAATATTATTTTTCTTTGAAAAATCGAAAAAATAATTAAAAAAGAAAAAAAAATAACATAAATATTTTGAAAAATTAACGTGGCCAGATTGGAACCCTCTTCTTGGAAACCGTCCAAGCGCTTGCCGCAAATTAAGCCATACGTTCTTTTCGAGCGACGTCGAAATTCTTATACTCTTGTTACAACTTATTTATATTGGGCGATTTTTACAAATTTCCCGTGTACCATTTGATTATTCCTTAAAATTTCATTTGTTATTAAATATATATTTCTTCACTTTCTAAATATTTTTTCTTTTTTCTAGTGAATAACACTTTGAAAGATGTGAAAATATTACTTATTTCTATAACACGATTTAATTAAAAATGTAAAAAAAAAACAGTTTCGTTCTTAAAATTATCATTTACGTCCATTAATCTCAAAGGACCCAACGGACAATTACGAACGGAATCAAACCTGCAATTAACTTTAAAAAATAAAATTAATTGAACATAAAATGTAGGTGGTATTAAACTCTTCCCTCGACCCGGTACGCAATGAGATCAGCCCGGGGGACCTCATCGACCCGCCGCGGAGGGGGCGCGGCCGACCGCGCAAGACGCCGCTACCGCTGACACCCAAGATTAAGAAACGGAGGGGACGACCGCCTAAGACTTCATTGGGTATGTATTTTTTATTATGTATGTCATAATAATCATATTTAATTATACATAAAAACTGGAAAATCATCATTACAATATATACCAGGTTAGTTAACTGTATTATGTTCAATGCGGCGGCTCTACCACTTTTAAAGAGATCTGTTACAGGCATCTAATGGAGTGGTCTATAGCATAATAAAGAAAAAGCAGAAAGAGATAAAAAATTATGTCCTCATCACAGATTTAATAATATACAATATTATATTATATAAGTTATTGATTATTTATAAGAATAAATAAATTGAAATAATAAAGAACAAGCCCATCTTTTGCGCTTATAAATATATCACTGTTGCAATGCAATGTTACTTTATGTATTGAGTCTTACACACACAAATACAGATTCATATTACAATATTTATAACCAATTCCGAAGTGTAAGTTAGAAAGTCTGGAGGTATGAATTATTAATAATATTTACAAAATATATGAACTACACGATTTTTACGATAAATAGTAAAATAATTAATTGTTAAAGTATTTGTATTTGTACTAAAAGACGTTTTCTTAATGTTAAATTAAAAAAATATATTATAAACAGCAAAATATCGATTTAATCTTTTTCAAATTATTATTTCATTTTCTGCAAAAACTTGTTGATAAAATACAGGTAGAAAGAACCCTTTTTGGGTTTTTTATTGATAGTTTAGAAACAAAATTTGTGCCAGGTATAAAAAAAAATAAAGGAAATAGAATAACAAAAAAAAAAGAATATCATGAGAATAAAAAAAAGCAATGGCCATGAATAATTCATACATCGTTATCTATTTTACAACATATTAAATTGTTCTTTTAATTTAAATTACATTGCTGTCTAGTTTAACGTGATGTAAATTCATATATTTTATTCTTTCATTTTTACTTACAAACTTTTTTTACATTTTGAACGAAAAAGCCCTAGTTTCTTAATTTTAATTCTTCTTTTCTAATGTTAAGATTTTTTGCCCTAGACCCGTATTTACCAACCGCTCTCAACTCTGAAATCGATCTTGAGATGCCGTTTATATTCATAGATTATAAGTTATGAAAGAAAACAGCACCACAAGGTCGATCTAAGAATTAAGAGCGATTTATAAATACGAGCCTTACAGACTTCGATAGTAAGTGTGACGGTTGTGAGTTCAATTCGCGTTCAGGGGAATGAATTATTTTAATTTCAGAACTCTCCGAAAGACAGATTTCGGTCGGTCTCTAGATTTTTTCTACCTACCCTTCTATATATGTGGGAAATAAATAAATCCTATGTTGTATACATTTAGACATGGAAGGATGCGTACTGACGGGCGGCGCCGTGCCGAGCGGCGCGCTGTCCGGACACCAGCTTCTCTTGAAACGCAAACGCGGACGCCCGCCGAAGAATTACTTCTTACCTTCTCAAGGCGGTGAGTTTGTAATAAATATATACATACATATATTTATATGATCACACTATATATAGTAGGGTTTAGTTTAAAAAAAAAAAGTTTTTCTTTTCAAGTAATGAAACCACAATATTTAAGTAGTAATTATGGAACACACTTATTAAATAAATATTTTAAACATATTTAAAATATATACATTACGCTTACTCTTCAGTAGCAATTAGTTACATTTATAATAAAAAAAAATATACTTTTTTTCCCATTGCTTAAAAAGATATGTCACACAGAGAATAAAGACTTAAGTCTTTCTTAAGTCAGAGATGTTAAATAAATTCCCACATACATAATATTATTCTTATAAATCAAATTCTTAAAACAGGTAGAATGAACCCGTTTATTTTTCAACCGACGAAAAGACCCAAGGGGTTCTCAATTCGACGCGTATATTTTTTATGTTTAAATTCTAATATAAATTGTGGTCTAATATACATTTTACGGCAATTGATTCCGTACTCTTGCGAACAAATCAACAAAAAAAATGCAGACGTTTTCAGTTCTTGAGTTAATATTTAGTTGCTTAGGCGTTTTAGGGATTTATAGCGATTATAACAAACTAAAAAATAAAAACTTTAAGAGTTCAGTTATTAAGATTAATATTTAAAAAAGAAAAAGAAATTTTACATTTTAGTAAGTCAGTCCGATTCGGCGACTACCTGTAAACGCGGCGGTTGCGGGTTCGATTCCCACTTATAGGAATCAGTTATTTTCATTTCCTAGTTCGTAACCGCCACTCAAGGAGTGTGAGGAACAGTGTGTCCTAACACTAGGTTCTCTTCCTTCTGCCCACCCAGCTATATGATAGAGCGATAAACCAAAAAAACACATTTAAATATTTAAAATATTTGGTCGTTTATTTTTGTCGGTTCACTTTTTTTTTAGTTTTTATTATTCGTAGTAAAGAAATAAAATTTGGGCCAGGTATAAAATTTAGGGTAACATGTAACAGCCCTCGGTTATTATTATTATTGTTGAACGGCTTCTATACAAAATATATTTTTATTATTTAACATAACAATACTATCGATAAATTTACATAAATGTGTTAAAATATACGTAGTTTTTTTGAAATCATAATAAATTCTTTGTTATTTGCGATTATTTGTTATGTAAATATTTTTTAAACGATAAATGTAGTTCTCGATTTGATAACGAGGCAAAGCGCGGCGTTGAATTCCGTCAAAACGCAATGATTGATGCATTCCTCAAGAATTCGGCACAAATTGAAGAAGGCAAGTGTCTTAATTATAGAGGAACGGCGTGTCTTATCACTAGGTTCTCAGGTTCCGTCTACGTGACCTCTTATGTGCCGGATAAAGCGTAAAGTTAAAAAAAAGCTGTATCCAAACTTTAGTAACAATTTTGATCAGTAAATATTATAGAAAAAGAAATTGCCAGCATTATATTAAAATATTATTGTAATTTCAAACGCTATTTTATCGTAGAACATTTTATATATTTATATGTATTCATAATTACATCAAAAACACAATTGTTACAACCGTGTAGCTGATAAATATTAAAATTATACTTTTACATCCTCAAACAGCAGACAGACACGTCATTAAATACAAATTTAAATATAATTTATTTAAAAAAAAACTAGATAAATAAAAAATTAAATCCAATTTCATATCATTTAATTAGATCAAAAATATATTCTATATCATAAATCTAAAGTGAGCAGGAAAAACCCAGTTTTAAAGATGCCGGTATTTCGTTATTATAACAACGTCAATGACTTGAGACTTTTTTTTAACTAGTGATTAATCGTAAAACTAAAAAATGTATGAACAATGGTCGAAAAATTCGTCTTAAATTCGACAAGTAAATTTAAACTTAATTTTAAACAAAATAAAGTTGATTTTAGTTTGTGATTATTTTGTAAAACCACAGTATATATATATACGAACAATGGTCGTTTATTTCATCTTAATAATTATAAATAAATTTAAACTTTATTTATATTGGGATATAGTTGTATTTAGTTTGTAATGAGTTATATAGTCGTGTGTGAGCGTGTGTGTGTAGCCTTATAGCATTTATGCTTTTTTTTCCTTTTTACCAACATCGTGTTCATTCCATTCGTTTTTGTTTTTTATTCTCATATTATTATTTACTTTATATATTATGGTCTTATACAAGTGGCATTTAATAATGCCTTTCTCTTGATAATATGTCAGTGTTATATTACTAAGTTATTATGTTTTTTTTTTAATTATTTTGTTTTAAAAATATAAAGTTTAACAAAATAATAAAAAATGGACGGAACGCGATTATGTATTTTGGCGTAGAAAAGTTGATGAACTCATGTAATTATATGGCAACGTCTAACTAAAAAATGACGTAGACACATTTTTTTACTTGTTTAGAGAGCACTTAAATTTATTCAATATCACGATTTTTTCCAAATAACGGTAAATAAATTTTGAATTTTTTCTCATATTCAAACTTTTAAAAATATGAATATTCTTGTATATCGATTTAGTATCAATTAAACGCTAATTACTGTCTCCGAGTGTGAAGTTTGTTTTAATTTAATTTTGCTGTCATAATCTAACGTAACTTAACTACGCCAATCGCATAACGCTGTGCTAATCAAGTCTTTCCTTAGGTATGGAAATGTCAATACCGATGCAGTACGGGCTAGCCGCGGAAATAAGCAAGTTTTGTTAGTATCTATCACACGTTAAGTGGCATGTACAAACTAAATTATTGTCAAAAACAATATTTTATTGGGAAAATTGTCGGTACTAATCGGTATTTGTATAGTAGATTACGTTAATAAAATGGCAGCTTTAAGGTTTATTATATTTACTGATTTTTTTAATATGCATATAGTGGTGGTGTCTATATTTCGGTTTTCTATGGGAGTATAATAATGTTAACTTCAAATATTCATAATTTCTCAACTAACTTTTGTTAAAATATTTGTGGATTAACTTGCCTGCTTTGCTTGTATCTAACATAACATAACGTTTATATTTCTTGTATATTATATCGTTAAAATTTAAAACAAAATGTGCATGAAATTGACACTTACATAAAAAAAAACTGATAAAAACAGATTGAGTGTTATTATGACTATTTCGTAAATTTTAAAAGTTAAGGCGAGTAATATTGCATGTCGGTTACAGGGTTAAAACAATTTAAAAAAAAACATATCCTGACATAAAAAATTACAATTCCAGACGGACGACCCAACGAGAACTACAACGCGACCAACCTTCCATTCGGCGATTTCTCATACTTAACGGAAATGATGTATAACCCTCTGGCGTATTCTTACGGAGTGACCAGCGTTGACCCTGACAGGAACGTAGATCCCGACCAGACCGGCACCAGCGAGGCTTCCCACGACCGGACCATAGACGTCTCAGACTCATCATCAGACGACGAGGACTCTAGAGTAGAGCCAGAAGAAAACGTACCACCAGTCGGCATAGAGACGCAAATAATGACCGTTGGGGATTGCCAAATAGTGAAATTACCTCCGAACGAGGAGAAAGACGAGCAACAGGAAACAGTATCGGCCCCAAGTTCGGTCACCATCACACCCATCACAACCGTCGGTGACTGCACCATCAGGCCTGT
The DNA here is from genome assembly GCA_021202915.1 of Heliconius himera. Classification (NCBI taxonomy): domain Eukaryota; kingdom Metazoa; phylum Arthropoda; class Insecta; order Lepidoptera; family Nymphalidae; genus Heliconius; species Heliconius himera. Next base: position 488,152 of record JAJHJA010000401.1, read on the forward strand.
TGAGAACACATAATGTGAGAACCTTAGGGTCTACCCCATACTTCTGATACCTTTCAAGTGGAAGTGATTTCGGTGGCCCTGAACGAACGATTTGACACATTCCAATTTATCGTTATCTATAAAGATATCGATGGAAATAATTGATGTTGTTTCGCTTATTGAAGTTATAATGTATGCGTTCTTACTCGATTGATTGAGTATTTTATTGGATTTGCGAACCGAAATATCGTTGAAGATATCGATAGTGAAATCGATATTATTTCGCTTGTGTTACTATTACTCTTATTAATTGATGAGTATTTTAATATGTACTTGCAGACATAAAAACATACATATTGGGTTTTATTAAAAAAACAAACGTTCGTTCACTGGAGCCTTTAGAAATCGTCACAACAAACAATCAATGTATTCCTTATAATATATTCGTCCATTTTGTTGACGATATCGCCTCGTCTTCCCGCACGGCTTTAACGAAATGGATGAAACTCTTGCACTTATTAACTCATCTTCGGGGTAGACGCTAAGACTATTATTGTGGTAGCATTAAAAGCCGTTCGTTCGTATTAAATATATAATAAATCGACAGTAAAACGATAGCTCGTGCCATTTTCAGACTTATGTGTCTTAGACATTCTATAAAATCAGAATGTGATGGAGTTAGCAATATGTCTTCCTAACTGTTAGTGTTATTTATCTGCGGCCTAATTGGAAATATGATGAATGCTACTACAATGATCCCTAATTAAAATGACTGTCGATGCATTTAAAATTGGTGATGATTATTTATTGAAGTGGATATTTAATCTTAACTGCTGAAGCTTTACAATGGCGACCGGCGGGCGGCGTCCGAGCGGTTTTTTCACAATAACCGCGATCTGTTCGACAGTGTTCGGGAATCACTATAGAATGTTCTCGATCGATCGGTCGATCGTCGCTCCAAATATATATAATCTGAGCCATATTAAAAGTAATGATAGCATAAGAATTTTTATATATATATGTAGAGGTATTTTCCTAGCGTCGTTCGGACGCCGGTCGCGCCTCGCAAACGAAATATACTCATTGACACAAAAAAAAAAGAGAAAACTTTTGATCGAGAACAAATGTCACAAGTAACACATTCTACATGGAAACTAACGCCAATCAATAATTAACACGCAATAGAGGGTAGATTTGATTAGAGTAGTATTTTTTTTTAGTTGTTTCCATCAGTTTTCATGTACAATGTCTCGTATATTAATCGATATCGTATAGATTTATAATATTTTCCGATACTCTACATAGAGTCTACATATTTACTTATTGTAATGAAACGTAGTTTTAATGTACTGTTGCCTTCAGCGTATCGTACTTACTTTGATGTACCCACGGCGCCATTTTGTTGGTAGTTCGGTTGTATTGGAGATAATTTGATTTTGTGGTTAGTTGTAACCATTGAATTCTTATGATATTGATAGTTGCTACAATCGATAACGGTTGTTCCAAAATAACCATTCCGATTAATTAAATTGTCACAGTTCAATCGAATTACCTAAAATATGAAAGTTTGTGGAGATCTCAACTACAATGATGAACGCTTGTGGGTATTTAAGAAAAAAAAAACAAGTGATTCGGCAAATGTGATTTTTTCGGTTTCCCTCAAAAATGCAGATGCGTTATTTTAGTATCGAAAAATATTTTTGAGTAGTAATAATTATTCATAAGTAGCGTCTGATTGGCTGTCTATTATAATAAATATATCGTATATTGTAATAATAAGTTAATGATTAATCTCGCGGGTGGTCGCATCGCGTCTCCTATAACAATACTAAAATACGATGTCTCGATGTTGCCACACTCGAAACATTTTGAATTATTTTGCTAATAATATAACGTGTTAAAGTGAACATTAAATATTGGATATCGCGTAGTAAGCACGCTGTTTCGCCTTTCCGTGTCTAAGTGTATCGACCTCTGTGAATACTAGATCGTAGAGAGTAGTGTCTTAGATAAAGCAAATATTCTAAATATTAACTGGCAACACCACACGAACAAGTGATACGATGTTAGCTAAATATTTTAGCAATACATTGAAAACGTATATATTATAATTATATTTGTTTACGTATTGCCTGTGTCATGTATGTACTTTGTGTAGGGCTGTGAGACGGCCGCGCTAATTGTAGTACGTTTTAATATTTTAATTTACTATATTAATGTTCCTTTTCTTTGTTTTCCACACGGAAGGTCTTTCAAAGTATTACTCGCTACTATGAATATTTTTAAGAAATTATTTTCTTCATATCTGTACAGTAGTATAGTTCCTAAAGTGTAATCGATACGAAATTGTAACCTTTCGACTAATCGTAGCTGATTAAATATAATTTTCATTAGTGTTAAGTTTATATTTTGAGATCAAATTATTCTTATCGTCTATTAGTGATGTATCGGATCGTCTGATGTACGCTCGGTGAGTTCGGCGATTACGAATAAATAATCGATTCGCCTAATTAAGACATGATTATTCGATACGTGTACTATAATGACAAATCTAACGATCGAAAAGAAATATAAAAGGTCTGATACGTCCGCCCTTCAATCTCATTAATATAAAGAAATATATTCGCTATTTATCGCGATCGCCGCTTATTATTCGTAATCGCCATTCTTATTTCGTTAAAAGTATATTTTTTACGTATTTAATGGAAGACTGCTCTACCGTTTTCTATAATTTCGTCGGTTATATATAATTTTAACCTTATCATCTATTAAGAAAAGCCGAAGAGGCATTTTTATTGTGGTGAGTCTCAAGGCAACTGAGTGTTTATTTAAATAATGAATCTGTATTTTTATAACTAAAGATAAGTTAATACAATCAGTTAATCCACGCAATGACCTTATATTATATCCCCGAGTAGGTTAGGTTCGTTTTTAAGTTGAATAGAATGGCCCTATTGGCTTTGTGGTTTTCGTTAAGTTTAGTGTGATTCTGTTGCCGTATTTTCTAGGACCAACGCTTATACAGTATCATTAATCATCATTAAGTTTTAATGCACATTAATTGTTAATGCACGTTAGCACTTAATTGCTCTCTTTATTAAATTTACACTCTGTGTCAATACTTTTCTCGACACTAATCGAATTATGGTACTGGAATTAATGTCATTTAATGTTTTGACCATTTTGAATACTTTATTTTATGAAACAATATACATACATTATTCTTAATTGACAAAATAATCAAGTGGGGAACGGAAGTGTCTTAACACAATGGTTCTGAGGTTCCCTTTGCCTACTCTGCTACTTGCGGTGTACAGCGTGAAGCAATATATTCAAAAACACTTCAATAATTATTTTATTAAAAAAACAATAATAAAAAAATGATTAAATAAACACATTTATTAATAAATTGAGCTGTATAAGCGTCGGTTCTAGAACAGCGGGCCTTATGGTTTGGCAATAAACGAAAAAAATAATTATTTATGGAATGTTAGAGTGATTGCCCGGTTGATTGCATTTATTGTTTCCCCTTTATTTCATCTATACAAAACATGGTGGTACAATTTATTTATTTATATATAAATTGAGCATTTAAAATTCGCATAATCTGCATTTTAATCGAAATTTTTATTATTTTTAATTTTGCATATATATTTTGTTTTTTTTTACACTGCCACTATTGTGCCACCAGAACGACACACATCATGAATTTCGTTTACATTTTATTTTATATATTCAATAATATAATAATCATGCTTTATATTATAGATCTTAGAAATATTTTTCTAAGTCAAGTTACATAATCGTAATAATAACAATATATAGGGCTATATCTATCTATGTATCTATCTTATATTACGAAAGCTATGTACTCAAGGATTTTAATTAAAATCAATACATATTATATTCATACAGCAAGGAATATTTAGTTGTAGTGTGAGATTTTATATTCTTGTATTTGTGAAATGGCTATCATTTTACGTTGTGATCATGTGAGTGCAAAATTTTTTTAATATTTTTTTTTTTATAATTTTAACCAGTTTCATTGACTATCGTCAATAAGGGCAGCAGAAATTACAACGTTTGTTTAGTTCTGCATAGTCCAAGAGCAGTATTTTTTAGCTGTAGTACTTTATTATTATAAACCTTTTTTTATTATTTTAACATTTATGAAATTCGATCGTTAGTTAATTTCTAACAATGAAATATTTAATAAAGAAATCACAAAATTATTGGTCTTTGATTTAGTTCCTTATCTGCCCTATCTACTATAAAACAAAAGGAACATTATACTACTAATAAAAAATAAAATATTAATTATCAATAAAAAAACACAGGATAAAAAAATAAAACATCAAAAATTAGCAATAAGTTTTATTTATTATAAATATAGATATTTGGATAAGCAAACTAGTATTGTTAGCACAGCACTAGCTATTTATTGACTATAATATAGGCTTACCTATTGTGCTTAGTCCTAGACCCAGACCCAGACATAGTTCCAGATTTAGTCCTAAATCTAGGTCCCAGGTGGAGGCGGGGGTCCCCATTGCGGAGGCTGCCCAGGCATACTACAGAAATTAGACCCAAAAACTGGCATATTCTGTCTGAATGGCATATTCATGAATTGCATTCTCGGATTTCTAAATTGCATCCTATTCATTATATATGGAGGTGGCGTAGTGGGATTGAAATGTGGGAACATCGGACTGAAGCCAGGAGGAGGCATTATAGGACCTCCAGGGTCTACATTAGGGTGCGGGGGTGGCGTTCTCATCTCCTGATCCTCAAATGCTCTCTGAGGTCTCGTATAATGGAATGGATTTCTTCTAAAACCTGAAGGTACTGAGTTCCGACCGCGGCTGGACCCTCCAAACCTGCTACTAGATTCCGATGGTCTTTGATTACGTTTTGCTTCAAGCATTTTTCTAGGGGTTTTGGAATTCTCACCATTTTCTGATGTATCTTGCTTGTTTTGTTTTTGTTCCTTTTTAGCTTTGTTAGCGCGCCTCTCTTCCTCATCGTCAGAGAAGTCGACGTGGCTTGGCGGAGGTTCTATATCGTTTAGCCATGATGCATCTGATCCTTTGACTCTGGAAATAAAAAAAAACCATTTTAAATTGTAATAATTAAAAAATTAAATGCTAACAGCCTATTAAGAAAATTCTTAAGAGAGACTAAAAACGTTTTCAAAGAACTTTTACACTCTAAGCCAACGATATATTAAACGGCGTCATATATAACGGCTAAAATAAATGTATATAAGAAAGAATTTCCTTGGTTGAACTTGTTAATTGCTCGCACCATTGGTACAAATCAAAGTCCATATATAAGGTATTTTACATCACGTTAATCGTTATGAAGGTCGGAGTTACCTCCCACAGTTAGAATGTGTTATACACAAGTATCTCTTAGTTAATTCCACATGACCACTGGGGTGAAGCCACATGTACGCTGATGACAACTTCTTATATTGGGGATATCATAATAAGTATACTACAAGGCCGGGTGCCTGTAGTGGCCACAGCCCACTTACAATCTTGAGCCTCAAAATTAAAAAAAAAACCTACAGACTAAAAGACTTTAAAGCTAAAGTTGTGGTCCGCTCTGGAAAATTTCTCTGGATATGCCCAAGTTTGTAATAATTGTAATATAAGACAAAATTTAAACCTAAATTATCCATGTCTTAAAATTTCAAACTTACTTCATAAGTTCAGTGAGAAAAACAAATTTAGTGTGTTGGGTCCGAGGCGCAATGAACACTTCCATACCAGGCTGAACACCTCGCTCTTTGACATGATCCTCAGAATTAAAACGGACACAATAGTTTGGTTCTGTACCTGTAAAATATAATATAAGTTTGTATAAGAAATTATCATTATTTTTATTTAGAAAGATGATGTTCAGATACTTTGTTCTCTTTTACGCATAAATTTACGAGGCGTTGTGTTAAATCGTGCAACCCAACGCCGCGCTTTGCCTTGCCACAACTAAGAAATAATAAATATAATAAA